>LPNX010957630.1:1510126-1656078 GCA_001517045.1 Pseudotsuga menziesii | reverse complement strand
TATATATATATGTTACATAATATAATATTTAATATATAATATAATATATAAAATATACCAAAAAAATAAATTACAATTATTTTTCAAACTAAAAGTATATATATATAGTTTTTGTTTGAAAAAAAATGTAATTTATTTTTTTGGTTTATTTTAGATTTTGCTTCTTTTAAATTTTATATTATATTATATATTATATATTATATGAAATATTATATTATGTAATATATAATTTATAATATATTTATTTTTAGTATTTAATATTAATATACAATGAATCTTGAAGAAAATGTTCATCAATAAGAGGATGTAACAACATCGAGTCTAGACCCATGATGACGATGACGATGAAGACAATGTCGATGATGATGGTGATGATGACAACAAAAATGAAATTGATAATGATGATGATTATGATGATGATGATGATGCTGATAATGATGACAATGACGATGTGATGCAGGAGCATCTTTCTCTCCATTCAAGTCTACGCCTAATGTTTGGATCAGACTCAGAAGGGGTGTTCATTTTATGAGTTGATAGTTCTTTGAATAAAATATTGTAAATAAACCTATGTTTTATGTGATTCTAGGTGGAAAATGAGTCATTTAGGTGATTCACTAGGTGAATGAATGAGTCATAGAGTCAAAGTAAGAGTCATGTAACACATCCCTCATCTAATGGCAACGAGTCATAGGATAGGCTTAAGAGTTTTCCTTATTTAGAATTAGTTAGAAGATTGTTGAGGGTTTATTGGATATGAACCAGGATTGGTTTCATAATCCTTTTGTATATATTATGTAGACCTCCGAGGCAAGAGTAGCAAAATAATGTAAATCTTACTAGTGTGTGGCCAATCAAGGATAAATCAAGCTAAGGAAAAATAGTTGGTTGTGGTTGTACTAGAACTAAGAGGATCAGAACATAGATTCTATGTCAATGTGAATATGCATATTTCTTGTGTTGAATGAAGGAAAACGTATTTTGACATATCTTTGTGTAATTGCAATTCTTTCTGAGTGTATGAATATATGAATTGAATGATCGATGATATTTGTTAATGGTTAATAGATTTGTGTGTATTGTATTCTGTAAATTAGGGATTTTGAGTTTACACAAGATGTCTAAGAGATCCTTATGTATGGGTGCATGCGTAAATGATGTGGTTGTTGTGTAAACCTTTGGATCGATGCCCCAGATCAACAAATTTGGAGAGGTGCATGGAGGATGAAGCTATAGAAGTTATAGATAGATCCTGAGAAGGAGATCAAGTCTAGATGAAGATAGATTGAATTGATTGATCGATCCTTTGATCAATCAATGCAGGATTGTAGAAGTTTCATTCAATTCATTCAACAGAGTCTTGACGACCCAGATTAAAGGAGAAAACATGGATCAACGATAGGGAAAGAATTTATGAAGTGTACATGCAAGGGATATAAGAGATCCACAAAGTTAAGGTGAGTTTCACACTTGATCATAGATCAATGAACATATAATAAGCCAGAAGAAATAGACAACTCACACTAATTGCAGGAAGATACTTACAGTAGGAAAATTGTGGAAGCCCATTTTTGGGAAAAGTGGGAAGGTGTATCTGAAATCCAATTGTGAAAAGGACCGTTGTGGATGTAATATTGCGGAATTTAGTTTTTGAAAACTGAGAATTTCATACTTGCAACCCGCAATTGAGGAAAGGTTGTTGTAGAATCTAAGTTGCAAAAACTAAGCTTTGGAAACTCAATTGAGGAAATTGAGTTGAGGAAATTGAGTTGAGGAAATAGATTTACGGAAACCTGAATTGAGGGAATAAGATTATGGAATAAGATAGTGGATGAATATTTTAATCAATAATTTCTATTGATTAGGATCTACTATTCCATCTACCTTTTACCTTGGCATCACGATGAAATTAATCATGGTGATAATCATGAAGATGTTGACATTGACGATAATGATGATGATTATGACATTAATGATGGTGAGGATGAGGATGAGGATGATGATGACGATGAAGATGTTGAATAATATGATGATGATGAGGATGAGGATGGTGACAATGATGATGATGAGGATTTTTGTGTTTTCACCGGTGTGTAAGGATCAAATTTGAATGGTATGGTCCTATTTAACTTTTAAGGGCTATGATATATTCAACCCTTCAATGATGGCATTTTAAAATAAATCTTTCCTTTCATTTGAAAATGTAGTAATACATCAAAATTTCATTGTATATTAAAAGAAATGTAATCAAAATTTTAAATATAGTGACAAAATTTGCATTGTATCACTCTATGGTTTTTAATAAGTAATGTTTAACCCAAATAACCCAAGAAACCATATAGAGGAAATATTAGAAACATAAAAAATACCCAATAATATAAAGAAATCAATTGAAAAAATTTATAACCAATCAAGATTCACTTGGAAAGTAGTAACACTTCTAGTATAAAAATCAAGGTTAGATGAAAATGAAATACAATCAAAACAATGTACATTGAACATAGAGCTCGATAAATACAAAACATGGAGTTAAACTTAAAAATATGTTCATGAATACCAAAACTATTATCTTGAATCATTTCAATAACAAACTTCAATCCTTTCTAAGAAGAATCAAATAAATAGCTATAACATAACACAACAAAAAAATACTCTCGTGATGCACATACCTGACAAATCATTCAACCATAGGAACAACCCAACCAGTATTGAGATCCATTGAGGGAATGAATCAACTTATATGTGTTTTTGGCCATTAAAATACGAGACTCAATGGAGAGGAATACTAATCCCCTATAGGAAATTATTATTGGCAAAGGTATATTTTCTCTCTCTAGTGGAGATGTTCACTTATGTAGGTTGGCAGTGGGCTAGTGGTGCTAAGGAGGATGGGTACTTGATTTTCTCAGGAAAATACCTTGGGGGGTCTAAAGAGGGTATAATATAACTTATGAATTAATGTGAAAAATAAAGGGTGGAGGTATCCTAATAATTATTCAATGGTGATGGTTGAATTATCCTGAACAAGGGTTCAACTCGATAGTGGAATCAACCTGAGAAAGGGTGAATAGTTTTAAGCATTAAGTGAGTGTGAAGAGTGAGAAGGAATTGTTGTCAAGCTGCATTAACTGTTTGAATCATGTTTCCAACTGATATCAATTATGATATCCTACCAAAAAACAATCATCATTAATGCATTTAGTTGCTACTTGGACACTAGCTTACCACAACATATTGTCAATTAATGGTTTATTTGCTACTAGACTACCAGCTTACTAGAGGTGATTATCAATTAGTGCTTGGTTCAAAAGGTGAATATCAATCACACACACTCTTTGCAAAGTTTGGAAATTGTTGTACCATTATCCTCCATTAATATATTAATGTATAGTCTCGATCAATACTGCTCCAAACCTACACACTCTCAAACTAGCCAAATTTGATGAAATCATGAATCTGTGACTAGTAGTGCAACCTATTGAAACAAACTTAGTGGCAGGGTTTCCCTATTTATCAACACCCAAACCACCACGATCTCCCTGAGCACCGACCCAGACAGGTTTTACCCCATTCGGCAACACCCACAGAGCTGACGAAGTCTCACTCGAGATATTCGAGGGAGAGATGACGAAACCATGTTTCCATAGAAAGAAGGAGGATCATGTGCATCTACTTATCCACTTAGCATAGCATTATTAAACCAATATAATCATTCAACTTATGCATTAATAGAACCATATCATTATTCAATAGATCGCATTATTATACTAGAACTGTAGTAGACACATTGATGCGCAAACAAATCCAACATAATAACATCATTTAAAACAAGGAAACATTGTACCATTTACATATCCATGTCGCAGATACACATTGCATCCATAATTGAGTGGTAGATTACAGTAAAACAAAAAAGAAGAAAAGGACACAATGATTCTACTCAACTTCTCTCATGTCACATTAACCTTCGCACAAAACCACATATTATCCAAACAGTTCTTCAGTACAGAGATCAACAGATCTCAATTCATGCATTCATCTTACATACCATGAAAAAAATGGCTCTCAAAGGTGATCAAGGTTTTTTTAACATTTGGAATTCACCATCTACTCCTAGGCTTGCACCTTTACAATCGAGGTCCACTTCACTAACTCTTAACAGATTCTACAAATTATGACCACAATCCGCATAATGCAGTCCAAAATTAACAAAATACATAAAATAATACAACTCCAACTTGCACGGTATCTTTGATCTTGTGCAACATCCACGATGCTGTGTGACTATATTATCCCAAAACACCTGCCAACAAGCCCCCAATAGAATCTTGTGGCTCACCCATGAGCCATGTCAGCTGGACATGGTGTACTCAGTGATCTTCTACTAGAAGTTCACAAACTACTGATTGATCTCTTTGACTTTCTCTTTAACCTTCTCAGTGATCTCTTGTCTCCCTTTCAAGTCATGATTTAGTATATGTTCAACCATCTTCTCAGAAACCTCCTTCTTGGATTCTTTCATGTCCTACAGTGAAGAATCTTCTTGTTCAGACAAGAAAGAACACAATGAATAAATAGAAGCGTAGGAGGAGTAAGGAAAAGAAAGAACACGATGTGATAAAGGAAAGTAAAGGAAGGAAAATATGCGAAAAAGATAGGAAGTTGTGATGAGGAGGAGTGCAAGGAAAGAAAAGAGAACATTTTAGCGTGTAGAAAAGAGATAGCTAGAAAGTGGCAGGTCAAGAAGACCGTAGCTGCTCAATTTGGCGTAAGCCGGAGGATGGTGCATGTACGAAGGAATATTTGTAAGTCAAGATTATAGCACCTTATGTCAGTCTATGATAGCTTGTAACCATTTTTTATGGCTGATTACAACCTGTAACAAACAAACTGTATGGAGTTGACCCATTTTGTATAAGGGTTAGAAAATAATTGAAGAAATTAGAGAGAATTCTGATAGTAGTGTAGTAGAAGGCTGTTGAGCTGCAGAACCCGTTTTGCATAAGGGTTTCCGAATAGTAGGAGTCATTCTGCAGCTGGGTGTGCATATAGTAGTTAGAAGAGTCGATCCAAGATGTTTGTGAATCAGTAGGAGTAGTTAGAAGAAAATAATAATAAAACAGAGAGAATGAAAGAAAGAAAGAGTGTGAGCCAAAAATACATATCTCAAACAGTGTACAGTCAAGTCACAGGATGAGAGGTGCATATATTTCTCATGCCATATGAAGAGAACCTTTGTGGTTTTTACCAGTTGGGTTTCCATGTTACATCTTGTGTCAAATGAATGTACTTCTTGAATATTTGTGGGTTATTTCATATTGTTTATGTTTATTGCTTAAGTGAATGTCACAATATTGATAAAATAAGTTGAATGAATGAATGACTAAAGCATTATCAAAGCATTATGTATTATTTCACTTTCAAATCCTGTTAAGTTGTAATACAGTTGCGCTGATGTTGCAGACTAAGGAGGATATAATACACAGTAACATTAACATTATTTTATATCGTTTCAAGTTATTTTGCTGATAAGTTGTTAAGGGAAAGGCCGTGTCGCACTCTTGCGCCACTATTGAGTTAGTAAACATAATCCAACCTTTTGACTTTGCCGAGCACCTTAGTTGTGCACCAGAGGGGTGTAATCCCTCATCAACTGTGGAAACATGGTTCTGGAAGTTACACATTAAGATATCTTGGTTGAGACTATGCCTATGTTGTAGTTGTTGCTGACTGAGATTTCTTTGTAGGGCCGATATATTTGGGTGTTTTGTTCTCCTTGTGGGTTTGTTGAACTTGGGTCGCAAGAGTGAGGAAAGGTAGCCAACAAATGTTTCTATTGCCGAGACCCTTAATCATTTGAGTCGAGGGAAATTTGTTGGCATCCGACAAAGAAGGAAATTGAGGATTGGCTAGAGTCTAAGATATTAGCATTTGTGCAAGAGGAGAGCACAAGATTGTCGTTTAGGACAGAAAATTGGTTGGACCGATACCTATAAACAAATATTCATGAAATATTCTTTCGAGAGTTTCCTATTGTGCTACATGAGTGGTTGTCAATATTGGTGAGTTGGGAGACAAACTTTAAGAGAAGAGAAGTAGTCGAGTGGACTGCTTAGCTGGTCTACGAGGTAACAAGTGTAAGTAACCCCATCTCTAAAGCTATTGATTTTTGGGTTGATAGTATTTTGCAAGGATATATTACGGAGTTTGTAGTTGAGACGATAACCTCGTATAGTGAGGTGGAAAGAAATTTTTTCCAAGGACCTCGAAGGAGTTACTTTCTATCTATAAATACATGGATAAAGATGCCCGTCTATTAGAAGGGAATTTTGTAGTTAAGCAGTTGAGTCACATATCCAAGAGGAAGGATATGTTGCAGGTGACTTATAAAAATAATGGGGAATAGTGAGTTGAGATGTTCCAAGGAAGTACAGAACCTGAACTAGAAGATGGATTTATAAGGAGTGGAAGAATATTCTGGTCAGGAAAAAGGATAAACACAATGGGAGGTAGACGAAATCCTAGTTTGTTCGACAAAAGGGAGTATGCATTTGATTCGTGTCTAGACGAAGCGTATTGCAATGAAGAGGAATAGTATATCCCAATTTTTGAAGGAGTGGAAGAGTCACAAGAATCTGTAGAGACATCAAGATCAGAGCACACCTACACCACACTTGGAGCATCACCAGAGGTAAGGTCTAGAGCCTCATCTCCTGAAAGAACCGTCAATACTCGTAGTACTAGTGTTGCTACTAGTGCGCAAGGAAGTCCACCCTCATTAAATTATTCATTAAACATCCCCGACACCAACTCAATGGATGGGGTAGATATTAGGTTACCCACATTCAATGGGAATTTCATAGAATATCCAAAGCAGCATTGGTTCCTCTATGAAGCGGTTTGGACGGCTCGCCAAGTTCAAAATCAGGACATAAGGAAAGCATAGGTGATTATGAATTTGTGAGGTTGTGCGATGGACTGGTTTATGAAATGTTTCATAGTATGAACATGAGATATACAGAAGAACCTTGATGAGATCTGACTCATGATGATTTTTGAATTTAGAAAACCTAAATCTGATTCGTAGTGTCTCACTGAAATCAAGGAGATAAAATACTCACCGACAGAGTCCGTATGGGATTTTGACCAACGATTTAAAACTATGATGGCCAAAGTAAGTTTCCAAATGTCAGATGTATAGAAAAAAGAGTGGTTTATTTCTACGCTGGTACCACACATCTGATCCCCTTTGATGCAACAAAATATTGTGTCACAGATGGAAGCACTAGTAATAGTGATGAAGCTGGAATGCTCGCCGATCAGAGATGGTGGCACATGAATGATGTAGATTCAATCATAGTTGTCTAATATGATGATACAAATTTAGGATATTAAGAAGGGAAAATAAATCCAGGAGGATTTATGGTGTACAAGATGTAGAACTGATGGACACCACAAGGATAATTTTCTAGCGTACATGAACTATATCTCGTCGGGTGCACTTAATCCACTGCGTACCCAAGGACTACCTTGGTGCATAATGTTCCAGACTAGAGGAAATCATGATGAGAATTGTCTATACTTGCAGAATATTGTAAGTACCCCAACCAACCTTTTTTGTAAATTTTGTAAGTCAATAGGACATGATGAGAAGGATTGCAAAGCACATATCAACTCTTGAAGGAGAAGACAGTAGACACCTAGTTAATGAAGAATTATGGGAAGATTCAGGTTGAAAAAGCACAAGCACACTACCATCCTACGCATTATCCATAATATCATCCTCAATACATGTATAATTTGTTGATGTATTTGTAACTTTGGAATGTATTCACTTGTATATCTTATGTATTGTACCCCGATGTTTATTCCGGGAAGTGTCTGTAATGTATTGGAGTCATGCCATGCCCCGATGTGCCTATTGGGAGATTAAATAATGTAAACAAGTCATTTCAATTATTTGTGGGTAACCCTCCTATTGTTCAAGGGTTAAAGTCCCCACATTTGTGGGGCCCTATGATTATTATACTATCCTAGAGAAGTCAGTGCTAGAAAGTTACTGTCAAGTCGGGAATTAGTATAAATAGAGAGTGAGCCTCTCTATTTAACACACATTCACTCACACTCAGTTGTAGTGCATAGCTGAGAGAGAAGAAGTTGTTGGGACAAGAGAGAGAGACTACTGCTGTCAGGAGATCATCTTAATATTTTTGGGGTTTTGTTCTTGGTGCTAATTCTATCTTTGAGGAAGTTGCAGGGTTTTCTCCTCTATGGTTTCCCCGAGGAAAAACTTTTTGTTCATTGTCTCTTATGTTTGATTTTTGTTCTTGTTATTCTCTCAGTTAAAGATCCTAAGATAATGCTAGCTTGAATGATAAAAATCTAACATGGTATCAGAGCTAACCTAAGAAGAAGACATTGTGTAGCTGTGAAAACTAGGGCTTCCTACATTTTGGATCTCTCTCAATATATTTTCAGCAAAATAAGGTTGGACTAACTCTCCTCTCCAAGGCGCATCTTTTTGTCGAAGCAGAATCTGATTCTAAGTATTTTTAGTTTTTGACCCGACACTGCTGCTGGAAATTAGGGCTTTCCACAGAAGTAGAATTTTTGACCCAGGCCTGGATTGATATCCTCCTCAAAATTTAAGTTTAGAGATCAAGATAAAAGTTCTTGGTTGGGAAGAACTTCAGGAAATTCAAACCCTAATATGCTCCTGAACCAGCTCTGCAGAAATTCAGCTCCAAATCCAGATTCGACATCTTAACCTGGTAAGATCCAAATCTTTTATATTTCCATTTGAGGTTCTCTGTTAAGATGTCTCATCATACCAAGCTTGATGGAAATATTCAGGGAGATGATAACTTCTGATCCTGGAAGTATAGGATCTCCCTGGTCCTGGAAGAAAATGAGTTGGACTCTTACATCAATGAAGAGGTTCCAGTTCCAGAGGGAGATGTGGCTAAGGCATTACACAAGAAGAAATTGGTCATGGCTAAGAGTATTATTGTTGATTCAATAAAGGATCACCTCATACCACAGGTGTCCTCCCTAAAGACACCTAAAGCTATGTTTGATGCCCTGACCAAACTGTTTGAAGGAAAGAACATAAACCGAAAGATGACCTTGAGGAACCAGTCGAAGAATGTGAAGATCCAGAATGCAGATATCATATAGTCATACTTCACAAGGGTCTCCCAGATCAAAGAACAACTTGAAGAAATAGAGAATGTAGAAATTGTGATTACCACCTTGAATGGTCTCCCTAGGGCTTGGGACTCTTTCATTCAAGGGATCTGTGCCAGAAAGAAGCTTGTCAAGTTTAGCAGACTATGGGAGGAATTATCTCAAAAAGAAGCTCGGATAGAATATCGAGAAGAAAATATGGGGAGTGAAGATCAATCTCTCATAGTACACTCCAAGAAAAGCATAAGAAGCTCTCATCACTCCATAGGTAAGAACTTCCACCAAAAATATAACACTAGAAAATATTTATCTAAATTCAGATGCTATACATGTGATGAAAGAGGACAGTTTGCCAAAGACCATCCTAGAAACAAGATTAACTCTCATAAGAAGAAGGGAAACAAGAGAAGACATCATGCTCATGCTATAGAAAATAATGAACCATCCACAAAGAGAATCAAGCAAGAAAGTGATGATTCTTCAAGTGATGAAGAATATATCTTGATTTCCACCCTCACGAAAACTATCACACATGGAAGCAATGATTGGCTTATAGAAAGTGGTGCTTCCAAACATATGACGGGATTCCAAGAATCCTTTGTGAAACTATCTGAACATGAGTCACCTCACAAGGTGAAACTTGGGGATGAATACCAATATCCAATAAAAGGTAGTGGGGAATCCTCCTATAAGCTAGACTCTGGAAAGCATATGATGATGAAGGATGTATTATTTGTACCAGGACTTAAGAAGAACCTCCTCTCCATATCTGCATTAAATGCAAAAGGCATGAGGGTTGGATTTGTAGATGGATAAGTTCTCATGTGGCCAAAGTAAAGACTATTGATGATGCAGTAGTGATTGGGGAACAAGAGGGAGGTCTATACAAATTGAAGGGACATCTAGAACAAGCCTTGCTCCATGAAACAGTAGAGCCAAATGAACTTTGGCATAGAAGGCTTGCACATGTGCATTACAGAGCACTACCACTTGCAAGCAAAGTTGTTGAAGGTATTCCAGAAATTCAGGCAAAACATGATGGAATATGCAAAGGATTTGCGAAAGGAAAGAATGCAAAGAAGACATTTCCAAGTAGCGAGAGAAAGGAAAAATGAATCTTGGAAACCATTCACTCCGATGTATACAATCCAATTTAATCAAGTTCATTAAGCGGGTATGTATACTATGTTTCTTTTATTGATGATTTTTCTAAGAAGACATGGATATACTTCATGAAGAACAAAGATGAGGTATTCAGAAAGTTCAAGGAATTCAAAGCCTTATTCGAGAACCACACAAAAAAGAAGATCAAAACCTTTTGATCAGATAATGGTGGAGAATTCACATCAAATGAATTCAAAGCATTATGCAAATATTCAGGGATTAATAGGGAGTTAACTACTCCATATAATCCACAACATAATGGGGTTGCATAAAGGAAGAATAGAATGATCATGGAAGCTGCAAAGGCTATGCTTCATGATCAAGATCTTCCCATGCACCTATGGGTAGAAGATGCCAGAACAGTAGTGTATGTATAGAACCATACTTTGCATAGACTACTTGAGAACAAGACACCCGAAGAAGTATTTTTCTGGCAAGAAACTAGAAGTCAGCCATCTTGGAATATTTGACTATCCAGTGTACATACACATTCTGAAAGAAAAGAGGACAAAGTTAGATCCTTTAGGAAGGAAAGGTATATTTGTGGGATACTCTGAAAGCTCGAAGTCTTATAGAATATACTTCCCAGGATTCAAGAAAATTGACATCACTAGGGACGTAACATTTGATGAAGACTCGGATTACAAGAAATCTAGAAAGAGACCTGCTGAAGAACCCAAAGAAATAGAAGTACCCAGAATTCATGACACAACCATGAACGAAGAAATTCAAGAAGAAGATCAAGAAATAGAAGAACCTCAAGAACCTGTAGATCCACCTCAAGAGAAGAATCCTCACAAGAGGAAACCTGCTTGGGTATGAGAAGCTATCCAAGGTGCAGAAAGATATGGTGCTCCAGAATAAAATCACAAAGAAAGGAAAAGAACCAGGTCCTGCTCTGGTTATGTATCCCTACTATGTGAAATTATTGATAAAAAAAGCTTCCAACTATGAAGAAGCGGTGGATAAGAAAGAATGGAAGAATTCTATGGTCAAGGAGTATCAATCGATAATGAAGAATGATGTTTGGGATGTTGTCCCAAGACCAAAAGTGAAGTCTATTGTAACTTCTAAATGGATCTAGAAGATCAAGCATGCTGCAGGCGACATCATAGAAAAATATAAAGCAAGATTTGTGGCTCGCGGCTTCTCCCAGCTTGAAGGAATATATTATGAAGAAATGTTTGCATCTGTAGTGAGATACACTTCCATCAGATCAATACTTGCTCCGGCTCTAGTGATGAAATGGAAGATACACCAGATGGATGTCAAGAATACCTTCTTTAATGGTGTAGTAGAAGAGGAATTGTATGTGGAGAATCCACTCAGTTTTGAGACATATGATAGGGAGACTCATGTGTGTAAATTGAAGAAATCCCTGTACGGTTTGAAACAAGAACCTAAGACATGGTATGGAAAAATTGATGGATTTCTATCCAGTTTGGGATTTACCAGAAGTAAAGAAAATTCCAACCTTTACTATAGGGTTGAAGAAGGTAACCCATTGATACTCCTACTATATGTAGATGATCTATTTGTAATAGGTATGGATGGGATGATTGCTGATATGAAGAGGAACCTTGTTGCTAAGTTCAAAATGAAGGACTTGGGTATGATGCACTATTTTCTAGGCATGGAGGTGTGGAAAAATATGGATGGAATCTTCCTCAGACAAGGGAAGTATGCAGCAGATATCCTAAAAAGGTTCAGGATGATGGACTGCAAGGCCATAACCACACCTTTGGAATCAAACCTGAAGGTATTGAGTGATTCTTCATTAGAAGCAGTTGATGCTATGATGTATCCTCAGATGATTGGGTCCTTGATGTACCTGACGAATACGAGACCAGATATTTTCTTTGCTGTGAACACCTTGAGCTAGTTCCTGACAAATCCAAGACATGTTCACTTGATTGCTGCAAAGCATATTCTGAGGTACCTAAAGGGTACAGTTGATTATGGGCTCAAGTATGAGGTGAATCAAAAGATTAACATGGAAGGTTAAGTTGATTCAAATTGGGCAGGAAGTGCCATCGATAGGAAGAGCACTTCAGGGTGTTGCTTCAGTATGGGATTAGGTGTGATCTCTTGGTTTAGTAGGAAGCAGTCTTGTGTGGAATTGAGTATAGATGAAGCAGAGTATGTCGCAGCTTGTTCAGCTAGTTGTGAGGTAGTATGGCTAAGGAAGATACTCTCTTATTTATTTGATCTCCAGTTGGATGCTACTTGTATATGTTGCAACAACCAGAGTTGTATGAAGTTTTTTGAGAACCTAATGTTCCATGACAAGTCAAAGGATATCGAGATCAAATATCACTATATCAAAGATATGGTGCAGAGAGGAGCAGTGAAGCTCTAGTATGTTGCGAAATATGAATATATAGTTGATGTGTTGATGAAGCCGTTGTCCATAGTGATGTTTGAATACTTCATGGAGAATATTGGCGTTCTCCAGATTGAGGTTCCCTCCAAAGGGAAGTGATGAGTCTGTGATCCATTCTGACATGGTGAGAGGATTGGTTCCTTCCATGGTCAGATGTAAGGGCTGATCCATTCTTTCATGGTGAGAGGATTGGTTCCTTACATGTCAGATATGAGTGCTGAGCCATTCTGAGGTGACTGTGGGATGTGTTCCCACATTATCAGATATAAGCATAGAAGGACATTCTCTGGGAGAATGGAGGCACCTGGTCAGTTACCAGGAATACTCAACCTAGAGCTGAGGGCCATTCTGATGTGACTGTGGGATGTGTTCCCACATGATCATATGTAAGTGCAGGGCCATTCTGATGTGACTGTGGGATGTGTTCCCACATGATTAGATGTAAGTGTAGGGCCATTCTTATGTGACTGTGGGATGTGTTCTCACATGATCAAATGTAAGTGCATATCCATTCTGAGGAGACTGTGGTATGTGTTCCCACATGATCATATATAAGTGTTGAGCCCTTCTAGCATGGATACGAGATGTGTTCCCCACATGGCTGGATATAAGTGCTGAGCCCTTCTATCATGGATGCGGGATGTGTTTCCCACATGGATCGATATAAGTGTTGAGCCCTTTTGATATGGTTCTTAGATGTGTTCCTCCCATGGTCAGATATAAGTGTTGAGCACTTCTAATATGGTTCTTGGATGTGTTCCTCCCATGGTCAAATATAAGTGTTGAGCCTTTTTTATATGGTTCTTGGATGTGTTCCTCCCATGGTTGGATGTGAGTGCTAAGCCTTTTCGATATGGTTCTTGGATGTGTTCCTCCCATGATTGGATGTGAGTGGTAGGACTTTCTGACATGAATAGATTGGTTCCTCTCTTGGTCAGATGTGAGTGTTGGGTGTGCCTTTCTATCTTTGTGTTGGATGTGTTCCTCTCATGGTAAGATGTAAGTGCTAGGAGGGCCATTCTGACTTAGGGTCAGATATAAGCACTGAAGAAGACCTACATGGAGGCTAGGTCTACAACTAGCATGAAAAAAGGCTATCTCTATAAAACTTCTTGTGACGAGAAGAATCAAGAGATAGCACCAGTGATGATGACCCAGTGATGATCCAGATTTAGTGATGATGATCAAGCAGTGATGATATAGATCCAGATGAATATGACTTGAAGATGAAGATGATGAGAAATAGATAATGATCCAGATGATACCGAGAAGAAGACCATTACTGATAAATTGTGTTGACAGAATACCTTCCTAGTTAAGAGGGAGTGTTGATGTATTTGTAACTTCGGAATGTATTCACCTGTATATCTTATGTGTTGTACCCTGATGCTTATTTCAGGAAGTGTCTATAATGTATTTGAGTCATGTCATGCCCCAATGTGCCTATCAGGAGATTCAATAATGTAAAAAAGTCATGTCAAGTCTTTGTGGGTAACCCTCCTATTGTTCAAGGGTTAAAGTCCCTGCAGTTGTGGGGCCCTAGGGTTATTAGACTCTCTTAGAGAAGTTGGCCCTAGTGAGTTATTGCCAAGTTTGGAATTAGTATAAATAGAGAGTGATCCTCTCTATTTAACACACATTCACTCACACTCAGTTGTAGTGCATAACTGAGAGAGAATAAGTTGTTGGGACAAGCGAGAGAAAGAGACTACTGCTGTCGAGAGATCATCTTACTATTTTTGGGGTTTTGTTTTTAGTGTTGATTCTATCTCTGAGGAAGTTGTGAGGTTTTCTCCTTTATGGTTTCCCTGAGGAAAACCTTTATGTTCATTGTCTCTTATGTTTGATTGTTGTGCTTGTTATTCTCATAGTTAAAGATCCTAAGATAATGCTAGCTTGAATGATAAAAATATAATAGAATTAGTAACCCCCACAGCAGCAACATCCTCAGGGTAGGGGGGTGGAAATTTCAGAGGTAGAGGGGGAGTATTTGGTATAGGAAGAGGTCAAATTGTATGCTATAATTGTGGGAAGTCGGGTCATTATGCTAGAGATTTCCAGGAGCCTGCAAAGAGATGTTCATATTACAAAGCGCAGGATCATAATGTGGAAAAATGTCCATAGTTGATGGCAAAGTGGAAAGATAGGACCATCGGAGGTCTTAACCCTACAAAGAATCCCAAAAAAAATCCTAACTTGAATGTTCAAATGATTGTTGCTAAGCCGAGAGAACCAAGTGTTGTTGTTATAACACGAGGAGGTGATGCAACTGGAGACGACCAAAATATACTATAGGGATGACTGCAGGTATGATCTGCGATGCAAAATAAAGTACCATTCCACGTTTAAAAAAAGAATCAAGTATTTTTGGACGTATGACCAAAGTTTTTTAATACAAAATAGCCGTCAACCTTAGCCGAATTCAGGGAGATGCCTAAATGCTTTCAACGAATATTCCAAAAGAAGATTCCAAATAAGGTTAGTAAGTTCAAGTCATTTTTGTCAAGTTGCTTCACACTAATGCATGATAAAGATGTTGTCACGGAATTACAAACACTTATATAAGAAACCCTGTCATAACCTAAAAGGAGATTTAACCATGTTAAAAAGAAATTCAAAACTGGGCACGAGTTAAGAATCACTGTGCATATAGGAGACTATGAAATGGATTATATTATCCTATATATGGGGTCAGACATCAATATTTTGATGTGACAAACTTGGGAAATCATAGGCAATGCACGCTTGGACTGGTCCCCTAACTAGTTGAGGCTTGCGAATCAGGCGAAGGTCCTACCATATGGTAGGTTAGTTCAAGTTCCTGTCGACATTGAGTGGTTGCACACATTTGCAGATTTTGAATTTATCAAAATTGTCGACGACACGAACCCATATCTTGCACTTCTGGGAATATATTGGGCAATAGATAATCAGACAATCATAAAATTTAAGAAAATAATCCTCTTAATCGAGGATGATGAAATGAGGGTAGTTTCTCCTATTGACCCATTTTAGGGGAAAAGATATGTCAGAATTTTCTATAGTGAAGGAAAGGGTGATTATCTGGACCAGATTTACATTCTCACTACCTTAAAAGAGGACTACATACATCCTACAGCAGATGGGAACTTGAGCTAGAGGAGTACTAGGTCATGCACATCAGATTCAAGAGAGGCATTGGAGAATTGGAAAAACAGACTCGATGAAGTATCTATGAGGAGATGTGCCAGGATTACCAGGTATGTGCAATAGGTTGAGAATCAGTCGAGGGAGTTACCCACATATGAGGGCTTACCTAATATTGCGACCTTTCTAAGTGAGTTTGAAGGACTGGTAAAAGAACCATGACGCTTATCCGTGTTAGACTACGTGCTGAAATCTATGCCTGCTAGATAGTGGGGTACACATAAGCAATCTATATCTGAATGGCCACAATGCATAAGATTGTTGGAAGTTAGATTCGATGAAGAAGTCACAGTTTTGATTCAGAAGTACACATGGTTATCAAACCCTGTCAAGCACCTCAATCAGTGTTGCACAACATTTTCATAATACCTACGACATGAATGGGTCCATAATTTCATACACACATTGGAAATGACACCTAAGAGTTGGTACGCATCCATGGATTTGTGACAAGGAACTCAGGATTGGGATGAAGTGGTTAAACAATTCATGAACAACTTTTCATTTGTTGATGAGCAGCTGACAGTCGATGTTGCACTTCAAATGACGAAGGAGAAAATAATTGTTGAAATCGCTGTCAAAGTGGCAAATTCCCACCAGTGTAGCACGACCATCTAGAAATGGATGGATTGTTACAATCTAGATGGAGAACAGGATGATGATCCTACCAAGCTTAACATACAAGAGTTAGAGGATATGCGCAAGGTCCAAGGGAGTGGTATTTTCTAGAAAATAGTTCCTCAAGTAGCTAAAAATTAAAAAAGTTAACATTGGTTCATCGAAAAACCTAAAGTTATCCAATACTAGAGATTATTGGGATGATGAAGTAGTAGCAAAGATCACAAAATTGATACATGAATTTTAGTATATGTTCCCTACCAACTTCTCGTAGATGAAAGGAATAGTAGGATATCTAGGGGAGATGAAAATACCACTGAAACCAGATGAAAAAATAGTTAAACGACGACGTTATAGGTTGAATCTGGGGTATAAATAAAAGGTGCAAGTTGAGTGAGACTGCATGTTAGACGCATGAATCATTGAACTTGTCGAAGAATCAGAATGGATCAGTCCTATAGTGATTCAGGATATGAACACAACAGGTGAATTCAGGATTTATGTCGACATGAGAAAGATGAATGATGAATTCCTGCATGATCCATTCCCAACACCATTCACGGATGAAGTACTTGAAAGTGTTGGAGGACAAGAGATGTACTCATTTACCGATGGATTTTATGGTTATCACCAAGTCATAATAGTGAAGGAGGATTGGCACAAAATGACCTTCGTCATAGAATGGAGCTGCCATCAGTATACGGTAATGCCCTTTGGACTCAATAATGCTCCTACTATTTTTTCTAGAATAGTAGTTTCTGCTTTTAAAGATTTCATACATAAATTTCTTGAAGTCTACTTTGATGATTGGATTGTGTTTAGTCTAGTAAGAGACCATATTGAGAGTTTGTGCATGATGCTAGAATGTTGTCATCATTATTAGATCACACTTAATTCAAAGAAATTTAATTTTTGTGGACCATTTGGTGTATTGTTAGGACATGTTGTGTGTTACGACGAAATTTTGGTCGACCCAATGAAAGGTGGGATTATCCTTGACTTGCCACCAACTACATTAGTCACACAACTTAGATCAGTGCTAGGACACATAGGATATTATAGAAATTTTATTAGAGGATATGCAGAGATAACTACTCTAATGGAGAAACTTTTGAAAAAAGATGCAAAGTTCCAGTGGACAGAAGCTTTCCAGGAAAGTTTAGACAAGTTAAAGAGAAAGATGGCCACCGCGCCAATATTGGTATTTACCAACTGGAAGAAGAAATTCCATGTTCATGTCAACGCGTCGTCTGTTGCGCTTGGCATAGTCCTAATATAGTCGGGTGAGGGTGCAATTGACCACCCTATTGCTTTTTCCAGTAGAAAATTGTCGACGACAGAGAAAAACTACACTATGAAAGAAAGAGCAGGACTCTCCATGGTATACACCCTACATAATTCCTGACACTTTTTGTTGGGTGGACAATTTAAAATGTACACTAATCATTAGGCATTAAAATACCTAGTTAACAAGCTAGTGTTGGGGGGGAATATTTGTCGATGGCTCCTCCTATTTCAAGAATTTAATTTTGAAGTCATTGTTAAACCTGGTCGACTAAATGTCAGGCCTAATCACTTTTCAATGATAGAAAATGGTGAAGAACCAATCAGTCTAAAGGATAACTTTCCTGACGCATGATTATTTGCAGTCACCATGGTTGATAAAACGTTTGAGGCTATCATTCACCTCTTGAGTACAGGTTATGCGCCTAAAGGGTTCACCACTACACAAAAGAAACCGTTGGTCATTAAAGCCAATGATTTTATTTTGATCATTAGACAACTATACAAGATGGGCCCTGATGAAATATGGCGTTGGTGTGCTCTCGAACATGAACGACATTGGATAATGAGTGAAGCACATGTTGGTGTCATAGGAGGACACTATGCTAAAAAGGAAACAATGCGCAAGATATTGCAAGCTATATTATGATGGCTAACTATACATATGGATACTAAGATATTTTTTCAAAGCTGTGATGCTTTCCAGAGAATAGGAAAACTGTTGAGACGCGACGAAATGCCACTAACATCGTAGATAACCCTTCAAGATTTTGATAAATGGGTCATTTATTTTGTTCATCATTTAGTCCACCAGGGAAAAGGACTGGCATTCTCTATATTATGACATCAATGTAATACTTAACCATATCAGTGGAAGCAACACTTGTTAAATATTGCACCGTTGCGACTACAACAAAGTTATTATTTGAAAATGCGGTGACAAGATTTGTCTGCCCAAAAATTCTTCTAAGTGACCAAGGTACTCATTTTGTTAACAAAATGATTGATGAGCTTACTACAAGGTTCTAGATTCAGCATAGAAAAATGAAACCCTGTCATTCTCAGCTGAATGGAATGGTTGAAGCATTCAACAAGATTTTGGAAAATACATTAACCAAAGTATGCAATGTGCGTAGAGATGATTGGCATCAGAAAGTTTTAGATGTTCTACGGGCATATCACACAAATTGGAAGAGATTAACAGGACACACTTCATTTAGACTGGTGTATGTAAAATAAGATGTTGTGTTGATGGAATATATTGTGCCGAGCCTAAGAATTGATGCGCTAATGGAAATGATTGACATAGGTGATGTCAAGAAAATATTATTGCAGCTCATTTAAATCGAGGAGGAATGTTTCATCGCAGGGTTTCATCAAAGCATCGAAAAAAAAAGACAGAAAGCATGTCATGATCGCCATATTAATGTTGATGTACATATAACTTTGGAATGTATTCTTCTATGTATCTTATGTATTGTAACCCGATGTTTATTCTGGGATGTTTCTATTATGTATTTGAGTCATGTTGTCATGCCCCGATGTTCCGATCGGGAGGATTAATAATGTAAACAAGTCTTGTCAAGTCATTAGGTAAGTTCCCACAGTTTTGGGGCACTTGAGTTATTATACACTAATTAAGGTGTAGGCTCGAGTAAGTAATTGTAAGTTGAGCCTACGTGATTAAGTGCACTTCAAGTTAATGGAAGAATATAAATAGAGAGTGAGACTCTCTCTATTTATCACTTGTACAACACATCACTTTCTCTCTCAAGTGTGGCGCACTAGTGGAGAAGGAAATATACTGGGACTAGAAGACTACTGTTGTCGGGAGTGCATCTTACTGCTTTGGGGTCTTACATCTTGTGGTGATTCTATCTTTGAGGAAGTTGCGGGGTTTTCTCCATTTATGGTTTCCCCGATCAAAACTCTTTGTGTCTCTTGTCTCTTGTGGTGTGCTTATGTTATTGCTGTGCTTGTTATTCTCTCAGTGAAAAGATCCTAACTTAATGCTAGCTTAAATGTTGAAAAACTAACATGGTATCAGAGCTAACCTGAGAAGAAGACACTGTGCAACTATGGGAACTAGGGATTCCTAGTTTGTGGATCTTCCTCCACATATTTTCAGCAAAAGTAAGGTGGAACAACTCTCCTCCTTAGGGCGCATCTTTCTGTCGAAGCGGAATTCGATTTCGAGCATTTTCAGTTTCGATGTGGAAATTAGGGCTTTATAAAGAAGAGGAATTTTTGAGTGAGACCTGCATAGGATTTTTCTCCTCATAAAAACCAAATTTTAGAGACCTGTATCAATAAATTCGGTTGGGTGAAACTCTAGAAAAGTCAAACCCTAGTTTGACCCTGAGCTAGAGAAACCCTAAATACTAAAACTGCTAAGTTTTGGTACAGTCACTATACTCCAGGATTGGAGATGTGTCAGGGGTTGAAAATTGCAGGATCGGAAGATAAAATCATGATGAATCCTGTGTAAAAAACTCAGACTCATATTCATGGTATTCCAGGAGATATGATCTCTCCAAGTTAGGGTTACAGCCTCTTCCATAATTCATCCCTAAACAGGACATCTGGGGAGATCTGAAATATCTTGGGATAAAGAGGCCCAAATGAAATTCCTGAAGCTTTTCCAGAAATTTCATGGACTTTAATTACAGTGGTCGAAATATCAGAATCCTAGGATGTACCAGTGACACGTGGCATGCCGTACAACTTCGCTGTTCTGAACAGTCCTGTAACAGGTCACCTTGGAAAAAGGATCATAAATCCAAAATGGTGAAACAAATTCTGATCAAACATATGGTGTTGGATTAGGGACATGTGAGGCTACCTTTTTGCGAAATTTCAGACACAAAGGAGCTGCAATTTCGGAGATATCATAGACAAAGTGACAGGCATTTCTGCAGAAGAAATTGGAAAATTAGGGCTTCCTGTTCCAGGAGCTTCCCTCCACTGTTTTCAGAAAAGGAGTACATTAGACAGCTCCATTTGAAAAGATATATCTTTTTATCCAATCAATTCTGAAATATTCCAAGTTTTTGAAAATTAGGGTTTCTGTGGCAAACCCTAGATCAGCCAGCTCCGGAACCAAGACGGACACCTCAAATTGGTAAGATCTAATCCTTTGCTATTTTCATTTGAGGTTCTCATTTCAATATGATCTATCACAACAGCTTGATGATAAGCTTGGTGAAGTTGACAACTTCCAAGCATAGAAGTATTTGATCTCTCTAAAGAAAATGGATTGGACACCTACATGAGTATAGAGGTTCCAGTTTCAGAGGGAGACGAGGCCAAAGAAGACATCATGCTCATGCGGCAGAGGATGATGAACCATCCAGAAAGAGATCTAGATATGAAAGTGAATATTATTCAAGTGAGGATTAATATGTTCTGATATCAGCTCTCACATGTAACATTACTCATGGAAGTGATGATTGGATTATAGATAGTGGGGCTTCCAATGACGGGATTCAAGGAATCCTTTGTAAGACTGTCAGAACATGAATCACCTCACAAGGTGAAACTAGGAGATGACTACCAATATCCAATAAAAGGTAGTGGGGAATCTTCATACAAGCTAGACTCTGGTAAGTCTCTAACAATGAAAGAAGTATTGTTTGGTCCAGAACTCAAGAAGAACCTTCTCTCCATTTCAGTATTAATGCAAAAGGAATGCGAGTTGCATTCATAGATGGTCAAGTCATCATGTGGCCAAAAGGAAAGACTATCGATGATGTGGTAGTGATTGGAGAACAAGAAGGAGGCTTGTACAAATTGAAGGTCCATCCAGAACAAGCCTTGATCCATGACATAGTAGAGCCAAATGAGCTTCGGCATAGAAGGCTTGCACATGTGCATTACAAAGCACTACCTATTGCAAGCAAAGTTGTTGAAGGTCTTCCAAAATTTCAAGCTATTTGAAGGGAAGAACAAAAATCAGAATATGACCTAAAGAAACCAGTTGAAGAATGTGAAGATCTAAAATGCAGAGACCATGCAGTCATAAGAGTCTCTCAAATCAAAGAACAACTTGAAGCGGTAAACGAAGAGCTGAAGAATGCAGAAGTGGTGATGGCCACCTTGAATGGCCTCCTAGGATCATGGAATTCATTCATTCAAGGAATGTGTTCCAGAAGGAAGTGATTACTTTCAGTAGACTCCAAGAAGAAGAAGAAGCTCGACTCATAAGAAGATAAGAGAATATGGGAGCAACTGAAGATCAAGCTCTTACCATCCAAAGAAGATCCCTCAAGCAATGAGGAATATGAAGAACTCAACTCTTGAAGAACTTCTTATCCATCCTAGAATTTGGATAAGAAATGATGCTATCATGAATGAAGAAGACAATGAAGCTGAAGGCTCAAGAAGGAGTATACCCACGAAACAAATAAAGATAACTATTCAATTGTCATTTCATGATATTGTTTTGTTATGCATTTGTTATTGTATTATGCATGATAGGATGTGTGCATTAATGACAGTATACTACTAATATGCATGTGATGGGTAAGTAGCTCATGGTGCTATACAAATTCTCCATTGCTACTTATCTAGAATGAAACCTCTTTGCTGACATATTGGATTAGTGCACAATCTCAATGTTGTCCTGGTAGAGATGGAAGGCATCTAGAAAGTTTCAGTGAGATATGGATGAATGTTGTATTGGCTAAAGTAGTTGCATGATCATATATTTATGCATAAGAACTTGCCAGTATAAATATTCCTTATGAAATGTTCTAACCATACAATTGCATTTGACTTGTAGGAAAGACCGCATACATAATCGCCTACAAGCAAACAAGAATGAAGACTTGTTCTGAAGAACAAGTGATGAAATTTCAAGACAAAGAATAATATGATGAATGCAGTGACATCATTGATGCAGAACCTTCCAGCCATGAAGAAGTAAACAAGAAGAAAGGGAAGACCAATTCAAGAAGAATGATGTCAGGGCGTAGTATCGAAACCTGAAGAGAATTTCATAGTTCCATCATGCAATACATGGAAACATCGTGGGATACAAAGCAAGATTCGTAGCATGAGGCTTCTCATAAAAAGAAGGCATAGACTACGAAGAAACATTTACAGCTACTAGAAGTGAAGTCACATGACATGATCATGTGTGCAAATGAAAAAAGGCCTTGTACGAGTTCAGAAGACACCCATGGGATAACACATACATGATGAGCTTGATGAATATCTTAACCTTTCCTAGAAGGTTAATAAAGGATGACAAGCTCATAGATGGATGTGAGAAGAAATTTTGAAAAAGTTCAAAATAGAGGATCTTGGTATCCAATGATCCTAGATGGATACTACTTGTCACTTCAGTACAGAATGTTTCAGTGCATAGAGTACAGAAGACAAAGGGAGTACGATGCTTCACTTCAGAGGGAGTGACTACAGAAGATCCTGAGGTTCGACATGAGATGACAGGATGGATAGATTACTAATGACTCTAAGCTTTACTAAGAGTAAAGTGGATTCCAACCTTTGCTTCAAGGTTGAAGGCTGAAGACCAGTGATGCTCCTGTTATGTGTCGATGCACTATTTTCTAGGTATGGAGGTGTGGCAGAGTGCAGATGGAATCTTCCTTGAAAAAGGGAAGTATGCAGTAGAGATCCTGAAGAGGTCCAGGATGATGGACTACATGACCACACCTATGGCATTGAACCTGAAGCTATTAAGTGATGCTTCATCAGAGACGATTGATGCTATGATGTATCGTCAGATGATTGGGTCCTTGATGTACCTAAGACTAGATATTTGCCTTGATGTGAACACATTGAGACATGTTCACCTGATGGTTGCAAAGCATGCAGGGGTACAGTTGATTATGGGCTCAAGTACGATGCGAATCAGAAGATTAACCTGGAGGGTTATGTTGATTTAGATTGGGCAGGCAGTGCCATCGACAGGAAGAGTACTTCAGGGTGTTGCTTCAGTATGGGATCAGGTGTGATCTCTTGGTTTAGCAGGAAGCAATCTTGTGTGGCACTGAGTACAGCTGAAGCAGAGTATGTAGCAGCTTGTTTAGCTAGTTGTGAGGCAGTATGGCTATGTAAGCTACTATCTGATATATTTGATCTCCAGTTGGATGCTACTTGTATACATTGTGACAACCAGAGTTTCGTGAAATTATCAGAGAATCCAGTGTTCCATGACAAGTCGAAGCATATCGAGATCAAATATCACTATATCAGGGATATGGTGCAGAGAGGAGTAGTGAAGCTCCAGTATGTTGCAACGGAGGAACATATAGATGATGTATTGACGAAGCCATTGGCTAGGCTGAAGTTCGAGTACTTCAGAGAGAGACTTGGTGTTCTCCAGATCGAGGTTCCTTCCAAGAGAAAGTGATGAGACCCATAGCCATTCTGACATGGTGAGAGGATTGGTTCCTTCCATGGTCAGATGTAAGGGCTGAGCCATTCTGTCATGGTGAGAGGATTTGGTTCCTTCCATGTCAGATATGAGTGCTGACTGCCATTTTGGGAATGGAGGCTCCTGGTCAGTTACCAGGAACACTCAGTCAAGGACTGAGAGAGCCATTCTGACGAGCAGGACAGATGTAAGGGCTGAGCCATTCTGTTCATGGCTAAAGGATTAAGTTCTTTCCATGGCAGATGTGAGTGCTGGCCATTCTGTCGAGTAGGACAGATGTAAGGGCAACTGCCAATCTTAGGGAGAGTGGAGGTGCCTGTTCCATTACCAAGTAGCTCAGTCAGGGACTGGGGGCCATTCTGAAAAGGGTGTAGGATTCAGTTCCTACCAGGTCAGATATGAGTGCACAAATCTCTCATCATTGTGGTAGGAGGGGCTCCGGCCTGGGTGAGATTCATTCATCATTGTGGTAGGATGTGTTTTGGCCTAGGTGAATGTGTGAAAATATTTCATCACTATGGTAGAAGGGGCTCTGGCCTGGGTGAAAGTCATTCATCACTGTGGTAGGATGTGTTCCCTCCTAGATGGATGTGCCATTCTGACGAGTAGGTCAGATATAAGTGCAGAGCCATTTCATAGATGTTAGTGATGTGATGTCCTATCATGCTGGTGAATGTAAGTGTTGGGCCTTTCTGATGTGATTGTAGTTTACTACATGATCAGATGTGAGTGTTGGGCGTGCCTTTCGGACAAGTAGGTCGGATGTAAGTGTTGGGCGTGCCTTTCTAACGAGCAGGTCATATGTAAGTGATGGGAAAATACCTACCTGGTGGATAGGCCTACAACTAGCATGAAAAAGGGCTGGCTCTATAGAACTTCCCATGACAAGATAGTACACACATGATGATGACCAAAGATGATCAAGATCGAGCTATGATCCAGATCCAGTTATGATGACTCCGAGAGATCCAGATCCAGCAGTGATGATCCAAATTGAGAGATGATCCAGATCTAGTGATGATCCAGATCCAGTCTAGTGATGATGATCCAGATCCAGTGATGATATTCTATGATGATCCAGATCGAGTGATAATCCAGATCCAGTTCTATGACGATCCAGATCGAGAGATGATCCAGATGAAAATGACTTGAAGATGAAGATGACTTGAAGACGAAGATGACTTGAAGACGAAGATAATCCAGTTGATACAAAGAAGAAGACCAGTGCTGAAAATCGTGTCGAAAGAATACCTTCCTAGTTAAGAGGGAGTGTTGATGTACATATAACTTCGTAATGTATTCTTCTATGTATCTTATGTATTGTAACCCGATGTTTATTCCAGGATGTTTCTATTATGTATTTGAGTCATGTTGTCATGCCCCGATGTTCCGATCGGGAGGATTAATAATGTAAACAAGTCTTGTCAAGTCATTAGGTAAGTCCCCATAGTTTCGGGGAACTTGAGTTATTATACACTAATTAAGGTGTAGGCTCGAGTAAGTAATTGTAAGTTAAGCATGCGTGATTAAGTGCACTTCAAGTGAATGGAATAATATAAATAGAGAGTGAGAGTCTCTCTATTTATCACTTGTACAACACATCACTTGCTCTCTCAAGTGTGGCGCACTAGTGGAGAAGGAAATATACTGGGACTAGAAGACTACTGTTGTTGGGAGTGCATCTTACTGTTTTGGGGTCTTACATCTTGTGGTGATTCTATCTTTGAGGAAGTTGCGGGGTTTTCTCCATTTATGGTTTCCCCGATCAAAACTCTTTGTGTCTCTTGTCTCTTATGGTGTGCTTATGTTATTTTTGTGCTTGTTATTCTCTCAGTGAAAAGATCCTAACTTAATGCTAGCTTAAATGTTGAAAACCTAACAATTAAGACTAAGCATTTCAAATTTGGAGGACTTGTTTTGATGTATGACAACAAATTTTTATAGCATCTAGGAAAATTGAAGACACATTGGCAAGTTCCATATGTAATCACACACATCACTGAGGCTGGTGCAGTAAAATTAAATAAGCTAGATGGAACACCGGTCATAGGAATGATAAATGGAAGCCTACTGAAACCTTACCATGATGTCTATGACATAGCTGGATAAGAAAGAGAAAGCTTAAAAAAAGGAGAAACGGAATCTGTTCTGTTGCATGTCTGTGATGCGAATATGAAAATCCCATAATAAAGGCGGGAATGACAGCTAGATGTCATTAAAGCACAGATATCCAAATATATCTAGGCGGTTATGAAAACATAATGCCATTAATTTGATAGGTCCGAGGAAACATGTAGGCATGATTTTTGGTCCCATTTTTCATCCTCACCATAAATGTCTTCACAAGTATAGGTCAGAGTTCAAGTGTATGAAGTAAATTTTGAAATACTTCGAATGGGAAGCCCGTGTAATCGACAAGATGCATGTCTTCCATCGAATGATTACATGAAGGATGAGCACTACTTATAAATATGAGTCTTTGTCGTCAAGAATCATTTTACCTGCGAGAGAGAAGAAGATCGCAATAGTGTCTACAACTGTTAAGAGACAAAGCTAACGGTCATTTTGATTTCAAGTACCAGTGAACAGTCTGACGTTACCAGCACATCACCTTGCTTGATAATTGAAGAAGTTATATGGTGTAGTTGGGTCAATCACAACCAACCCTAACCAACACTTCTAGGATCTGGTGGCTCCTATACTTAGCATAACCACCAAATTTAGCCCAGTGGCCAAATTCTTCACTAAATTGCCTCCCCTCAATTTTTCCTCCACAATCGTCATCCTGCAACTCTATTTCCATATTAGGTTTGCGGGATGTGGGATCTTAAACACCCAATGTTATGCTCTGAAACTTTCCTTCTGCAATGGCCTTCCCGCAAGTGAGTTGCAGGGTGTGGGATGGGGTATGCCAACTTCCCAAAGTTTCTCCCCTACAACTTCCTCTCTGTAATTCGCCTAGCCGTCCGAGCTGTCAGATCTTTTTGGCCTTCACTCCGATCGTTGATCTACTTTTGGTGAAGAACTCTTAGATCTCTATGGATCTGTTAACTTCCTCACAACTTTCATTGCATACTTTTTCTGGACTGTCAGATGTTTATCTGTGGACTCAATATCCACCGTTCATTCTCTGCAAAACTTGTTAATGGAAAAAAATATGCAGGTTTCACTGATTTATCATGGATTGATCAATAAAACCTACAATCATCCCAATTCTTTAGCCTAACCCTATTATGCATGCATTTACACTCTACTCTAACTATTCAAGCAAGAAATTGATGTGTGAATGCAATAACTTCTCAAAAATACACAAATGTTCAGTAAAACACTGAAGTCGGCTCTGTAAGATACATAGTTCAACACAGTACATGCATAAAGTATAACAACCTAACAAACACATGGTTAATCCTTCTATTAATAAATCAAAGGAAAATGCAAATTGCTTGGATCTCTCTTCTTCTGACTCTTCAAAATATTTAAAGTAGGAATCAGGCATAGGTCTTTCCTCTCTCGGCAAATTTAGAATTCTAAATGATGAAGAGAAGAACCACCTCTACATCTCTAAACTATATATTTATGCTAAACTACTACACTATTCTTGAGTGGCTTTGCAACTAAAAACAAACACTATGACGCATGATGAAAGTGTCTCTGTATGAAACAAACTATCGGTGGCTTGATCTTCACGCAGGGATTCACTATCCACAATGATTCCCTGTGCCACTAATCAGACTATGACTCAGTCCAAAATAGTTACAAAATATTCCACAACATGTGACCAACTCATCACATTGCTGGCATGCCACGATGCTCCTACATCATACTCGCAAGGTAGAGAATTCATGAACCCATTTTCATTAGATCAACTACAGTGAAGCCATTGGCTCCCAACTCTACAACACTCATCTAGGTAGAATCCTCTATTTGCCACTTCTTCCACTTGACCAAATACTCCAGATAGTCCTTCTACCTTGTTCGCTTTACCACCTTAGTGTCTAGAATGGCCTCAACTTCTAATGGTTGTGCCAAAGGAATATACCTCACCGATTGTAAGTCTTCAATAGGATCATCACCTTCTTTAAAGGTTCCAGTGTCACCTGCTACATAAGGATATATATATATACAACATTAAATATTGGAAAATACCCACTCTTGTAGGCATCTCTAACTCATAAGCATTTGATGGAATTTTTTTGCCTATCCTGTAGGTTCCAATCGTCTTCATCTTCAGTTTGTTATACTCTCCTGTTGGAAATCTATCTCTCTTCAGATATGCTAAGACCAAATCTCCTACTTCATAGTTCTTTTCTCTCCTTTTGGAAAACTGGTGTTACTCTATTGTAACCTTTCTTTCACTTGCTCCTAGAGTTCACTAATCCTTGTAGCAAACTCTTCTCCATCAACACTCCTCTTCCCAAATTTACCTAAGTTGTGAAGCCCACACACTCCTCTTGGATGCATTCCATACAAAGTTTCAAATGGACTCATCCTTGTACTCCTTTTTGGTGAATCATTATAGGAAAACTCAAGTTGACATAATACTCTATCCCACTGCTTAGGACTCTCTCCACTCAAACTTCTCAACATGTTCCTTAGAATCCTATGGACTACTTTGGTCTATCCATCAGATTGTGGGTGATATGCTAAACTAAAGTTTATTCTAGTACCCAACTTCTTCCACAAGGTCCTCTAGAAATGACTTGTGAACTTCACATCTCTGTCTGATACAATGCTTTTAGGTAAACCATGTAGCTTCAATACTTCATCAAAGAATAGGTTAGCAATATGTGTGGCATCACTAGTCTTGTAGCATGAAATGAAATGTGCCATCTTAGTAAACATATCCACCACAAAAAGGATAGAATAATGTCCCCTCTGAGTTCTTGGTAAACCTATAATGAAATCCATACTCACAGAATCCCAAGGCCTAGTTGGTATAGGAAATGGTGTATACAATCCAATGTTCTTGCTTCTCCCTTTAGCATGCTGGCATACTTTGCATCTGCTTACAAAATTCTCAACTTCATACCTCATCCTTGGCCAAAAATAGAAAGGACCCAACTGTCCGAAGGTTTTATCACTTCCAAATTCACCTTCCATACCTCCATTATGTTTCTCCTATATCAAGTTCTCTCTCATAGAACACTTTGGTACACACAGTTTACTATTTTTAAAAAGTAAACCATCTTGAAGTGTATACTCCATCCATGTCTCTCTGTCCACCTCTAATGGATTCTTACAATCCCTGTAAGCTTCCTGGAAATCAATGTTAGCTTCATACAAATCTCTTAAATTCTTAAATCCCAAGACTTGGATCTGATTCTCTTGCATAATCAAAAGTCTCCTACTCAAGGCATCGACTACTTTGTTTGACTTTCCACTTATGTGTTTCAACACAAAGGTAAATCTCTGTAAGAACTCAACCCACTTGACATGTTTTAGGTTCAATTTAGGTTTCTTCATAATATACTGCAATGAATGGTTGTCAGAATACAACACAAATTCTCTAAAACATATCTCAAATGTTTCAAATGCTCTTCTTTGGTTTGGCTAAAAAACAAAATTTCATCAAGGTAAACTATCACAAACTTACCTATGAAATCTCTCAAGACTTCGTTCATCAACCTCATAAAAGTGCTTGGTGCATTGGAAAATACAAATGGCATGACCAACCACTCATACAACCCATCATTTGCTTTTAAAGGTTGTCTTCCACTTGTCTCCTTCTCTGATCCTGATATGATGATATCCACTCTTCAAATCCAGTTTTGAAAAGAATGTTTCCCCACTTAGGCAATCCATCATATCATCCATCCTTGGTAATTGAAACCTATATCTGATAGTAATCTTGTTAATTGATCTGGAGTCAGTACACATCCTCCACTCACCATCCTTCTTTGGTGTGAGTACTACTGGTACTGCACATGGACTCAGACTCTTCTAGACCAATCCTTTATCCAATAATCCTTGGACCTACTTCCTCAATTCTTCATTCTATTGAGGTGTCAATCTGTATGCTGACTTGTTTGGTAATCTGGATCCTGGAATAAAATCAATCTGATTACTTATATCCCTTGATGGTAATTCATTAGGTAATTCATCCACCACAATGTCACTAAAATCACTCAGCATGTCCTGAATATCCCCAGGTAGATCTGTTACATTGGTCTTCATTGTCACCACTCTTGGCTTACATACCACAGCATAATTCAACTCTTCCTTCTCAATCTGCTGCAAATATTCATTTCCTGAAAACATCAAAACTTTAGGTGTTGACTGTCCTATTGTACTACCTTCTTGTAAAGGGTGAAGTACATGGTTTATCCATTCTTCTTGAAACTATTAAATTTACTCCTACCATCATGAGTTACATTCTTATCAAATTTCCACGGTCTACCTAACAGTATATGGAAAACATCCATGGGAATCACATCACACAGAATCTTGTCCTTATATGGACCTATTTGGAGATCAACTACACACTGCTCAATCACCAGGATTTGATGTCCTTTATGTAACCAAGATAATTTGTATGGAACATGACGCTTGGTCTTCTTTAAACTTAGATTTTCCACCATCTCTATGGAAAAAAGATTATCAGTACTCCCACTATCAGTCACCATCTTACAACACTTCCCTTGGACTTTACATGTAGTCCTGAATAATGATTTTCCTTGAGCAGGATTTGCCTGCTCCTTCTCAGGTTTCAACAAGACCTTGTTCATGATCAATGAATCTCCTATCTCAGGAAAAAATTCCTCTATTGTTGACTATTCTTCCTGGTGATCTTTCTGATCTACATAGGCTCCCCTCTGTCCTGCATATTCTTTACCTGGACATTCAAATGACTTATGCCCCAATTGGTTTCATTTGTAACATCGAACGACATTCTCTCTACCTCATCCTCTGCCTCTACCTCCTTGGTAAGTTTCTCTTCTGCTAGAATCACCTCCTCTACCATGCTTCTCTTTTTGTTTAGAGTTACTGTACTCTCCTCTCTGCGCTCCAAATCTTCCTCTTCCAGCCACTTTCCCTCGTCCTTTGGCTGAACTGCGACCTCTATTCCTTGATATATTTTATTATGTCCTTAAGGAACATTTATATGCCTCCTCCATCGTTCTAGGCAATATCATACTGATATGTTCTTGTATATCCATCCTTAGACCATTTACATATCTAGCAGCCTTCTCTGCTGACTCTTCCACATATCCATCACTTAGGTTTACTTTGTAGAGCTCTTCAGTGTACTCTCTCACTATTAACAATATTTTCCTAAGGTTCTGTACTTGTCTATACATAATTAGCTGGTAACATTTGGGAAAGAACTTAGCGCTCATATTTTCTACCATTCTATCCCATCTTTTTATCAATGGCTTATTCTTCCTCCTTCTTTCTACTTGCACATTATCCCACCGCAAGGATCCATGCCCTTTCAACCTCGTCACAACCAATCTGACTCTCTTGTCTCATTCTACCTCATCATAATCAAAGTAATTATCCATCTCACTGATCTATAAAATGAGATTCTCCACTACGAGACTCCCGTCATAGGTAGGCAACTCCGATCTCGGCCTTGAAGTCGCTCCCAGAATATATCTGAAATATATTAACTCCGGTGTTTCTTGCATAGGTGCAACTTCTTTCTCTTTTCTCTTCATCCTTAGGTTCACTTAAATTCCCTTATTTTGGGTCTCTTCGGATATCTATTTCCATGGCTTCCATGCATGCCCTTAACTCCCTAATTTCCTCTAGGACTTCTGCATTCCCTCCTAGTCGATGTCTGTCATGACCTCTTGCTCTTCCAATGCATGCAGCCTTCTTCTCACACTAAGCCTCTGCAATAATAGTTTTCTTTCACACTATTACAACTTACCTCACCAAGCCTCTTCTTAGCCCTTGGTATTTTGACAAGGATGGTCCTCTATCTAGAAACTCTTGAGCACTCTTCTTGGCTCTTTCCAGGATTCTACTGCTACACTTCTTTCTCACACGAGCTCCTTCTTGCTCCTTCAGAAATTCTACCTACAATATCAACTATGGAATTTCTCAACAAGAAATCTCTTCCCGCTCTAATACCAAAATTGGAGCAGGTGGGTCGATCACAACCAACCCCAACCATCACTTCCAGGATATGGTGGGTCCTATACTTAGCAGAACTACCAAATTTATCCCAGTGGCCAAATTCTACACTAAATTGTCTCCCTACAATTTTTCATCTGCAATCGTTGTCCCACAACTCTATTTCCACAAAAAAAAATCTGTAGTCGAGTTGCGGGATGTGGGATATCAAACACCCAATGTTGCACTGCATAATGGCCTTCCCGCAAGCGGGTTGCAAGATGACAAATTCCCAAAGTTCCTCCCTCGCAACTTCCTCTCTACAAATTCCTCACTGTAATTCTCCTAGCCGTCAGATATTTGTAGCCTTCACTCCGATCGTGGATCTAATTTTTGTGTGGATCTCTCAGATCTCTGCAGATCTGTTAATTTCCTCACAACTTCTGTTGCAGGATTTTTCTGGACCGTCAGATCTTTATCTGCAGACTCAATCTCCACCATTCATTCTCTGTAAAACTTGTTAATTGAAGAAAATATGTGGGTTGCACCGATTGATCACGGGATTGATCAATCTAGCCGGAAATTGTCCCGATTGTTTATCCTATCCCTATTATGCATGCATATACACTCTACTTCAACTATTCAATAAAAAAATTGATGCATGAATGCAGTTACGTCTCTGAAATACACAAATGTTCAGGAAAAAGCCGAAGTCAGATCTGGAAGATACACAGTTCAAAACAGTACATGCATAAAGGCTAACAACCCAACAAACACACAGTTAATCCTTCTATTAAGCAATCAAAGGAAAATGCACACACCTTGGATCTCTCTTCTTCCGACTCTTCAAAATATTTACAAGTAGGAATTAGACACAGGTCTGTACTCTCTCGAAAAATTTGGAATTCTAAATGTTGAAGAGCATAACCCCCTCTACATCTCTAAACTCTCTATTTATGTTAAACTACCACCCTATTCCCAAGTCATCTTGAAACTGAAAACAAACACTACGATGCATAATGAAAATGTCTATGTCAGAAACAAACTACCGATGGTTTGATCTCCACGCAGGGAGTCACAATCCACAATGATTCCCTACGCTTCTAATCAGACTATGAATCAGCCTAAAATGGTTACAAAATATGCCACAACATGTGACCAAATCATCACATTGTTGGCATGCCACGATGCTCCTACATCATTATATCACCATAAGAACCAGAAACAATGGTGCAGGAGGCCCGATAGACTATTCCTGCCATTTCTTCACCCCTAGTTCAGAATCCACCGGTTAATGCACCAGCTTCAAGTCAATGATAGTATATCCTGATGGGATTGTCAATTACAAAGCTTCTAGGACCATCAAGGCCTCAGGTAATGGAGCCAAAGTTTACAAAGAAGTGTAAGTTCTCCAAGGAAACACTAGCATCACCACCGAGAAGAGACATGACTACCACTATAGAGGAGTGAAACGTACTATCACCATATGTTCCACCAAGGAAACCAGAGGCACCAAAAGTGAAACACCCGATGCGATTGTGCTCCTCATTGGTTTCCCCTAAGAATTCGACGGGAGTTCAGCTACTGAAAGATATCATCGCGAAGCTGGTGCACCTCAAGTTCGAATACAACGACACATGCAAGTAGGCCGACCTAGAAATAAACAAGTACATGGTCACTCTTCCAGTCGTGCCACCTGCGCCACAACTTGTAGTTCCGATGGAGTGGGCTCAAGGTATAGAACATGCATGCCTAGTTAATTTACTACTAATGCCACATTTTGGTTGAAGTAAAGAAGTGAGAACATATGTGTGCCAACTCCTAGTCTGCTTCCACGGAGGATTTTTGTGGCTCGACAGACCATATTCTATCGACGTCGAGCTCATTGCATCGATAACAGGTCTCCCACACGCAGGACTTAACCCTGCACCATATATGCACAAGGATAGGGATATGACCAAGATGAGGGACAAGTATGAGCTTGTCCATGGAAACATATGATTCCTCATTTCCTCTATAAATAACAATACAGTGAGGTTATCCACAAAAATATTATCTTGCAAGATGCTACGCAACATGCTATGCAAGATGTGACCCACTGAGTGCATTGCAGGGACAGTTGAGCTAGATGATATTCGAACTGAAGGCATGGTTATTAATTGGTCCCAGTTTCTACTGAACGAGCTACTAGAAGATGCAGCGTAAGTGTAGGAAGAAATTAAGAAAATAACACACTACTCCTTGTTTTTTATTCTAATTTATTTTGTAGTTTGGTCTGACCCACCAGACTATCAGCCACTATACGTCCCAGTGTTCTACCAAGGCATGAAATATCAGAACTTGTGGTTCGATAAGGAAGACAAGATCCAACAGAAATATAACAACATAGAGTTATTTCCGCATGTGGAGGCACTAAGAGAAGTAGTGCAACATCAGCATAGACTGCTCATTGTGATAGTCCAAAGGTATGCACCTTTCATAACTTTCTAGGCTAGTGTCCATAGTATCATCCTGCAGTCGTGGAAGGACTCGATGAAACAAGTGCAACCAATTCATTTCATGATTACTAACCAGAATGTGGAAGCGGTCATCCAAGACTGGCCTAAAGAATGGCATGTTCCATTCAACGAGAATATGGACCAAGGTAATGATGGGGACGACGAAGAAGACAACCAGTCGCGGGATTCAAACGAAGAATATGAATACAATGATGAGGACTTTGATAAAAATGATTCAAATGACATGCTGACTAATGAGGATGTGCAGACCCAAAATAAAGAATGGGAAAATGAGTAGCATGAGTTGCAATGGAAAAAGAGGAAAGCTGAAAAAATGGCTAATACAATCAGCTTATAGGAGGAAGACATCAGCATGATCACAGACATAGTTGTGTAGCTAGCATCGACCACCCTCCATAGCATAAGTAGAAAGAAGATGCACTTAATGAACAAAATCACAATGCATGTTAATAAGATCACTAAAGCCATCTATGAAGTACAGGGTGCGGTAGAAGCTAAGACACATGCGACCGACCCTGCGAATACTCTAGAGACGCCACTATTGTTGTCGTCGCTCAAGGTGGAGCTAGTCGTGCATGTGATGGAGACAGGGATGAAATAATTCAATGATGTTTCCCATGATTTGGAGACATTGTCTATTGATTTCTCCAAACTCACAATGGTTGAGGTATATTCTATTCATAATGCGACCATGATGGAGATCAGAATCAAAGAGAGTGCTCTTGCATATCAGGAACAAAAATAAATAAGGAAGGAAAAAAAGCGCAAGGTCCTCCTTACGGATAAGGAACATGATTTTAAGGCACAAGAAGAAAGAAGGCTAGCATTGGACAAAGCCATTAGCAACATAGTAGCAGAATTTCCGGTGGAAGAAGGCCAAGAAGAAACAAATCCAACCACCAATATATCCCGATTTTCTTGGATTGCTACGGACTTAAAGAAATAGGTGGAAGAACTCAAAGTGAAGCAAATACTAAGTACACCTCCCGAGGTGCTAATGTGTGTAAGAAAACATCATCTTAAGCTGTTGATCGAATTAAGAAAGGAGAGAAGCTCTATACTGAAGCAATCGACGTAGTCTCTGCGACATGGGAATTGATCCTAGAAGATGAAACAATGACAAAATTCATAGAGGAAGCGCGCAAAACTGAGCTAAGAATAACAATGGTTAAGGAAGACATGAAGAAGATTCCTATCAAAGAAAATATCACAAAGGTAGTCGAGTTGAAACAACTATAGCAGCAAGTAAAAATTATGCGCGACAAAGAAAAGAGCATAAATGAAGAAGGTACAACACACCAATCAGAAGTCGAACGAGTTACAGGGCTCCTTCATCTGTACAATAGAAGATCCAACACATAACTCAGTTGCTGGAGGATGTACCATTGGAACATATCGGTTCTGACTCTGTTGATCAGTTGGAAAATAAAGCAAAGGAGGTCCAACAATAAGTTTCCCAAGTAGAAGGAATTCTCAAATAATTTCAGGCTAAGCTTGGAACCGTGTTGTAGCAACCATCTGAGCCATAAACCTTCTTAGTGGATCGAGATGAGCCACATGTGAGTGTTGGGGGCCTGTTGGGCCAGGAAAGAGCACAAGGAAAAAATAGAAGCGTAGGCATAGTAAGGAAAAGAAAGCGCACAATGTGATAAAGGAAACTAAAGGAAGGAAAAGAATTGCATAAGAGAGGAAGCTGCAATGAGGAGGAGTGCGATGAAGGAAAAGATAATCTTTCGGCATGCAAAAAAGCAACTTCTAGAAAGCGATAGTTCAATAATATCGTGTTTGGAAATTGATTGACTATTCTTGTTGAATATTTGTTCTTTATTTCATATTGTTTATGTTTATTTCTTAAGTGAATGTCACATTATTGATAAAAGAAGTTGAATGAATGAATGACTAAAGCATCGTCGAAGAGTTCTGTATTATTTCACGTTCAAATATTGTTAAGTTGTAATACAATTGTGTCATTGTCATAGACTAACGCGGATATAATGCACAGTAACATCGACAGTATTTAATATCATTACAATTTCTTTTCCTGATAAGTTGTTAGGGGAAAGACGGTGTCACATAGTTGGTTGTGTCGCACTATTGTGCCACTGTCAAGTTATAAAAAATACTCAATACTTCCAAATCTATTGTGCACATTGTTTGTGCACCAGGGGACTATAATTCCTCACTGACTATAGAAACATGGTTCTGGAAGTTACACATTATGATATCTCGGGTGAGTCTGTGCCCGCATCGTAGGTGTTGCTGACTGAGCTTGCTCTGTCGGGCCGATATCTTTGGGTTTTTTGTTGGACTTGTGGGTTTGTTGAACTTGGGTTACGAGAGTGAGGAAAAGTATCCAACACTTTCTTAATGGAAATATGATTTCCAAGATCTTGGAACTCGACTAACTTATTGCTTTGCTTATGTTGTCTTTCCCTTGCCTTCCTGGCACGCTGTTGCAACTCCTTCAGCTCCATAGATCTTCGGATATGAACAACTGGTGGAATTTCTCCCAGTTTCATATTTAGTCTTTCCAGCTACCCTTCTGCCTCTTGTAACTACACGTTCAGTTGCACAAACTACTCGTAATAGAATACATTGCCCCGAAATAGCGTAGCTGCTTCTGTTACCTTCTTTTCTTCCTACTCCATCTCTTCGAGTTGTATTGACACCTCCTCTATGGTGATCTTCCTTTCTTTTATTTGTTCAGGTGGTGTGTCTAGATGCACCAAAGCATTCAAAATTTTAATTTTGTGCTCCAACTGTGCAATGAGTGTCTCGAGCCGGTGTACTTTGTCTTCTGCATCCTTGTCCACAACAACTTCCGCCACTTGTTGACATACTTCAGAGATTATATTTTCAAACTGCACCCTATGGTCCCAAAGTTGTGCCTTCTCAACTACTAGTCGATCTTTCTCATTTTTCAATTCCTCAATCTCCTTGGAACTCTTGGCCCTCAAATCCTCTTGTACCTTCTTCAACACTTCAAATTCTTTCTACGCTTATGCTTCCTTCTCTTGCGATCGCAAAAACTGAACACTGATGATATATTCTCTGTCTACCAACTCTTGATTGGATACTCTTTACATGTGCACCAACATCTGTGTGGACAACACGTTGATTTCAATCGAAAAGTATTGCAACTACTGCAAGGATGCTTTCAAATTCTCATTGTTGGTCTCAATCGTAGTTGGGGAATTTCAACATTCTAAACCCATGCCCCAGTGTTGATTGATTCGAATTCCTGTACAGTTGCTACCTCTGGTGCTTTTTTCAAAACTACATCATATAATGAATCAAGTCATGTTATTACCTCAACAAATCTCTCTTGCACTTATTTCTACATCTCTTCTGTTGCTATGTATGTCTTATCTGTAATCACCTTAATGAATCGAGTCAACTTTTCCTCCATCCCTGGTGCGGCGCTACTTGTCGTACCCTGTTCATGTCGCATATTCATTTTGGATTCTTCAAACTTGTGCTCTACATCTAAGTCTATTGGGGTACGTGAAGACTCTACATCAGAATCATGCTGACTTTGTTGGTCATCCTTATGCCTGGGATTGACTGGTGCATCCGATGGTGGTCCTACTAATAGTTCCTATAAGATGACCAATTCTCTCCATGTTGCAGGTCAATCATTAACTGTTACCTCCAACTCCGCATCAGACAACTTGTAAGGCATCAGCAACCATTTCTTGTCTAGGTCACGTCATGCTTGCACATGAATGGCATGTGGTTTGAATGCAAACTGAGAAATCCTATGATGCTTTATCACAGCTTCCTTGGATAACCGCGGAAATTTCACAACTATCGCCTATACAGCTTCCAAATAAATCCAAAACTGAATGGCACAGTCCTTCAATCTTTCGGGTTCCCTTACCCACCCGAGATTCTGGTAGTGTGCACCCTTACAAAATTTTACTGCCTCCATGTCCATGCCTTTGTAATCATCTAATGCCATCCAATCCATGAGTGAGATCAAGATTAACAACCAAATGTATGTGAATTATTGCTCTCCCACCTGGACTGCTACTGCATCCTTTGCCAACTGGCTCATTAAAAAGAGCGACTAGTTCATTTGTACACCTTCTACATATTTTTTTGTGCACCTAATAACCCTCAAGTTACATTGGATGAGGAGGTTATTTCTGACCATTTTGCTGGCCAAAATCCTTGCTCCGATGTGCATTGCCTGGTCATTAATACTGTCAATGCAGTAATCCTGCCCGTCATGCTACAAACCATAGCACTTCTTCAACTTCATCGTGAGCCTCTTATATTTATCTTTCCCTTTGAAATAATGCAAGTGGTTTGTCCCATCCTTAGGAATCCCCATGATTTCTGAGATCAGTGCTACCGTGATTACGAGTGGTGTGTCGAGCCGCAAAGTCCCTCCATGAAAACACGATAAAAGATGCTTTACACATGCATTTTCCTCATTCAGCCACCCAAAATGCGACATGTTAATAAATCCCTACATTCTTTCTTTTTCCAAGATACATGCCCAATCATGTGGAATGCATTATATCGTTTCACCTCCTACTGCTACCATCGACACATATGGTTCCTTCGTAACGTCCTCCAATGCGAGCAGGTCATGGTCTTCATACTTAATCTGCATTAGCGTAGGCACAATATCTATGGTGCATACCATACCCTATAGTATCACCAACATCCTTACTTGGTACTTCTGATTCTTGGTGAGCTTCCTAGGTTGTGCATCGGGATGACAAGGAGGTATATACCTAGGGATATCCTTAATGGACACCCCTACACAAGCTGTTGATTCTACAACTCCAGAGCTCGATGGACCTATCAGTGTAGGTACCTCCTCTTGTGTTCATGCATATGATCTAGTATGCCTATTCTATGATGGTGGGGAGCTAGGATACATCCCCTCCTACCCCCTTCTTCTTCTTCTTCGGCACCAACGATGATCATATTGCAATACTTGAAAATTTCTCCTCGATGGTTACTGGGCCGACTGGTGATTCCCTTTCACTCGAAATATAAAATGTGATTGGTTCACTTTGCATGCTGCACCAATGCCCCAAAATTCTCAACAATATCTCAAACTCACTTCACTTGGAAACTTTCTCACTCGATATGACGCCGCTCTACAATTTGACTCAATCTTACACAACTCAATTCAATACAACTCTGCTTAATTGACACTTTGCACAATGGTGACTTCTGACCGTATTCGACCCTTTCTTATAGTGCCAAATTGATCCCTTGACCATCATGACCAAATAATTCCTATTATCATGACCAAATCATGCATCAACTGCATGAATCCACCATTGATTATGTTAATCCAATGGTCAGATCCGCCATGAATACACGCCGCTTCAACAAGTGCCACCGTTTAATTTCTTTAACTGTCTATATTTATTGATGATTTGACTATGTCACAACCCTATGGATTTCATGACAGACCTTCCTAACTGCGCTACTAACCCCCCTACTTGTGCATGCAGTTCCTCTTGGTGCGCCCTTATTTTTATTTATTTTTCATTATGCAGTGCCTCAAGGAGCACGTGATTCTGGGCTTGTCCTATAGGGCTTCATCCTACTACCATTCACTAGCCTAGGAAGTATCGCTCCATCTAACTGTTGCAGTTGAACTGCACCTCCTAAAGTAATGGAATTAATAATATATGTGCCTAGCCAATGCATCTGTAACTTACTTGGATGCTTCATGAACTTGCTATCATACAACAACACTAAGTATCCTTGTTGAAATTGTTTTTCCTTAATATATCAATGATGCCAAGCCTTTTGTTGATCCTTCTCGACGTGCTGGTGAAAACCTACAATAAATTGATCTTCCTTTTGTTGTACTAATTGGTCCAATCTTTATTCTAATGTTGCTTCATCATCCATGCCTATTGCTATCGCTATGTGCAAAATCAAAAAAATTTACTCCATAAGCATGACTGACTCTTACCTATAAACCAATTTGAACTGTGTTTGTCCCATCAATCTCTTGCAAGTGGTGCCATATTCCCACAATCTTGTTGGAATATTCAAATCCCATTCATCGTGGTTTCTGTTACACACCTTTGTAAGCGCATGCTCCACACCTTGTTGAATGCCTACACTGCCCCATTCGCTTGCGGATGATTCACTTGTGGATGATACAGGGTACTCTTCTTATGTTGTATATCAAGATCCTCTATCAAAGCAATGATTGTATGATTGATGAAGTGACTCCCCTTTTCACTCATCAATATCCTTGGGCACCCAAACCGAGTCACATTGTTGTCAAATACGAACCTCACTATTGTAGCAGTGATGCAATCTACAACAGGTGCGGCCTCCGCCCATCGTGTCAAATAGTTTGTCGCTGTAATGATATGCCATGCACCAGTTCTATTCCAAGGTGGGTTGACTGGTCCTGCAAAGTATATATCCCATTTATCAAATGGCTGCAATGTCACTTGAGGTACCAACGACATCTCATCCCTCCTTGATTTTTTCTAGTTCATTGACATAAATCGCAACTCCATGCATAATATGTCACATCATTATGAAGACTAGGCCACCAAATCCCCATGCAAAGCACCTTCCTTGTAGTAGATATAACACCATAGTGTCTACCAGTAGCTCCTGCATATGCCTCTACCAAAATATGCCCTTCTTCATGTGGGAGGACACTGCTGCAAAATATCATCATGTGCTAGTTTATAGAGTAGTCCAATAATCAACTGGAAATATTCTACCTTAACAACCAACTGCTTCTTTTGACTCGTATTCAGCTCTTTTGGTGTGGTTCCTGTTGCCATGAATTGAAATATTTGTTCATAGTAATCATCAACCATGTTAACTTTGAACAATTATTCATATGGAAACCCATCTTCAATGTTTGTGGGTTCCTCACTTGTCTCAATCCAGGATAAATGATTAGGGACAACATTCAAGCGACCCGACTTCACAATTATCTCAAAATCAAACTCTTGAAAGAGAAGTAGCTAGTGGCATATCTTCCCCCCCAACACAATATTATTGACCAGATATTTCTATGTAGAATGGTCTGTGAGAATTTTGAAATGAATTTCCAAGAGGTAATTCCTAAACTTCTGTAGTGCATATACCATCGCCATAGCTTCCCTCTCTGTGGTCGTATAGTTTTTCTCCATAGATGACAAATTTTGACTAGCGAAATAAACGGAGTGATCAATATTTCCTTCCCTTTGTTGTGTGAGAACCACTCCCAGTGAAACTAATGATGCATCCACATGTATATGGAATTCCTTATTCCAATAAGGAAAAACTAGTATTGGTGCAGAGGCCATCTTGGCCTTTAGCGTCTCAAAACTTACTTGACACTCTTGAATCCATATGAACACTACATCCTTCTTGAGAAAATTTTCCATCTGAGCTGTGATCACAGCATAACCATGTATAAAATTGCAGTAGTATCATGTGTGCCCCACCGTCGCTCTCAGCCGCTTCACATTTGTAGTTAGGGTAAAGCTCAAAATCAACACAAACTTCATGGGGTCAACCAACACTCCTTTCTTGAAAATGATGTGACCCAAAAACATCCCAAAAGGTGCTAAAAAATTACACTTCTTTGAGTTCAATACAATCTGATTCTCTAGCATCAATCGCAGGATCGTCAAATGGTCCCTAATTAATCCATACATTTTCCAATCATCCATGTATACTTGCAGTAACTTATGAATAAAATCCTTGAATGCGGAAACAACAACACGGGAAAATATCGTAGGCGCATTCTTCAACCCAAATTGCATCACAATGTACTAGAAACAACCCCATTCAGTAACAAATGTTGTCTTGTGGATATCCTACTTCACTATCCTAATCTGGCGATAGGCCGAAAAGCGATCTGTGAGTGAATACATTTCTTGACCGCATACTCCTTCTAGCACCTCATCAGTGAATGGAGTCAGAAATGGATCATGCATACATGCATCATTCAGTTTTCTCAGGACGACAAAACTATGAACCTCGCCCATCTTCTTATCTTGGAACACCATAGGGCTGATCCATTCGAATTCTTTGACTGGCTCAATTATTCCATCATCAAGTATTATGTCAAGCTCATCTTTGACTCTTTCCTTGTATCATGGATTTGGGCAATAAGCTCGTTGCCTTACATGTTTTGCATCTGGCTTCAACGAAATCTTCATCTCTCCTAAATCTCCCAGTATCCCCTTCATCTTAGAAATATTCGTAGAGAACAAATATTGGAATTCATGCAACATGTCTTTGATATTTTCCATCATTTATTCATCCCAGTAGTCCCAAACATTTTCAAACTTTGGGTTCTCCTCCATCTGAATGCTGACCTTCCTGATTTTTAATGGCTGATTCATTGGATCTGTCAGTACATCAGGTGCTGCAACATCTCGAATCCCTTCTATTTCTGGAATATTGATATTCCACAGATCATAATCATCCTCAGGTCCTCCAGTCACATTATAACATTCCATCATCAACTGCATCTAACAATGTGAATGCAGATACATAAGGTATGAAACTGAAAATACCTTTAGAACAACATCACAGATGAGCTGCAGTGTATTATGAACATCTAGATTGGCATCTATGAAACTAAAGGTGCGAGTGAAACAAACCATCAATTCCTCCCAGGTAGTGATATCTCTGCGCAACACGGTTGATACATACCAATATCATGTCATTTCATGCAACGTGTGGACAAAGGCATGGACCCACTCATACTTTGGTCATAATTCCCACAAGGTATGACACTAGATTATATGATCACGAGGGCTATTCCACCCATCGTACCTTCTAGCATGGTACACTTTTGCATCTCCAAAGAGAACTTTCATCAATCTTTGACACTCTGATCATCCAGTGATCGACTCCTTATGGGTCACCCACCAACGTGTTGGGGTAGCCTTCAACGCTTCATGCAATGCCAACAACTATTGTGGTTGTGACACCTTATCTTTGAATTCCAATACGAAATCAAACAGCTCAGGTATTCCTTCATATACTGGTAAGTCAATAATCTCAGTCACAATGCAACACAATGACTACGTGATCAAACCACATTTCCTTAGCAACATCTCATGCATGCGATTTTACCAGTTCTCTAAAGCATCATCAGAATCGAAAGACACAGAGATAGAGGTGTGTCAACCAAGTTCCCCATTAGTATTTGGATGGATGTAATCTTCTAAAATGTTATATGCATTATCCCATCCCCTGAAAAATTCATCCTTCACTTGTTCAGCATACCTTCACCCTTCATTTGGGTCCATCGGAGTGATGACTCTGATGTCTTGATTCTCAAAGTTCGTTACACACTTATTAAAATTGATCACTTAAATTCTATAATTGGACCATCCAATCCGAAACAATGTGGAATAGGAGCCTCTACCATCGACAACTTCAATCACGTTGAAATTGACATAGGTCTTAATCCCTTCAACTTTCAGTGCAAGGTGCGGAACTCACCCAATTGGCATTACTCTGGATTGGTTAGCTAGTCACAACTGCATAGGAGACCATCTCAGCGTTGGGATCCCCATATTTTTCCATGTTTTTATTGTTAGAATATTGACATCTAAGACTAGATCTAGGATGACTGAATCTACCTCATAGTCCCTAATCTGGATATTCATGTGCATTTCTTTCCCCATTTTTTTCTTATGCAAAGGGTTCACCACAGAATCATTCTAACCTTTGGCTGGTTGATGCAACAGACTCTCAGTCTCAGCAAGAGCATTGGGATCTCTTTCAAGTGACAAGAAACTCTCAAAAACATACTACAAGGTACCATGTTGTCGCGATGGTCATGCTACCAATGTTGTATCAAAAGCAGTGGGAATTTCATAAACAAGTAACTTACTAGGATTCCTTCTAATCACATCATGTGCTTCAAAAAATGTGTCTTTCTAAGCATCGATGTCAAACTACACCTTCTTCTTCCTAGCCACCCGAATTTGTGGATGTGGGTTATATTCTCCCATCGTCGCACCTCCAAGAGTGATGATTGCAACATCAGCATCCTATGTCCTGGATTCCACTAAGATCATTGTGACAGTTGGTCCCTAATTCTAGTTCAATGGCGGATTCACAAGTTGATTCACATTTAGATTTGTATTCTGGTTCTGAATTAGAATTTGGTTATGGTTCTGATTATGCAACTAGTTCTGGTTCTGTAATTGATTCTGGTTCTCCAGCTGGTTCTAATTCTATAACTAAATCTAATTCTATAGCTGCAGAACATGTACTTCATGCCACCTTTCGATCAGTTGTGGATAGTTCTCAACAATTTTCCAATACGCACACTGCTCTTGCAATTGCGAACAATCTCTTTGATAATGTCCCAGCACACTATAATTATAGCATTGCACTGGTCCATGACCCCGTCCTCCTCCTTGAGCAAAGCCTCGACCTTGTCCTCCTAGGAATCCTCCTTGTTGTTGATACTGCAGCTGATTAAATTGTTTCTATGGAGGATTTGATTACTGCTGAACATACTATGCCGACTGAACATATTGTGGCTATTATGGACCCATCTGCATCTGATTACACTATGGTTGTGGCACAAACTGTTGTTACGATTGCTGATGCTGTAGTACAAACTACATCTACAGTTGTTCTTGTGATACAAACTGAGGTTGAGGTGGTGGTTCTACCACCTGTGTCTAAGGCTGCTACACCACCTGATGATCCTCTCCCTTCACATAGTATGAATCATATGTTCTTTCTTAGAGTAGGTCATATGCATGACAATCCTTATCTTCATACCCAATATATCGACAAAATGTGCAGTATAGGTTCGTTGAATTTGTTACCATATTCTGCATATATCCACAATATTCATGTTGATGCCCATATACTTGACAAATTCGACACCATGATACACTGCCACAACTCAATAGGTAGTTCTAGAAATATAGAAAATTAGCCTTGGTATGTTTGTCTACGCGACATCGAGTACACCACACCTCTTCACAATGCTCTTTTCCTTTCTTGATATATTGCAGTTGGAGTGCCAAGGTTTCTAGCTGTGTCTAAATCTGTTTCGTACCGACTGCATTCTCGCCAACCAGTGAATCTTCCAATTTCATCGCAATCTATAGAGCCTCGCTCTGTGTCGCAATCTTTTTCTGCATTAGTAGTAGTCTGATATGACATAGTAATGTCGCGATGAACTATTCCTTATGCTTAATTTCGCTCATATCAAATCTGACTCTTACCATTAACGTCTTAAACCTTTGTTCAATACCAAACGGTTTCATTTGGATACTGCTTAATTTCCTTCAGCTCTGTAATGTATTGTGCTTCATATTTTGGTTTTCTGAACTCTTCAATTAATCCTTTTCTGACTTCATCCAATGTCTTCTCCTGATTTCCTATAGGAAATTGTACAAATTTCATGTACCAATATAGTGCGCGACCCCGAAGGGTTGTTTCCAATTGGCCCTTCTTGACATCATAATCCACATTTTGTCTAATAGTCCATACTGCCTCACATAGGAACTAGTACTACTATGGATCCTCAGTCCCATTCCCATGAAATAGAGGTAACTTCACCTAGTCTCCCTCCATTCTTGGAATTATTCCTATAGTTGTTGATCTACTACTATTAGAGTGTTGTTGGCACCTTGGACATGTCGGTGTTGAACTAACGTTTCTTCCTGATTGAGATGTAGTGCATGGAGGTGTGGGTACATTGGTGTTGGGGGTTGATCTTACCTCTAAATCATGTGTATCTTGGTCTTCCTTGTAGTCACTGTAGGGTCGCTTTGTCTCATGTGGTATTCCTTTGAGGTCTTGCGTTCCGATCACAGCATGACCTTTCCCTATCCTCTACCTATTCTCTTGTCAGAACCTTTCTCCTCCTCTTGTAAGACCACTTTATTTCTCATCTTCCCTCACAGTATCTTCGTAACTTGCACCCATCTACCCCATATCATTCCATTCATCCCCCCCCCTCTCTTCATGATATCCACAACCCTCGCACACCAGAGTTCTACTACTAACCGTGCATCTTCAATATTCCCTTTTCACAGATGAGCATCTTAATGGACAATTGCAATGAAAAAAGGAACCTACCTCATGGCCCATTGAAGAACTCCCTTTCTGCTTTGCTATAGGATTTAGTTGTATCAACCGCGAACTCAGTGATGTATCCCTCTAAGATACTGTCAAGACAGACTTCAATAGCTCGTGATGCTCTATTTTCTACCTCCTACAATTCCTGGATCAGTTCTAGGGTCTAGGAAGTTGGATCACCACCTTGGAAATTTGTCTTACAATAGGTCAACCGTTACAACCACTCATATAAGATGATTGGGACCTCAGAGAAAATGTACTCATGCGAACTGTATTGTATGTATTGTTCTAGACACCCATCCATCATTAGTCCAGGGTTTTGATTTTCTTTCTCAGCAAAATCTTGTAGAATTTGGTCGAACCATTCTTGAATTTCTGGTCTTATCGGATGCCACAACATGTCCTCCCTTCAGTCTCACTATGGTCTTGACAATAGAACCATTTGTTGCACAAACTTAGTCGACAAGGTTTCCCTCTCTTTAGACACCCAAGCCACCACAATCTCCCTGAGTACTAGCCCACACAGGTTTTACCCTATCTAGCAACACACATACAAAAAATGAAGTCTCACCCGAGGTGTTCAAGGGAGAGTTGATGCAACCCAATTTCCCTAGAAATTAGGAGGATCATGTGCATATATTTACCAACTTAGTGTAGCATTATTCAACCAATCTAATCATTCAACTTATGCATTAATAGAACCATATCATTATTCAACAAATCGCATTATTATACCTGAACTATAGTAAACACATTGATGCACAAACAGATCCAACAGAATAACATCATTTAAAATAGGGAAACATCGCATCATTTATAGATCCATGTTGCAGATACAAATTGCATACATAATTGAGTAGCATAAGACAGGAAAACAGAAAAGGACACAATGATTATGCTCAAATTCCATCATTTCATATTAACCTTCACACAAAACCAAAGATTCTCCAAACAGTTCTTTAGTACACAGATCAACAGATCTCAATTCATGTGCACATCTTACATACCATGCAAAAACTTAGTTGTCAAAGGTGATCAAGTTTTTTATAACATTTGTAATTCAGCATGTACTTTTTAACTAACTCAAACTTTCTAACTAAATCTTAACATATTCTACAAAATATGACCACAATCCACATAATGCGGTCTAAAATGACCAAAATACATGAAATAATACAACTCCAACTTGCACAGTATCTTTGAGCTAGCACAACAACCACTATGTTGCACAACTAAATTATCCCAAAACCCTTGCCAACACAACCACCTTACATTATAGCACACGTCCCATGGAACAAGTGATAATTGTTGCATGCAATAAACTAGACATGGATTTGCAAGCATGGTTTTGGAGGGTTCAATTTGATTATTGAAGATCCTGATACAAAATTAAATTTCTTTTGCATGGGAAAAATTGTTTGGCTCTTCTATGAAAGGAGAAATAGGTCCTGAAGGGAATTGAAGGATTCAAATTTAAAGCATGGCAATGTATAAGTATCTTATTCGGTTATAAATAAATAGAATAACCAGATATTCAATGCTAGATATGTGAAGAAATTATTGATAGGACAAAGGCTTGGGTCTATTTTTATGGTGCCTTGGAAGGCGATTCACATTTGGGAGGATCAAGAGGAATTTTATGCATATCTAATATTTATTCCTGTATGTTTCAAGCAATGTATTGTCAAGCTAAAAACTATGACTATATGGACTTGTGATTGGCATTGAAAATTATTATTTGATCTCTTTTAGAATTGTGTTATATTTTTTTTGTTTGATTGTCAAATTATTAGTGTGAGTCATATTTGAGGCTTGGAACCCTCCCATGCCATTATCCCATGGATTTAATGTAAACATGTCAAATTTTAGTGCATATACACACAAATTGAAAAAATTTAATGTTGTCCCCATTCACAAGTCACTTTGTGCAAGGTCAAGAGGACATATTAGGATACACACTAGGTCCCCAAATTTTATTATTAGTGAGTGTGTGTGTGTGTGTGTGTGAATTATTGAATAAATTGTCAGTCATTTTTTAGGACTTACTTTTATGTCTCCTTCAAGTATTTTTTTATCTGTATCAGTTACTCTTTTATTTTTAGACAATGTAATGGAATTTTATAAGCTGATAGATTACTGGACTGAGAAATCGCTGCTATGGAATGTACTAATTTTATAATTGAAATGAAAAGTAAGTATTTTTCCATAATAGAACAATTTTTCAATATGCTTAGTACATTAAAAGGAAAAATTTACAATATCAGAACAAATTTACAATACATGGAAAATAATTCTAGAAGAAAATATAGAGAGAAAAGAGAAAACAACAATTGGGGAGGAAATAAAGTGAGAATCAATGTCCTTTATCAACAAAAATGAATCATTAGGTATTCCCAAAGTAGACACAAAAAAAACTAACAAGATGTTTCCCCAATATACAAAGATACAAAATAATTACCTTCACGAAGGTATGGCAACCATGAGTTTTTACCCGAGGAGGTATATTGAGTAAAGGTGAGGTGGAGGGAGCTGCGCGCAATGGAGGAGGTAGGTGATATGGTGGTTTAAGGTTGCAAGGTTGGTATGTCTACAAAGGTATTGAAAGAGTGAGGAACAGGTACCTCCGTTTGGGGGGAAGTGATTAGACATGAGTGAGCATGCGGATAGAGGGAAGCCACCCCCTATCTTGAGCTCGAAAATGGAGAGAGAGAAAGGAAAATTGAAAGTGCAGGGACCAGATCTCCATTCATGGAAGGGAGGAGAAGGAATGAGAAGGATAATCAAAGAAAGAATATCGAAGGGGGAATCCAAGAAACTAGGGAACTGTGTACAAAACAAAAAACAGTTGTGAAGCTTCAGATCTGCTTGGAATGGATATAGGAGGATATTCAATACATGAAATAGCATGCCCTCATAAAAAAATTTGTCAGGATATATCCAGTGGAGAAGACACTGATTTGGTGGATAAACACAGCCTAGAAGCCCCAAGGTCATTACGACCTACAAATAGGGTATCTTTGTAAAAGTCTCAGAACAAAGCAAACATATGTGTTACACCTCCTACGGCAGGCTATGCATATATCTGGACATATATAAGGATCTACCCGATGGGATAGAGTTGTACTGGGATGACGAAGAATGGTTCCAAGCGATTGACTATGAACAGATCCCATTCATATGCAGAATGTGCCACAAGAATGGAAATTTTTTTCATGATTGTCCACAAAACAAAAACTTGGGAGGTAAAAATGATCAAGAAATTCAAGATGTAGAATGTTTCACCAAAGTGGCTAACAAGAATAGATACTTGAAGAGGGCAAATGGTCTTGAGATCCATAAGAAAATTTGGACTCACAACTAGCTTTACAGCCTACAAGTGGGAAATGTTGTGGACATCCAGAAAGAAGGGATACTCCAAGAAAACCAAGAACTAGAGCCAAAAAAAAATCTAAAAGTCTAGACCCATGAAGACACTAAGGAAACAAACAAGGAAGAGAACCCACCACTTGAAAATGAAGGGGAGGAGATGGAGATAGGGGATTTGGACTTAGAAGGATTGGAAGTAGCTTTCTTTGCTAAATTACCAAATCATATTCCTCCTCAATAGGTCTCCCTTCTGGAAAATTCCATCATAAAGACAAAAACTATGAATTTTCTAGGAATAGCGTCATAATATCTCAAGGACCCAGATGGAAAAAATAAAGGAAAAAAATGAAAAGAGAAGAATACACAGTAATGTGCAATGAATCCAACTTATTGGGGAAAAATTAGTAGCCTCAGGGAAGTATCCAACCATAGATGCAACCCTCACCTCTGCACCCAAAAATTTTCAAGATGCACATCACATCCTGGAATATTAGAGGTTGTAACAACACTTTGAATATATGTCTTCTAAAAAGAAGAATAGAAAGTGAAAACCGGTTATCATATTTCTTCAAGAGACCAAGTGCTTGGAAGAAAAACTCAAAGTTCTAGGGAAAAAAGTCTGGCATGTTAGTGAAGCTATTGCAGTAGATGCAAAAGGAGTAGCTAGGGGGATAGGAATATTATGTAATCCAAGGGAGGTGGCTCTCACAGACTTCATGGCCTTGCATTTTTCCCTTTCAGCGTCCTTCCAGATATTAGGTACACGTACGCATGGATTCATTACCAATATATAAGGGCCACCTCAGGCTAAGCACAAGTGTAATTTTATGGAATCCTTAAGTAATATAAGGACGGAGATGGGTGAGAGACCATGGATACTAGGGGGTGACTTCAACGTGGTCAGAAGCCTAGATGAAAAAAAGGAGGAATACAGAAGTTAAATCCCATTAGTGATTAATCTAACAAATTCATTGAAAACCTATATCTAGTCGATGTCACAATGTATAATGGTATTTACACTTGGAATAACAAGAGATTAGGGGACAGAGGCATAGCCTGTCATTTTTACCTCTTTCTAGTATCGAAGTCTATAATGATGGAAGGGGGAGAACTAACTGCCATGGTACTCCCCTTAGCTAGATCATACCACTAGCTTAGAAGTCTGGAATGGATCAGAATAGGGGTGAATCTTTGAAAAAAATTTCATTTCAAACAATTCTGGATCCTCTAGCCCGAATTCCAGGAGAAACTCAAGAAATGGTGGGTGGACCTCCTTCCCATTAAAGGAACTCTTATGTACCAGTTCCACTAAAAACTCAAACTCCTGAAAGACAAAATCAAAAGATGGAATAATGAATCCTTTAGAAATATTTTCCAAGCAAAAAAGGAGTTTGACGGAAATAATCAAGAGGTATAGAAAAGGACTATGCATCATGGCTTTACGGCGGATGTGATATCTCAGGAGAAAATTCTTATCCAAGAATTCATCCTAAGAAAGAAATAGGAGGAACTCTTCTAGAAACAAAAATGAAGAGTTAAGTGGCTTCAAGAGGGAGAACGTAACACCAGGTTCTTCCACAAAGCATGAATCAACCATCGACATGGAAATCACATGGTGAGAATGAAAAAAGAGGACAAGACCATTGTTGAATCCTGAGAGGAACTGGAACATGCCCTAAATAACTTATTTTACAACCTCCTAGAAGAGCCAGACTATGATGAAAATGAATCCCAGGCAAAGGTTTTACGGCATATTCCAAGGGTCATCACTAACGAACCCAATTTTATGCTCATCAAGCCAATTAAGATGTAGGAAGTAGAAGCAGCTATCAAACAAATGGATGATGACAAAGCTCCAAGACCTGATGGGTTCACTACAAGCTTTTTTCATGCCTGCTAGGATTGGATGAATGAGGAAGTGTGGGCTCTGTTCGAGGCCTCTAGAAAGATAGGAAGCATTCTGAAATATGTCATTGCCACCTTCCTTGTGCTCATCCCAAAAGAAAATAGTACAGAATATCCTAGAAAACTAAGACTAATTTCCTTGTGCAATGTCTTATATAAGATCATCTCTAAGATCATAGCCAACAAGATTAGACCCTTTCTACCAATCCTCATATCACCGAAACATGATGGTTTCATCGAAGGGAGGAAAATAATGGATGGAATCATTTTGGTGCATGAAACCATTCATTCACTAAAGATCAAGAAAATCCCAGGTATGTTGTTGAAACTCAACCTATCAAAATATTATTATAAACTAAATTGGAAATTCTTGGCAGGTGTCCTCCGGACATTTGGATTCTCAGACCAATGGACCAAGTGGTTTATGAAGCTTTTCTCCTCATATTTTTTCTCTATACTGGTAAATGGGACACCAACACATCCCTTCTCAGTCTCAAGAGGGATTTGTCAAGGAGATCCATTATCCCTATTCTTGTTCATAATCATTGGAGAAGGACTAGTCCGAATGCTCAAGAATTTTCGCAATGAGAACCATCTCCGTGGGTTTCACCTAAGTGAAGAGTTGGAACCACAAACTCACTAAAAATTTGTGGGGATACAATTCTTATGGGGCCTTCCACTTTCCAGGAGGACCGATGCCTGAAAAAGGGGCTTGATACCTTCGTAGAATCTAGTGGGCTAGAAATAAATAAGGAGAAGTCTCAAGTTTACTTTTTCAACACCCCAAAAGTCACAAGACAAAACATTCTCATAATTCTATAATTCTTAGAAGGTGTGTTACCCTCTAAATATCTGGGTGCACCATTAGTGGATTCCACCATAAGACAAATATATTGGAATAAATTACTAGATAAAATCAAGAAAAATATTAGCCAATGGACCTTTATGGTTCTTAATATTCCAAGTAGACTAACCCTAGTTAAGTCAATACATCAAGACATGCCTCTTTACCTCTTCTCTCTACTGGCTTCCCCCAAATTTGTGATAAAATATATGAAATATTCAAAGAACCTTTCTTTGGGGGGGAACTGAAGGACATAGGAAGTGGGCTCTGGTCGATTGGAAAACCTTATGCAGACCAAACAAAGCAAGGGGGATAGGACTAAGCGACCCAGTCAGCATAAAAAAAGTGTTGGGGGAAACAATTCTGTGGAAATGGATTTCCCACTCTAAGGAACCTTGGGTAAGGTTGTGGCATAAGAAATATGCACCATAGTGGATGAAACAACAGCTGATCAGATTCAGGGAATATATCCCAGGCTCAAGCATATGGAAATATTCCCAAGAAAAGAAAGGTCTTATCTAAAGCCATAGTTTTTGGCAAGTCAAAGATGGGAAGACAAAACTTTTTATTTAGGATGCATGGCAACAAGAGCCCTCTATAGCCAACCAAGAAGATATCCCTAAATTACTCCACTATCTCTAGAACAACCTAGTGGGATGGGTGCAAGGATTTTGAGACCCCCTGTCAACAAATAAACATTATAGGACTTGGAAACCGAAGGAATGGTGGAAATATTTCTCCCCTAAGGATAACATTGAAGACTTCTATGATGAACTATGCAATATAAATATCCCTAAGAATGTAGAGTCAAACAATCTTAGATGGGTGTATTCAAATGTGGGAAAATTCAATATCAAAGAGGCAATAGGGTTGCTTATGGAAACCCACAGAATGGAGAAGGAGAGGAAATGGTAGAAAATATGGGGAGGGAGGTGGTGGCTTGAGGTCGAGGATTTCAGATGGCTACTTCTTAGAAGATGTATCCTCACTTGGGACAATATTCAGAATCACGAGTTAATGGGACCATCGAGATGCTTCCTCTATGAAGCATCAAATGAAACTATCAATCATCTTCTCGATGAATGCTAAAAAACAATCACCCTATAGGAAAAAGGAGCAGGAAAATTTGGGAAAAAAAATCAACACAAGGGATTTTCTGACTTAACAATAACTGGCTGGATGCAAAAGGTATTTAGAAATGAAATCTTGAATAGGGTGTGGGAACTTTTCCCAAGATTTTTTTATCTGGGAATATGGAAAATTCTGAAGAAGAAAATATTTGAAAATAAACATCGACACATAGAGGAGATTTGGACTCTGATAGAAATTCAAATTATGGAAACTCTAACCCTAAACCATTGGACTCAGAAATCCAATGAATAATTATAGCATAAAGACAAATTTTATGTGACTGGGGAATTTACAAGGTACCTAGGAATAATGCTCAGCCACAAACTACGATTTCTCCTCCCCGCAGCTCTAAAACATGGCAGCATTCGGTGAATGGATCCTTCAAAATTAAATTCGACGGGGAAGCCATAGGAAACCCAGGACTTGCAGGTTTTGGAGGTGTAATTAGGAACTTAAAAGGAATAATTTTTAGTGTTTTATGGGATGTATAGGCACCAATACCCACAATATGGAGGAATTGGAAGGATTGGTCAGTGGAATAAAATGGGCTCTACAACAATAGAAAATTACTTTGATTGTAGAGGGGGACTCATTAGTCATCATATATTCCATTACAATAAGATTACAACATGGCTCAACCATAGACAAGGTTTATCGGAATTGGAGGTGGGAATGTCATCTTCCTGAGCTCAAGAGATTGTTCATCGGTACCCCAGCCATCCATTTCTCTCATGTTAGGAGAAGCGAGAATAAGGTGTTGAAATCCTTATCTAATGAAGGGGTTGGAAGAACAACCTCCTTCCCTACAGAACAAAGGGAGGATACAGTAGATGGAATGCTTTGGAGACATTGCGAGGAGTTGGCAGAGAAGAATTATGGTAATATTTCAAATAATCCAAAGGCCAAAAAGGAAGACCCTCCATGTCAAGAGGTCAGAAGGTGTAATCAAGGAATGTCATTAACTCCCCTGGAAGACACCTCCCTCCGCATGCGCAGACATCACATTGCGTAGTAAGGCACCGCATGAAGGGCACATGATCGGTACAGATGGTGTCCTCTCACCTATTGCCTATAAATATGTTGAGGCTATGAGGGAGGTGGAAAACCAACTCATCATTACCATGTGTGACAATTCTTATGATGGTAGGACAAGTGGCCAGAGCAGAAGATGACATGCTACATCGATCCAGGAGGGACAATGTTATAGCTGATTTTACCACACCAGGTGAATCACACTTGTATGGCCTTCCCCTGTCCCTCTGTAGACTCCTTAGTCCCCTTGGACCATTTTTTGTCCTTTGATGTTTCCTAGACCATCCCTATAAACATGAGAAAATTGCTATACGTGACTTTTAAACCCCTTATCGCGTATATACGCGGGTTTGACCCCTAAAACCGCATACATCGAGATGTGTACAAAATCCAAATCCTTTTGGAGTTTTCCTTGACATGGATCCGACTCACTTGTCTCCTGGCCTTCCATATGCCTTGAGATCGCTCCCATTTGACCTTTCATTACCCCTTTGAAAAGCTATATAAGGAACTCTTTAGATACATTGAAGGCATGAGAGAATTGAGAGCAAAGAAACTATAGTCCATTGTTGACGGAACTTGTGCTTGAGTCTGCATCCCTTTGTCCCTTGGAGCACTTTGGTGTTCTTCCCAAGCTTTCTATCGAGAGATGGAGGATTGAGGTGGTGGAGGCCCAAGTGGGGGATTTAGTTTCTCCGATTCGCAGACATGCCGACAGAGGTTGTATTCATTGTAATCTCTAGTTTTATATTGATAGAAATATCTTTTCCTGTCCAATAATGTATGTTTGAATGAATATTTTATCCATGGATGATTTCAAATGCTTATACATTGTTGATTATATATTCTAGAGTAGATCTAACACCAATATATATAGTATGCTTGTCTTGTTTACTTGTTGTTGAGGAAGTGATTCATCAATTCAAGCTGAAGTTGGAAAGCTCAATGGGGATCTACTTCAACCATATGGAATAAGGTACGAGGTCTGATCCTTTAGTGTTAGATATTTGATTTCTCTTGCATATTGGAAAGGATTGATTTCTGGATTCAAGCTGTCTGTTGTGGTACCCCAAGCCATAGGAATTTCTCTCCGTAACAAAATTGGAGTCTCCGCTAGGGAGTTCCTAGTAGTTGTCCTTTGGGGGTTTTCTATCGGCATTCAATGACTTTGCATTGCTCTTTTTTCTCTTGTTTCTGTGTGAGGACTGGGGGCATGTTTTCCTAGTAGTGTCTGATTGGTGTGAAGTATTTCTCAGCTTGTCTATTTACCTTTATTTTTATGCACCTTTCTTCCTGTACGCAAGTTTTTAACTCACAGTCACGTATATACGTGGGTTTCACTGCTATATCCATGTACACACGCAAGTTTACTACGAACAGTTGCATATGCCCTTAGTTTTTCCTTCTAGAGGAAGATTGATTATTGCTGGGTGAATTTGGATGATTGCTGAGTCTCCTTTGATACTACTAGAGTCTGCATACACATCTATTTCTGACCAAAGACATTTTTTTTTAGGGTAAAATTTCTTTTTTGAAGAATGTTCTTGTCATTGCATTTTCAATTTTTTGTTTTGGGATTAGTGCATTAGATTTGTTTTACCTTAGTACTTTGCTTGAGTACTGTTTGAGTGTGCTTGCAGAGTCTGGGGGTTGTAGAACCATTCTTTTGCTTTAGTATCTCATTTTTATTTTAAAAAATCCAAAAATATTTGATTATCATTATGCATTGCATCTTGCATTTTTCATAGTACTTGCACTAGATTTGCTTTGAAGTATTAGTCAGGATTTCATATAGGAAAGCTTGCATTTATCATTTGAAGAAAATTGTGCATTTCACGTAGTAGCATACCCTATTTTTCATGGACACAATGCATTTGCATTGATTGTTAGGTGCGCATTTTGCTTCATGTTGTGTCATAACGCCATTAGTTGCACGACCATCTACCTCTTTTGAGTAATAAAGCCAATTAAAATCAACGCTTAATTAAAATGAACTACACTATTTTATTTGATAGGGTTCACCAACAAGATTAGGTTTTAGGGTCTTGGAATATTTCATTGTGATTAAATTCTCCAAGACCACTAAACAACAACATGTATGTGTTTGTCCAAGTGAGTCTGTGAAATTCCTTGGTATAACCAGTGTTTCTTAGGATCCTCCTCTCAAAAGGGAGTTAAGCATGAGGCAATGTGAGTGGTTATTGATTGGGATGATCCCTAGTCATAACTAAGTAGCACCAGAGATATTTCCAAGATTGTATTCGTATCTCGAGGCTCTTTCGAGAGTTTCAGGCTTTGCTAACCTGCTCATATGGTCAATCTCTCCTACGACTGTCTGCCTGAGCATTGATTATATTGAGGGGACCTTAGTTTCCTTACCTAGGATATCGAGGGGGTACTTTGCAGGGGTTATTCTGTGGGTGTCCTGGCCAGGTTGGGGTCGGACAACATAGTCGCTTTATGCATTGAAGCTAAGGGCCACAATAATTGGTTACGTACTTCCGCTTGTTGTGTATGGGAGTCTCAAGCCTCTCCTAGGCGAGACATACCTGCTCCATTCGGGAGCTCACTTATCCTACCCTTGATTGCTTGTGTTTGGATTTATATTTTATTGGTGATTGTTGTCACGTCCCCATCACTTAAACCGACGAAGAGGATGCGACGAACACCACGAACAGCCGGGCAAACAGCCCCATGAACATAAACAAACATCAATGCTGGAATTAAAACTTACAACCATACACAGATGCAGAATGAATCAACATTCATTGGAAGAAACACACATACCTTTCCAGCATAAAACATGTTCATCATAATTCATTATACAATAGCTATAAATTGTAGAGACCAAACAACCAAGATTACTTATCTTTTGGATGGAGAATTCATTCGCAACCAGCTATGTCTCTGTAACGTTCCACCCAACCTTAGGCCAGCGTGCTCATCAATCTCTCAGTAACACTGCCACCCCCGAGCTGGGCATGATTCCTCCAAGGATAAGGGTCAATGCAGGCTTACATATAGCCAAGGGACACAATCGGCAACCAACACCGCTGGGTTTATCAGGCCATCAACAAACCGGCCAATCTAGAACAGTCTGAAGACCAACCACTGCTTACACGCAGCAAAACAATCCCTTCACAGCCTTGTGAAGAAGGCAAGGATAACCAGGGATAATCCCAAACATCTAATGAGCACAGCTCAAGCCCACAAGGAAAATTTGAGTTGTTCTTGGCCCTAACGTGGCCAAAACAACTCAGCAATAAAACCCAAAGAATGTTTGCAACCTCAACAACCAAGAAGCAACCCCCAGGCCAGGGTGAATCAATGGCCCAAGCACACAATGAAACTATGGTGACCTTACACAATCCCAAACATATCAGCGAACAGGGGGGAGAAGCAACATCCCCAAAATGAAAACCAATGAGCACAGCTCCACTAAGAATTCATAGTGGCCCAAAACGTAATTGGACACCACAGCCAACAAAAGGCAGGGAGGATGACAGCTCTCGTCCCACAATGAAATAGCGGAAGAATACACAGTCCGACAATGGAGAGAAATAGACTCTCGGCGTGGATGGAAGGAAAGAACAAGCACGGACCACAGTTGATAGCACACACGGCCATAATCGACAGGGGAACATATACTTACCACCGATCGGGTGTGAAACACATAGGCATACAGCCCAGAGCGTGAGGAAACCAACGCAGAACTCTTGTGCGTGGGGAAAATGAGCAAGACTTCTGCTCCTGTGTGAGAGTGAACAGCTCAACTCATGCGCACGGATGAAAAACCACATGAGAAAAGAGTAGACCATCTCTCTGCGTGCCCCTGCATGAGAGTGAACCGACCTCCATGTGAGGAAGAACCGAACCTTCTCTACGCATGAGGAAGATGAACCGACCATCGAGAGAATTGGGGAATGGATTCGTCGGAGGGAGGAGTGAATGCAGTCGTGGGTGGAGTGGGCGCGTGGGCAAGGGACTGACAGTCCTGTCACCCCACTCCCAAAAGCAATAACTGCCCCCAACCACCAGTAGCCATAACTGCCTCAAATACTCAACCAAAACAATAAAGAGGTTGGAAGAGGTTGGATGAGACAAGAAAGGTGACAAAACAACAAGGTGGCAACACATGGGTTTTTCCCCCATAAACCAAGGTTTGACATCCCCCACACCCTTATCCTTTGGAACCATTCCCTTTTCATTCAACGTTGCACTGTCATAGCTGGTTGTGGTTTTAGTTTTATTTGATGTGCGTATTTACATGATGCCTCATTATAAGGTGCCAGATAGCACAACATACCATCGGTAATGATCCCTATTGCCGAAACATACACGACCAAATCGATGGTGGGGATTTTTCCTTGAGCTCCTCACCATGATTAATTACATTTTATACATCATGCAAATGTGGTCAAAACCAGGGATGTGACATTCCCCTCCCCCTTGGAATAACACCGTCCTCGGTGTTCCATTACCTATATATAATACATATACAATTGTACATCAAAATTTCAAAATTGCAGATCTGTCCCACGTTCAATCATCTACTTTGAACGTTCAAGACCAAGCCCCTCAGCTTCCATGGACTTCTCCTGCTGGTTCTCAGCTTCCAACTGATCCCGGAGTCTAGGAACTTTGCGGCTATTGCCTCATCATGTTTCCTCATTGGGCAGTCCCAGCCTAAATGATGTCCTTCGCATCTCTAGCATCTCATTGGCTGCTTCATCCTTACCTGCTCAATTTCCTTTGAGCCTTCATGCCTGGACCATTTATTATCGGGTCGCTTGGACAATTGTCCCATTACTGATCCACCTTCCTTTCCTTTGCTGATTGCTCCCAGAAGTCTTTTCACCTCCCTTTGCAAACCAATAGAGTCTTGCAAAATCTGGTGGTTCATTTCACTCTCCCTTCTCTGTATCTTGAGCATCTCCCCAATATTTTCTTGGGTCTTGGAAATCATTTGAAGGATACTTCCAGCTAAGTCCAATAACTTTTGATCTACTGCCATATTCAGCGTCCACCACCCGGTTCCACTTTTCTCACCTGTGAAATGCACCATTGAAATTATATTAGACCAAGCATAATATAGATATTAAAATCAGTCAATTAATTTCCCCATTTGGCATGACAGTCCAAGTCTCATCAATGAGGCTTTCATATTTTTCATGCCTTCCCAACAGGCACATGAGCTCATTCATGTCCATCCTTGGGCAGGAAATTAACTATTCCAGCATTCACAAATTTACTTAATCAAATACACACATTTCATTCTCAATCATACATGCATTCAACAATCCTTTGTGTTCACAATACATAAACATATATATGTATATATAATCAAAAGGAAAAGGAGAGCAGTAAGAGTTTTTTCCCTCTTTATTTTGCTCCATCCTAGAACACACACCATCACTGTGTCTTTTCATGCTCTCAGCCTCTTTCACTTTACCGTGAATGCTGGACCAATCTCTCTTGGTCATGAAACTTAGTGTCTTTGGTCTATTCCAGAACTCCAAACCATGGAGTCTCTCCACATGGTTTGTCTCAATTTCTAGGACTCCCTCGTCTTACTAGCACCTTTTCTTTACCGCTCATTTCGAGCTTTCCAGGACAGTCACATGTCCACATGCACCCCTAGGATGCTCTCATAGTCTTCGCTTCCAGCGATACCTATATTCAAACATTGAATAGATTCATATGTTTAGTTTATTCTCATCAGTTTTATCTCTAGAACAAGAGCTTAAAACATCATAACCAAATCATATACACATGTATATTCATAAGCAAAATAATCCAATACTTATCTATATTATGCGTTTCCTCATTTGTCCACAGGATCTTGCTTCACTTTGCAAGCCTTGGGATCGCCTATGGACTTAGATGTTAGGTCAGCACGCCGGCTTCCCCACAACATCAAATAATTAATGTCCAGCCAATACACAATCATGTCGACTGGGCTTGGAACTTTATCTTGACCATTTCTAGGTCTAGGATCTACCACGGATCCTTAGGCATATAACATCCCATCATACACTTATACCAACATACACTCATATCAACAATACCCCTAACTCCGCAACCCCTCACAACAACCATTTACCTTTACTTTTACCTTTTACCTTTTACCTGCCAACACAAGCAACACAAGCAATACAAGCAAACTTGTCAGCGTTATTGCTCTAAAACTGTAATCACATTTCATATCATTTGTTCATAATGGATACTAAATCAAAACACGTTCTGAATATGGAGTTTAACAATTAAACATGCATATTCTTAGCAAGGGTTACAGAACACTTATCCATTTTCTGTCGCAGTATGCCTTTATATCTGTTAGGCACTGTCAAGGAGTTCAGAAAGGTTGAATGCTAAGCTGGTGAGCTCGCTGCAGAGCTAGGAACACCTACACCAGAACTAGCCCAACTTCTAAAACACCCACACACACCCAACATAAGGAATCAGTCCCTTCTCTGCTCCTCAGTCCCTCAGGCCCCGCATTCCCTTCCAGTGATATCCCGGGTTGTGGAGAAGAAAGTCAACCCTATAGCTTTGTCTGTGTGGTTTCCAATCACCAGGTTATTAAGCAAACCAAGCCCCCATCCTTGCTTCCTTTTTACATGTCTCACCGACATAATCTATACCATCTCACTCATGTTATCACCAAACATGCAGTGCAGATGAGACATTTTCAAAATGTCCAATGGCATTTCACCCAAAACCCATTTCCAAGATAAGGGAAGACCTTCCCATGAAGTTTGGCTCTTGCAGGTCATCACACATGATCTTCCTGCAGTGTGTATCCCTGACACATTCATCAAATAGACAAACAGTCAATCATTACCTGATAATACAATCCAATTGATCGTTCCATAACCAAGCAACGACATTGGTAATCAAATTCAATAAGAATTTGCAATTCTGTCTACTACAGAAATTGACTTGTTCAATTGTGGGTTTCTTGTAAACAGCACTACTATGCCCATTATAACTATATGCTTACTATCATAACATGATTACCCACTTACCATGCATCCCTCCTGACACAATCTTATACAAGCCAACAATGATTAGTAGTCGTTAGCACTTCTTAAATCCGAAATTCACAATTCAAATTTAATAACCAACTATTTTCACAACCATGAGACTCTTCTCATACGGTTTGGCTCTTTTACATGGTATATTTTGGCATTGGTCAGGGTCTTACCTCACACTGCCATGCTCGAAATAATCTACCTGAAACCTGAGCTTCAATAAACCAAACACAATCTTATGCAAGCCAATAGTGGCTAGTAGTTGTCAGTAATTTCTTAAATTCGAAATTCACAATTCAAATTTAATAAGCTCTTTCACATGGTAGATTCTACCATTGGTCAAGGTCTTACCTCTCACTTCCATGCCCGAAATAATCTACCTGAAACATGAGCTTCAATCAAGCAAACACTTGGTAATTCTGGGTGCATATAACCTTTTCATTGCTACAACCATCATTGAAGCATTTTCAGAATTTATAAAAAAAAAATCAAATACTTCTAGCTGTTAGTCACATCAATATATGCCAAAACTCTTTTACTTCATGCAATCATTATCATAATAACATTGCAAGGCATAGTCACATCATTCATGCAATTAAATGAAATGTTTATATACTCCTTACTTCACAGGCGTATCATTCATACCACCTTGCTCTTCAATAGAGCATTTCTGGCAGCCAACTGATCATGACTATCCTGCATTCATAACAACCTCTGAAATGATTCCTGAATTATCAGCAATTCACCATTTTAGTCATTAGTTAGTCCGCATATCACATGCATTCATCTCAATGCATTCATGCAATACATCACAACATTGCACCTACACTTATGCAATCAGTCATTCACACCCTTCATAGGCATACATCCATTGCATAACTACAAGGTTCATAAAATCTTTCCAATGCCTATCCATTCATGCTATCTTGCATTCAATATACCGTGCATGGCCTAACCATGACTAATTCATATAGGATGCATTATTATAATCAATATCATCAACATATATAGGCATGACACCTTTTTATATTCCAGCATCCACATGGTATGAGGTCTCTTACCTTTACCACTCCATGGAATTTGTCATAAGCAAACTCTTACCTGCATGGGTCTTACTTACACCCTTGACATGACCAATTTGGTTGGTCCTTTGCAGGAGGTTGCATAATTTTGCTCACCAACTTTTGCTATGGACTTGTTGCTTTATCCCTTTCTCCATAGGGTTGCTGGTCTCATCTGTTAGCATCAGCAACATATTCATCCAGGTCCATGTCATCGTTGGTTTTTCCACTAATGCCACATCAAAACAATGATTATCATTAGTGGTTCATTATATATATATATATATATATATATATATATATATATAATTTCCAATACTCTTACCAACACGCAATATCCTATGCATGCAATACATATCCTCATGCATTTCAAGAATAAACTTAGGAAATGCAGTTATAATCAACAAGACAGGGTTCTAAGGAAAACTTCCCTTTTCAAGTCTTTCATCCTTGCATGGAACTACTTTTCCACATAGCGGCTGGTTGACTTCATAGTCCTTGCTACCCCTGGGCATGCAATTGTCCAGATTTGTCCCTTTGATAGCAGCGGCCATCTTTAGCACTTTGTTGCTTCATGCTCAGACTCTGGTGTCTTACCCTTGTTCCCCACTTGATAAGCTTTCCAATGCCTATCCGCATGATTCATTCCGACCTCGGATGTGAAAACCATGCCACTTCTAAGAGTGAAGACTTTCACCAAATCTCAGGCAAAACACACAACTGTATTTTGGTCCAGAATGCTAACTTCAGCCACCTCATTTCCGATGCACCATTCATCTTTTATGAATTTTGGGTTTAACTAATTTTCCCAAAACATAGAATTTTCTTTTCACAAGGACGACTGTCTCAAGGGACGACGGGGGTCAAGGGGGCAATCTGCCCTTGTTTTTTTTTTTGTAATCATTGGTTTTTGTGCAATCTAGCGCATAAGATCGCTGCCACTTTCTCCCTTTTCAGCCCTAAAAATTCCTTGAAAAACAGCTGAAAATTCCCCATTGAAACATTCGAAATCTGCTGGAATTCCCACTGAAAACCCCTGAGAAATCCCCTTTGAAAACTCAATTTTTCCTTTGTTAAATCGGGCCTTATTCCAATTCTCCATCCGCAAAATTAGCTCACAGACCACTAATCCTTCCGCCATTTTAGGCCTCAAATAGCTAACTTCTTCCACATTTTCGGCTCCCGCTTCCACTATTTCTTCTGCAACAGCGGCTCTTGGAACCACTAATCGTTCCGACGTTTCGGTGGTCTCTCTCGTCGGAAGACTTAACACTTTGGCTTCCGCATCAGTGGAACATGAAATGCTTTTGCTTTTGCAATGACGAAACATGAAATGCTATCTTCTTCTGATCATGGCGTCGGCAGTCGGAGGTCTTCCTGATCGGAAGACTTAGTGCTTTCGCTTCCGCAACGGCGGCTCATGAAACACTTTCTCTTTCGATTGGCCACTCTTTTCTTAAAGAAATTTCAAACTCGGGCATCGGCGGTCTTTGCACTTCGGAAAGCTTAGCGCTTTCGCTTCCGCAACAGCGGAACGTGAAATGCTTTCGCCTCCGAAACGGCGGATGCGCCAAGACTTTCTTCTTCCGATGGCCGGCGACTTTCCATACTTAGAAAATTTTTGAACTTAGTTTTTCTTGCGGTGTCAGCAGTCAGAAAACGTACCCATCGAGCGACTAGCCATTTATCCATCCGCAACGGCGAAACGCAGAATCCTCTGGGAATTAGTGCTTCTAGGTGCCGCAATGGCGGGCACACGAGAACTTTTTCCCCCGGTAGTCAACGGTTCCGAGCCTTAAACCTTCTTTGACGGCGTCGGCGATCGGAGGACTTTTCCGTCGGGTGTCTAGTCGCTTCTTCATCCGCAATGGCGGACACTTGATCCACTAATTCCCTCCGACGGACGCTTAGAAAATTCCCACGATTTTCCTTCTCTACTGCTCCCACCGGCACGCCTTCGTCTAACTCTTCCATCACAGCGGAAGTCCGTTCCACTAACTCTTCCGCCACAGCCGAAGTCAATTCTGCTAAGTCTCCCGACTGTCCAATACTTAACCAATTTTCTTTGTGGAACTTCCCGCCTGTCGGCAATCAAAACACTACCGTGTCGGCAATCAGAGGACTTTCCCATCGGGTGCATTTCTACTAGCTCTTCCACCACAGCGGAAGTCAAACCCACTTAGTGCTCCGATGAACCACTATTCAAACACTTAGAAAATTTTTTCCATTCATCCACTGTCATCAAAGCTGCTGTTCTACTGAACATAGAAGGTAATTCCACCTTCTGTCACTGCACCTTCTTGGCCCATAGAGGCCCACTGTTGCAACCTTGAGCTCTGATACCACTCTGTCACGTCCCCATCACTTAAACCGATGAAGAGGACACGACGAACACCACGAAAATCCGGGCAAACAGCCCTATGAACATAAACAAACATCAATGCTGGAATTAAAACTTACAAGCATACACAGATGCAGAATGAATCAACATTCATCGGAAGTAACACACATAACTTTCCAGCATAAAACATGTTCATCATAATTCATTATACAATAGCTATAAATTTCAGAGACCAAACAGCCAAGATTACTTATCTTTTGGATGGAGAATTCATTCGCAACCAGCTACGTCGCTGCAACGTTCCACCCAAACTTAGGCCAGTGTGCTCATCAATCTCTCAGTAACACTGCCACCCCCGAGCTGGGAATGAGTCCTCCAAGGATAAGGGTCAATGCAGGCTCACATATAGCCAAGGGACACAATCGGCAACCAACACCGCTGGGTTTATCAGGCCATCAACAAACCGGCCAAGCTAGCACAGTCCAAAGACCAACCACTGCTTACACGCAGCAAAACAATCCCTTCACAGCCCTGTGAAGAAGGCAAGGACAACCAGGGATAATCCCAAACATCTAATGAGCACAACTCAAGCCCACAAGGCAAATCTAAGTTGTTCTTGGCCCTAACGTGGCCAAAACAACTCAGCAATAACACCCAAAGAATGTCTGCAACCTTAACAACCAAGAAGCAACCCCCAGGCTAGGGTGAATCAATGACCCAAGCACACAATGAAACTATGGAGACCTTACACAGTCCCAAACATATCAGCGAACAAGGGGGAGAAGCAACATCCCCGAAATGAAAACCAGTGAGCACAGCTCCACTAAGAATGCACAGTGGCCCAAAACGTAATTGGACACCACAGCCAACAAAAGGTAGGGAGGATGATAGCTCTCATCCCACAATGAAATAGCAGAAGAATACACAGTCCGACAATGGAGAGGAGCAAACTTTCAGCATGGATGGAAGGAAAGAACAACCGCAGACCACATTTGACAGCACACACGGCCATAATCGATAGGGGAACATATACTTACCACTGATCTGGTGTGAAACACATAGGCATATAGCCCAAAGCGTGAGGAAACCAACGCAGAACTCTTGTGCGTGGGGAAAATGAGCAAGACTTCCGCTCCTGCATGAGAGTGAACAGCTCCACTCATGTGCACAGATGAACAACCACATGAGGAAAGAGTATACCATCTCTCTGTGTGCCCCTGCGTGAGAGTGAACCGACCTCCATGTGAGGAAGAACCGAACCTTCTCTGCACATGAGGAAGATAAACCGACCATCGAGAGAACAGGGGAATGGATTCGTTGGAGGGAGGAGTGAATGCAGTCATGGGTGGAGTGGGCACGTGGGAAAGGGACTAACAGTCCTGTCACCACACTCCCAAAGGCAATAACTACCCCCAACCACCACCAGCCATAACTGCCTCAACTACTCAACCAAAACAATAAAGAGGTTGGAAGAGGTTGGATGAGACAATAAAGGTGACAAAACAACAAGGTGGCAACACATGGGTTTTTCCCCCATAAACCAAGGTTTGACATCCCCCACACCCTTATCCTTTGTAACCATGCCCTTTTCATTCAACGTTGCACTGCCGTAGCTGGTTGTGGTTTTAGTTTTATTTGATGTGTGTATTTACATGATGCCTCATTATAAGGTGTCAGATAGCACAACATACCATCGGCAATGATCCCTATTTCCAAAACATACACAACCAAATCAATGGTGGGGCTTTTTCCTTGAGCTCCTCACCATGATTAATTACATTTTATACATCATGCAAACATGGTCAAAACCAGAGATGTGACAATTTCTTTGTGCACATTAGCTTGCCTAGTGTTTGCGTAATTAGATAGTCTTTTATATTTTTGAGTCATTGTGGATTCAAGTTCAGCTCCTCACCATTCTCGTCATTTAGCAGTACTTCCTCCTTCTACATCTCCTCCTCCTTTGGGAGAGAGAAATAGATGATCTAGATGGACTACTTCACACACGATGGGAGACCATGTTGAAGGTATTCCTGAACCACCTTCTCCCGTTCAAGTGGAAGTTGGGGAGTTTACTCCTAACTATGATCCTTCACCTGATTTGACTGATTTAGGTCTTGTAATTTCCGAGATAGGTACTTTTCATGATAGACCTGCTTATTCTAGTGTTGATCCCCCATTGACACATCGCTGGTATGGAATGCCAGAGGATGATGAGACTCATTTTTAACCCACGAGCACTAGTTATGGTATTTATGGTATGTCTGGTTTTCCCACACATGATTTGGCATTTCATGTCGAGTCTGAGTTTGAGCCTAACACTACGCCTAGGGGCACTCTCATTCCTTACCATGTGGAGAGGTTTGGGAGCACAAGTCACATTTCACCTTCCATCCTGGCGATGGAAGATACATCACATATTCCTGCTAGGCCTAGGGCTAGTGATCCTATTAGGATACCAGATCCAAGACAAGTGACTATAGGGAGCACAACAGACATAATTACATAGGTCTCTTCATCCTCTATCCCTAGTTCTTCGAATTTTCACCCTCCACCTCATTCATGTGGTCCTTTGGGCCAAAACATTGCTACAAGTCATGTCCGTATTGCTGCTATTCGACCAGTTGTGTCTCAGGTTCAAGTAACGCCTATTGTTTTGAGAGGCTATGTTCATACTTATAGAGGTCATGTTACTACTTTCGGAGCGTATATTCCTACTTCCGGAATGTATATTCCTACTTTCGGAGCATATATTCCTACTTACGGAGTATCTCATGGGACATATCATGTGATGACTTATGGACCTTATTATGGGACGCAGTATGGACAGGTTTCTTCACCTTATGGGTGCGGGTATAAACAACTCGCTTAATCTCCGAATTATGGCTTTGTAGCCTTGAATAGTCAAGGTACACCACAGTATGGTGCTTCCATGCCACCCTTTATGGGTCAAACGGGAGGATGGCACTATGGTCAAGGCCATGGTGGTTATGGTAATCAGACCTATGTGAATCTAAACTATCAGGAAGTGGTCCATCAACCTACTCATCCTAGGATCCCTTTCCTCACAACGCTAAATCTTCTTGACTTGTCGATATTGACAAACGATCATGTAGCTCATGACACGGCTTGGTCGGTTGTCCCTACTAAGCTTCCCTCAGACATACCCAAATTCGAGGGAAAACCAAGAGAGGATCCGAGCAAACATGTTACTACCTTTCATCTATGGTGCTCTTCAAATTCCTTACACTATGATTCAATCCGTTTAAGGATGTTTTAATGCACCCTTATAGGTCCTACTGCAAAATGGTATATAGAGTTACCTAGGGGGGCATTCGCTTTGTTCAATGACCTAGCGATGAATTTTCTTAACCACTTCCAGCTACCAGTGCGTTACGACGTTGGTACGGAACTCTTGTTTACATTTCGGTAGGATAAAGTCACACATATCTCGGACCATATCCAAGAGTGGCATAGATGGAAGAGGTTGATTAAAGCCTTTATACCACCGAAATTCCTCCTTGAATGGTTCCTTAAGTTGTTATTTCCTTATATAGTGAAGGATGTTTAGGGCGCAGGAACTGGATTTGATTTATGCTCAATCCGGTTTGTTATATGAGATCATTCCTAATGCTCCGCGTTCGAGTTTCGACCCCAAAGTTAAACCTGGACCACAGGATGATGGAATTGTTGGTTGTGCGAGTGCTAAACCTATGGATTCAGTTGTGTAATAGGTCAGTCAATTGTTAATCAACCAATCTGCTTTGGGACAAGCCACAACTTCATCTCAACCCACCCAAATGGTGAGTGTGCTTTCGGTACAATCATCGGACCAGAAGGGTAACCAGAAACCCAGAAGGAATAGAAAGAAGGGCAAGAACAATCGTAAGGGTGGGAATAGGAATGAAAATGCTAATAATAATGGAAAGAATTCCCGTAATGCTGGGGGGGATAAGTAATCTAAGCATAAGGTTAAATTTCCTTGCAATTTGTGTAAGGACGATCACCTCACTTACTTGTGCCCTCGTATCGATGAAGCCTCAAGATTCTTAGCGCAGGGCCCAGCTATGGTGGCTAACCCTTTGCCTCATAATCAAAACATGAACTCGAGGACTCATGATCAATATGGTGGTGATCAAGATCTGCCGGAGGGTAGTGTTCATGGTTGCATTAACATGGTGCGTGCCACGAAGGTTGTGACCCATGTGAAGGACTATGGTTCGTCACAACCCAACCCAGGAAAGGAACCTGATCCACCAGGGACTCCTTTGCGTATTGAAAAACCTGTGGATAAACCTGAAGTTGCACCTCACATTCCTAAGGGAGTCCTCAAGTGTTCGGGGCACAATCCTAATGTTCTAGCCGCCCAGAACTATTCTATTGTTGAGGATTTGGGCCACACTCCTTGTGCGATGTTTGCACTAGAAGTACTTCAGAGTTGTCATTCACAAAGGAAGGATTTGCTTTCTGCCCTTGGTGTGAATGATGATAATTCTTCCTGCATGATTAAATTTGAAATTGCAAGACTTCAGCCTTGCTTGCCTTACTATGTGTCTTTTTTTATTCATGTAGAATGTCTTAACATGACCATCAAGCACATTGTGATTGACAAAGGCGTTGCTACTTATGTGATGTCTTTATCATGTTGGAATGGTTTAGGTTCCCCTAAGTTGTCTAAATCAGCTACCATGTTAACCGTGTTTGATGGGAGATCCTTTAGGCTACATGGGATCCTTCCTTCCCTTGAGGTTCATTTGGGAGAGAAGACCGTTGCGATAGAGGTTGAGGTGGTTGATGCACCCCTTGACTACAATATCTTGCTAGGTAGGAATTGGATGTACAGTATGCAAGCCGTAGCTTCTTCACTATTTCACATTGTATGATTTCCATTTAATGGGAAGATAGTTACGATTGATCAAATGTCATTCAAGAATCTGTCAGTTATTGCATCTTTAGGAGCTTGGATCCCAATTGTTGAGCACTCTCAGCCAACAACTGGGAGTGTGGGTGTGGGCATGTATCCATCCCTCATGGGAAGCTTTAGTTGTCCTACACCTATCCTTATGATAGGGTCTAGTTCCGGTGAGGCTTTGAAATCTATGAGATCGATGTATTTTTGCATGAGTCATATGGAAGATCCTTGGATTCTTCCTACACTGAATACTTCGAGTGATCCCATCATGACAGACGTGCCATTACCTACAACTATGGTAGCTTATCAAGCTAATATTGGATGTGTTGCAGATCCTAGTCCGTCATCTTCATGGATGGAGGAGGAGGACTCATATGTGCTGCCTGCATGGGCAGTTCAGTCTTCTCACGTGCACGACTTCCTTGATAGTGTTTTTCCTTCAGACAAAGCGATTATTGAGGCCATGTTGTTAGGAGTTGAGCCACCATGGGAAGAGTTGCATCATAGATCTTACTTTCTTCCCGAGCTTGACCGCTTGGAGCGTGAGGACTTTAGGGAGGTTCTTAGTGAGGGGTTTGGTAGTCCCATGGTTCCATTAAGCTCTCCTGGTCTGATAGCTGATGGGAACATGGAAAATATATCTCCAATGATTCCTATCAATATCTCTCACGATCCTGGAAGGATAGAGAATGTCTATATTGGGGCAGAATGTTCCCATGCTGAGATTCAAGAATATACCGAGCTGTTTAAAGAATTTCATGATATATTTGCTTGGTCTTATGACGAAATGACAGGTATCGACCCTCGCATTGTTTAACATGAGATTAAGACTTATCCCAATGCTAATCTTGTTCGACAATGCTTACGTGTAGTGAATCCTAGGAAAGCACCCGCTATTAAGGCAGAGATAGAAAAACTGTTGAAAGCTAGTTTTATCTATCCCATTCCCTTAACAGAGTGGGTTTCAAATCTCGTTTAGGTTGATAAGATGCAGGGAGCAATCCGCATATGTATTGATTTCCATGATTTGAATCGTTCCTGTCCTAAGGACAATTTCCCCACACCATTTATTGATCAGATTTTGGATGAGTGTGTAGGTAGTGAGTTTTTTTCCTTTATGGATGGCTTTTCCAGATACAATCAGAAACAAATTAAACCTGACGACCAACATAAGACTGCATTTATTTGTCCTTGGGGAACTTTTGCATATCAAAAAAATGCCTTTTGGCCTTAAGAACACCGAAGCAATTTTTTAGCGGGATATGACCTTGATCTTCCATGATCTCAAATTGATTATCAAAGTATTTTTTGATGACCTTGTTGCTCATTCTCGTATGATAATGCATCATTCCTAACATTTGAGATTAGTATTCGAAAGGCGCCACCATTATTTGGTCAGGTTAAATCCTCACAAGTGCATCTTTTGTGTGAATTCTAGTCGATTATTAGGATTCATCATTTCTAAAAAGGGTATAAGAGTCAACCCTTTAAAGTTTGAGGCAATACTTCAGTTGTCTCCCCCAAAAAACATTCGTCATCTTCAATGTTTGCAAGGCATGGAAAACTTCTTACAAAGATTCGTTGTTAATTTTTCCAATTTGACTAGAGGCTTTATGCATCTTTTGAAGAAGGACAACACCTTTTATTGGGATGAGAGAGATCAGGAGTCCTTCAATGCACTCAAGCGAGCCCTAGCATCGGCTCCGGTGATTAGTCCCCCAGACTATAGCCATGATTTTCTACTTTATGTGGCCACGTCCATGGAGACAATTAGTATGGTTTTTGTTCAAGAGGATGTGGAGCTCCAAGAGCATGTCATATACTATCTGAGCTGAAATCTTATTGATGTAGAGATCCATTATTCCCATGTTGAGAAGCTTGCCTTAGCTACCATACATGCGGTTCAATGGTTGAGACATTATATTATCCTTCGCCAGACCTTGGTTGTAGCCCATGTCAATCCATTTCAATTCGTCCTCACTTGAAAGATGATTGGGGGAAAATATAATAAATGGATTGTCATCTTGCAAGAATTCAATCTCGAGTTTGTTTTGGCAAAATCAAAGAAATCGTTAATTTTTGTGGAGCTTATATCAAATTTCCCAAGCGAAGCCGAGGAGTTGGTTTGTGAAGATATGTTTATCGATGAGCACATATTCTTAATCTCAACTTTAGACCCATGGTATGGGGATATTATTATATATTTACAAACATTGAAGGTCCCTACTCACCTCTCAAGGGATGAACGATGATGGTTACATCACGTGTCTAAGAATTACCTCATAATGGATAGCACTTTGTACCACTGTGGGGTAGATTACATTTTACATCGTTGTTTAACTCATTAAGAGGCTGAGGTAGTGCTGAACGATTTCCACGAAGGGGTGTGTGGTGGTCATTTATTTGGGCTTTCTACAGCCCAAAAAATCTTAAGAGCAGGTTATTTCTGGCTGTCTATCTTTAAGGATTGTGTAGATGTGGTCAAGAGGTGCCATCCTTGCTAGGTGTTTGCACATAATATGTGCTCAAAACATGCCCCGTTACATCCCATCATCACCGTCAGTCCCTTCACTAAGTGGGGCCTTGATTTTATGGATTGCAACCCAGCTTCAGCTGCGGGGCATCATCATATCATAGTGGCTGTAGACTACTTCATGAAATGGGATGAGGCTATGACTATAGTTAAATCCAATGGTGATACAGCCGTGCACTTTGTATTCAACCAGATTATTACTCATTTTTGTATTTCGAAAGAGCTTGTCACTGACCATGGCTCGCACTTTTAGAATCATATGATGGAAGAGTTGGCATCAAAGTTAGGGTATAAACAAGAGAATTCCTCCTCTTACTACCCTGAAGTGAATGGAAAGGTAGAAGCAGTAAACAATTCACTCAAATCCATTCTCCACTGAACCATCGCACAAATCAAGAATAATTGGTACATTATGTTATATCATGCTTTGTGGGCTTATAGAACCGTTGTTAAGACTACCACGGGTTTTTCTCCATATCAAATTGTACATGGAGTGGAGTCGGTATTGTCAGTTGAGTACGGGATTCCTTCTTTGAATATAACCATAGAGCTCTTACCAAACACTTCACCATTGGAGGAGTGTTTGGTCCACCTTGAGCAACTTGATGAGAAGCGCCGAGATGCCTTGGTGGCTCTAGAAGTAAATAAGCGTCATGTTAAGGTCCAGTATGATAAGTCCATCTGTCCAAGGAGATTTAGTGAGGGAGACTTAGTCCTTTTGTGGGATCAACTGAGAGAACCCTTGGGGTTAAGAAATTTTAACCCCATGTGGCATGGTCCTTACGTCGTTAATTGTGTGTTAGAGAAGGGCGCTTATGAGTTAGTGGATTATGAGGGAACGACCTTGACAGAGCCTAGAAATGGGCTCTATCTCAAAAAATACTATGCATGATTTTCAGCCAAGGTTGGTTATTGTATATTATTGTACAATTTTGCATAGGTAGGTATTTTTCTTATGGTGATCGGGTTTGTGATTAGTTTTCGTTTATTTTGTCAGATGTCAATGGAATCTTCCACCTTCATAGGATTCGTGGATGGTGCGAGCCATCACACTTAACACTCGGCCTCTGCTGCCTGGGTGATTTATACTCCTATGGGTCAAGTATTGTCTTCAGGAGGCGTATGTTTATGGCCATATTCAAACAATGTTGCTCAGTATAGTGCCGTTATTGAACTTCTACGGGATGCCATTTCACATGGTGTTCTCTCTCTTGAGGTACGACTTGATTCGGAGTTAGTAGTGTCACAGCTTAATAGTTTGTACCGTGTTAGAGATCTGACATTATTAAGAATATTCTTACGTGTGAGATTATTAGAACAACAATTTGACAATATAACATACATACATGTTCCAAGAATTAATAATCAAGTTGCTAACTCATATGCTAACTACGTATTAGATTGGCATTTGTTTCATACACAATAAGCTCATCACAAACATAAATTTTTACACGTGTAAATAAATAAATCGATCATCATAAAAGTTTTAATAAACATCCAAAATGTGGTAATACATAGTGTCATAATACAAAAATGGGGCTCTCGAGCCATCAAAATATAAATACACGGTAATACAAAATGTATCACTCCCAGGTATCTAAGCCTGTGGAGGAGGAGGGGAGTTATGATCATGGAATGTCATTACGGCTCTAGCTAGCCATCGAAATAGCTACACCCATTCTCATGGTACACTCACCACCTGGCGCTGCATGGCCTCAGGCAAGTCCTCAACTTGCGCCAGGGGTACTCTGTGTGTTAATCTCACAAAGTTGGTATGAATTCTTTGGAGTGTCCACTCCGCATCCACACCCATGATATCATCTCCTCTTCCTTGTCATCTATGACAAGGGAAGCCTTCAGGCCACCGTGGTCCCACATCTACAGGAATATGGTAGATGTCACTATGTATTGTCACCCAAAAACATGTCCTTTGATTCCACATAATCAAAAAACACAAAAAAAATTAATAACTCAAAAATTTTAAAAAGAGGGTCGAGATTCGTTACCAATGTCACCGTATGTCGATCCTAGTGGTAGTGGCATGTCCGGGTCTCCACAAAAATATATCCCCGCATAGGGGTTGTCATCGATGGCAACTATCTGTCATCGCCACCATGGAAAGAAATCAGCTGGATAGGGGTTGGCCACCCTACCTCCACCCAGTCTGTGCATCGCATCTGCCCAATGCCGTTGGGCCGGATATCGAACCCCGTGTAGAGGAACGTCAACTTTAGGGCTCAATCCTAGAACACGATCAAATAAAAACGTGCTCAGTATGCTGCTGAAACCAAAGTTTCGCACTCTGCCCATCTTGCACTCACTAAGCTAGTGTTTCATGTTGCCTAGTAGTGCAGTGCTCCAATCATATATCGTGGGTCTCATGCACTCCACTACATAGAACATCAAAAGCCATGAGGCTTGGTGGAGTGAAGCTAAGCCTGCTATCCTACCCAGTGTTAATAGGATGGCCTTTAGGCCTAGCACCTATATGGAGTTAGTTGGGATCTGACTCCCCACCTTCTCCATGTCTAGATAGTAGTACACTACAATGTACTCATCTATAGTCAGGCCACCTCCGGGCCTGTGAGAGCGTAGGTTCACCACTTCCCCCCATCGAGAAAGTCCAGTAATAAAGTATATGTCCTCAACTTCTATGGTGAGGGACATCCCGTCTATCTGGAACGAATTTGAGTCTAGATCCTAGTAGTCCACTAACATCTGCAATCATCCTGGTTTGGCTCTTAAGCCACCAAGACACCAAAATTTGTAAATCCCACATGCACGTAATGCTTGTTGAGCCATTAGATCTGCCCTTACTGCCTCTTCTACATCACCATGTTCACGTTCTATCCATTCTAGGATCACCATGCACATAAACTTTGAGTTTTGTCCATTAGAACACTTATAAATCATTTAGCATGGCCGCATATGCGACTGTTTGCTAAACAACCACGTATTTACACGACTTTGAGGGTGTTTTCCGCGTATATCCAGCCCTATACATGGAAAAACCCTCGATTTTCACGTGGGCCATGGCGCACATCTTAGAATGGCATAGAATCCTAAATACACCATGGAATTTGACAAACTTTGCATCAAAATGAAAGAGTAGAGCATGGGTAAGTACCTGGAAAAAACGGTAGTGGATTCCGCCAGCTGGATCTCCTAGAATTCGCTGTTGAAGTTCTGAGCTCAAATGGGTAAAAATTTCAAATGTTTTATAATGTTTTGAATTTTGTACTATTTATAGAAATTTTTCAAAATTTTGAAAATTTTTACCCCCTTTCCTATAGTTTGGACCGTTTCTAATCCTTTTGGACCATTTTTGGACTAATTTATGATGTAGGAGACCTTTTTGAGTGTCGTTTCAGTCATTGGATTGACCCGTTCGTGCCGATTTCAGGTATCATGTCTAAACTGGCATATAGGTTAGGTTTCATCACTGTTTGCATTTTGCATGACCTTATGACCATTTCATTATAGCCGTAGGTACGAACCCACTCTATTATGCCACGGAACCTTCTTGCTATTTTAGAAGTGGCATGATATGAGTGGTAGAGCTTGACCTTACATGGGTACCCTAGTTAGCGCCTTATTTACATTTGGTGCCCATGTCGACATTTTGTCCCTTAGGGTGTGGGAGTCCATTGTATAGTATTGCCATGACATTTTGCAAGAGCCTCATATTCTTCTTGATCTTTTGCTGGCCTATTTCCCTCAGGACTCCCTTATGTCAAGTTGTAATTGCATTATCATGAGCTTTGCCTGCCTTATTGAGCCTTACGCTGACTTCCTTGACATTGATTTTTAGCCATATAGCCTGAGCTTGTCTCATGTCTAGCCATGCAGACCCATTTTATATATCCTTTGTAGCTTGATTCCCTGTTTTTACCCAGAGGGGACGTTCCCCCGAGTGTCGCTATCCTACACATGTATCCTTGCATTGAGCATAGGTATGTTCCACTGCTTGGAACTAGTTTGTTTGCCCATTATGACACTCATATCCTCCTAGTCTATAACTATAAAGCAGTTTTATTCTTTTTCAAGATTTTTAAATATTTGAAAAAGTCCAAAAAAACCAAAAAACCAAAAATCCGGACAAGGAAAGATGTTACCTTTTGGCAGCTCTCGAGTCATGTCGCCTTCAAACAAAGCACTGTATATCACATCCATTGGTTGGGTTTATAGTTTGACTTTAGGAGCTATACTCATTTATCTGAGTTTATCTCCACCAACTGGTTAAGCTTCCAGTCCCCATGGAGCCTCTGTTGATGCCTCCTGTGTCACAGAGATGTCCCAGTTATATATCGAGTCTATGCTCCCTTTATTCAATCACCATTTTTCGTTATGCTCTTCTTCGAAGGAAGTTGAAACTTGAGTCAACCATTCCTCAGTTATCTTGACTTTGCATGTCGACTATTCCCGCTATAGTTACTGGTTTGTGCACCTTATGATCGAGTCCTTCCACATTATACAGCTTAGCTGAGTACCTCGTGTTGGATGATGGGGGATGCCTTAATGCCCTCCTTCCAGCAGATTTCATCCCATCGTCTCTAGATCATTTATTCTGGGATTGGAATCTAGAGTCATCTTTGAGTGCCTTGAGACTTGCAGTCATCAGTGGCAGGTTCTCTCGCCATTGACATTTTTTGGGAATACATCAATGTCCCCTGATCGATGGATCCTCTCAAGTGTTCAACCTCAACACATTTATTCACACTTGTTAGTTTGCACTCTAGTACCTTGATTCCCATTATCATTATCGGTGGGTGAGCTCGCATCTGTTAACGGTATAAATCAATGACCGGTAATAAGACGATGGACTACTATGTTCGACCTCAACACCTCTATTCACATAGTAGGACATAAACTCATAGCGGTTTGTGTAGGCGAATTTCCAGATTGGTGGCATTTCTTATATGCTACCTCCTTGATCGTGCCAGTGTTCATGAGATTTCAGCTCTTGTGACTTGATTCCAGTATATGTCAGACATTTCCAGCTATTATGGAGATCTTGATCCATTGTATATATTCAGCCATTATGGAGATCATGATCCTTTGTATATATTCATCATGGAGATTCTGATCTATGTATATTGTATGTGGTGATGACCACTTATGTGATAATTTGTATCATGCCTATTCATGGCCATCGTACTCTTATGTATTCGAGACTGATATATGTATTTGCAGTTATGTGCAAAGTTGTATCATTGTACTATGTTGATTGGGTGGCTGGTCTTCCATTTTGGATTCTTCATCACTCCACTTCTGGGATGGACTTATAATGTATTTTGGCCATCATATGACCCCTCTAACCTCACACATTAGGAGGCATCTATTATAGCTAATTTTACCACACCAGGTGAATCACACTTGTATGGCCTTCCCCTGTCCCTCTATAGACTCCTTAGTCCCCTTGGACCATTTTTTGTCCTTTGATGTTTCCTAGACCATCCCTATAAACATGACAAAATTGCTATACGTGACTTTTAAACCCCTTATTGGGTATATACGCGGGTTTGACCCCTAAAACCACGTACATTGGGATGTGTACAAAATCCAAATCCTTTTGGAGTTTTCCTTAAAATGGATCTGACTCACTTGTCTCCTGGCCTTCCATATGCCTTGAGATCACTCGAATTCGACCTTTCATTACCCCTTTGAAAATATATATAAGGAACTCTTTGGATACATTGAAGGCATAAGAGAATTGAGAGCAAAGAAACTATAGTCCATTGTTGTGAAAACTTGTGCTTGAGTCTGCATCCCTTTGTCCCTTGGAGCACTATGGTGTTCTTCCCAATATTTCCTTCTGCTTGTGATCTTGCTATCGAGAGATGGAGGATTGAGGTGGTGGAGGCCCAAGTGGGGGATTCAGTTTCTCCGATTCGTAGACATGCTGACAGAGGTTGTATTCATTGTAATATTTGGTTTTATATTAATAGAAATATATTTTCCTGTCCAATAATGTATGTTTGAATGAATATTTTATCCATGGATGATTTCAAATGCTTATAAATTGTTGATTATTTATGCTAGAGTAGATCTAACACCAATATATATAGTATGCTTGTCTTGTTTACTTGTTGTTGAGGAAGTGATTCATCTATTCAAGATGAAGTTGGAAAGCTCAAAGGGGATCTACTTCAACCGTCCGTAATAAGGTACGAGGTCTGATCCTTTAGTGTTAGATATTTTATTTCTCTTGCATATTGGAAATGATTGATTTCTGAAGTCAAGTTGTCTATTGTGGTACCCCAAGCCATAGGAATTTCTCTCTATAATAGAAAGTCTGGGTTCTAACCTCTTTAAATAAGCATGCTTCATTCATCCTCAGGCCTATACAGAGCAGATAGAGATAGATTCCCTTTTGGGAAAACCATTTTCACATCTCAAGAATTAGCCATCATGCGAAAACCAGCAAGGAAGGTTGTACACCGACGAATAAAATGGGAAAATTTATATGTGCTTATACATGAGAGAAGGAAGGCCCAGAGGATCTGTTCACGATGAATAATTACATTGGGTTTTAGGTTAAATAATTGGAGCATGCAAAGGGAGAAATTCACCCAGGCTCCATGAATACAGGGTACCTCATTTAGATGACAGGAATTTCCATAAATACCCCAATAAGGATTGTATGTTAATGTTGTCTGGAAGTAATCTTGCGAACAATAGCCTACAAATTGTGTGCATTAGATCCCTCAACAATTTGTTCAGAGAGTTAATAGATCCTTAGTGGAAATTTAGGAGACATCATGGGCACAATGTACGAATTGAGGGAGAGGGATAGAATTGTCTAGCTCTTCTCTGCAAGACCCGAATTCCCATGAATTTCCTGTCCCTATGGTGCTCAACTGGGAGGCTCAGTACATGGAAGAAACCCCTGCGCCCATTGAAGCTTAGATAATGGATAAAGATATTGCTCTTTTGCAAGAGTATGAAGCTCATCAAGGAAGGCCCCTTACGTCCAACCCCTTCTAGGCATTTCGTATCCTTTTGGCTCATGATTTTCAAGCGAAGGTGAAGCTGATACAAGGAATCATAGATGTGCTGGATATGATTCGCGAAGGGCAGCAGGACAGTGTAGCAGGATTTATCTTGTGGTAAATAATCATGTTGGAGTTCCTCGGCCACCCCATGGAGTTGGACAGGGAGGATCAAGCCTCTCCTCCATATGTTCCCCCTACCCAGTAAGGGAAGTGTGCTTATCATATTTTCTTTTGTGCAAAGGAGGAAATCACTCCGCATTGGTCTTCTGTACAATCCAATTGTATGAAGCAGATATGTCAATTATTGTCTTGTCTGGTTCTAATTTTTATGTTATAAGTCTTATGGAGTTTAACAAGGTTTGAAGTCTTAGTAATATATAGTCTCTACGTAGACTTCGGATCGGGGACCAAAAGGCCAGTCTTTTGTGGAATTCATTTTTTGTGGGTAGGTTGTTAGGCTAGAATCTAGTTGCAAAGGTGAATCCATTTGATATCAATCCAGCTAAGATTGGACTCTCCATCTTATTGCGAATGTTTGTATCGTCATTTTTTTACTATAAATTAATATAAGGATACTCTTCTTATTAACAAAAAAAAAACATGAGGTTTTACCCCACTTAATTCACCTTTTGTTTGTTAGGATGTTCTTTATGTTTGAAGAAAATACAACGGGAAATTTAATTTTTCCAATAACCTATTTGTTGCACCTGGAAATCCCACATTGCTTATCATCCTTCATGGAAATTTCACATTGCCTTTCAACCTCTCAGAGAGCCTGACTTGAGTCACCTTGGTCATCTTTTTTCCATACCTAGAAGGGTCAGCGCCTTTATGCTTTTTACATAGAGCACTGGCAGTGCTCCTCACAGTGGACCCATAAGTGCTATTGACCTATTTCTTTGACAAAAACCATAGGTTGATTCCTTTGTCATTTCTACTAGGAGCACCGATGGTAAAAAAATGAGAAAAAAGAAGTTTCTGGAAGCTTCCATGTGAAATCCTCCATGGAGTCAGTTCCTACATGCTTGGGAGAGGTGGAATTTGCTTCCCTCACCTATAGGGATCATATCTTATCCATTTCACAAGTCCTCTCATGAGTTCTAGGCCCATAAATGAAGCCTTCATGATGATATTGGGGGAGTCCAGAAAAAACACCCTTATGTTGTTAGTTTGAAGTCTGAATCAGAGGCAAAGTAGAGTTATCTTATGGTTGGAGAGGTCTTCATAGCTATAAAGGATTATAGATATTCTTGTAGATATCGAATCCATCGACATCAAGGATTTTTTGTTGTACTTCTTTCTCTTCCATAATTAATACAAAGACATTCCCCTTTCCTATATTTGATGTATTGATTGTAATTAGATATTATCAGATTCCTTGATCACTGATATGAATAATCAATTTATCATGATGCTCTCATCTTATTTGTTTGTCTTTTGATATTTTTTGCAGGTACTAAACCATTAGAAGGACTTTTGGAAGAGAAGAAAATGAGACCCAACATTGAAGTATATTGTATTTCATGTTAGTTAATTTGATTGTTTAAGGAAAGGATATGTTGTTGTGTCTTTTTGTTCTCTATTTGTGATTTACATTGTAGAGGAACAAATAGTGTTCGCACCAATTGAGAATTCCTAATAACAAAATTGGCGACCATAATGGGGATAGTAAATCTGGTCAGATCTGGGGAAGATCCAGTCAGATATGGTGCAGATCCAGTTAGATCTACAAACTTCGGTAACCATTCCATATATGAAGGTTATCCGCTCTCCTTTTAGTTATTTCAGTTAACAAGGTAAGCTATCTATCTTACGTTTCTGATTATTGCCTCTTTTTTTAGTAGTCTTTACCATTTTCAGTCCAACTTAGTCTTTTCTGGTTTCTCCTGCGGGCCTTGAGCCTTTTAGTCTATTGTTTGAGAGACGCCTTTCTCTTTGGCTGACAAAGCACCGACTCCTCCTAGGGCACATTTTCCCTCTTTGTCTAGTGCATGGACAACACCTTCTTCCTCAACTGACAGAGCATTGACGATGCATGTGTGTAGAAGACTAAAAGTGTCGTTTCAACCTACAACACTCTGGTGCAGTGCTCTTCAACGCGCCAAGGTATGCCTTCAAACTACTTGTTTAAGAAATTTTATTTTCAAACTTTTAAACTATTTTTTTTTCAAAATATTTTTAGTGTGGTTTGCTTATTTGCTTGCTATCTGAGTTTGTTGGTTTTTGTGAGTCTAATTCTCTGTTTGAGCTCAAATCAAAAAATGTTACCTTCTTCATTGTCATAAATGAAAGTGGAAACATAGTTCAGTTTTGGTTTTATAGTGAAGTGTCTAAAAAAAAATCTTTTGAAAAGAAAGCCTATAGCCTATTCTTGGAATATTAGTTTCTTTTTAATACTGCTTTATGTGCCTCATATTTTTTAGAAAAATACAAAAAAGAATCATATTACTTTCCTCTTGTTTATGCTTGCAGAAATTTTCATTTCTATTTACATGTGTGGTTCAGAAGAATAGGTCTTTTTGACATTGTAGCAGAAGTTAGTTTTGCATGCACGTTAGAGGCTTAGTTTTCTTTCTTGCATTTTCAGAGATTTTAGGGTGCATGATTGAAAGAGATTTGTTTTTGCAAGAATTTATTTGCATTTATTTATTGGATCTTGTTTTGATTGTTGAAAGAAGCTTTATTTTGGTATATTGTTGAAAAGAAAAGAAAAATGTTCCTTCCTTACCCTAGCTAGTTCTCATCGAAGTCAAAAAGGTTCATTTACATTTAAATTAATTTGCATTATTGGAGACAACACCTCACAAACATTCACCTAATCATCCAGATAAAATTAACGGTAGCTTTAGGTCTAAAATTGTATAGAAATTTGAGTGATAGATTAGTGACATGTTTGGGCATCGTAAACCGTAGGATTTGTCGTTATTTGTCTGCACTACAACCAGGGACTCGCATGGTTCTTCCATGTACCATCGGTATATTGAACAACCTTTCATGTACCCTTGAGCTATATAGAAAGGTACTTCATCTACTCGATTGTATATCAGAAGGCCCCTTGTGAACGGTTGTGCATTAGACAACACTAATACCGATTTGAGCTCCCACGTACCTTGCGTATATGGAGAGACCACACTAGGATACCCTATCTATTAGATTTTTAACATTAAGCTAGCATTATATGAGGATCTTTAACTGAGATAATAACAAGCACAACAATCAAATAGGATAGGCAATGAACACAATGTTTTTCCCCGGGGAAACGATAAATGGAGAAAACCCCGCAACTTCCTTAGAGATAGAATCAGCACCAAAAGTAAAACCCAAAAACAGTAAGATGATCTCTCGACAGCAGTAGACTCCTTCTTCCTAGCCCCAGTGTCTTCTTCTTCCTCAGCTATGCACTACAACTGAGTGTGAGTGACGGTGTGTTAAATAGAGAGACTCGCTCTCTATTTATACTAATTCCCAACTTGACAATAACCTACTAGGAGAGTCTAATAGCCCTAGTTCCCTGGAACTATGGGGACTTTAACCCTTGGCCAATAGGAAGGTTACCCACATTGACTTGACATGACTTGTTTACATTATAGAAACTCCCAATAGGAACATCGAGGCATGACATGACTCAAGTACATTATCGACACATCCTAGAATAAACATCGGGGTATAATACATAAGAAATACAAGTGAATACATTCTAAAGTTACAAATACATCAACACTCCCTCTTAACTAGGAAGGTATTCTCTCGACACAATTTATCAACACAAGTTTTCTTCTCTGTATCATCTAGATCATCATCAAGTCCTCATTATCTTCAAGTCATCTTCATCTGGATCTAGATCATCACTCGATATGGATCATCATCACTGGATCTGGATCATCATCACTCAATCTGGATCATCACTCGATCTAGATCATCTCTAGTCTGGAACATCTCTATTGGATCATCATCACAGGTGCTATCTCTTGATTCTTCTCATCATAGGAAGTTCTATAGAGCCAACCCTTTTTCATGCTGGTTGTAGGCCTAGCCTCCATGTAGGTCTTCTTCCAGCACTTATATCTGACCCTAAGTCAGAATGGCCTTCCCATCACTTATATTTGATCATATAGGAACCAATCCTATAATCATATCAGAAAGGCACGCCCAACACTCACATCTGACCATATGGGAACACATCCCACAACCTTGTCAGAAAGTCCCAGCACTCACATCTAACAACCAATGTCAGAAAGGCTTAGAACTTACATTTGACCATATGAGGAACCAATCCTCCATGCCAAAAGGTTCTACACTTACATCTGACAACCAATGTCAGAAAGGCTCAGCACTTATATTCGACCATGCAAGGAACCAATCCTTCATGCCAAAAGGGCTCTGCACTTACATCTGACAACCAATGTCAGAAAGGCTCTACACTCACATCTAATCATGTAAGAACCAATCCTACAGTCACATAATAATGGCCCTCAGTCCCAGACTAATATATCCTGGTAACTGACCAGGTGCCTCCATTCCAAGAATGGAATTCAGCACTTAAATATGATCATGTAGGAACCAATCCTCCAGTCACATCAAAATGGCTCAGCACTCACATCTGACATGGAAGGACCCAATCCTCTCACCATGACAGAATGGCTGAGCCCTTACATTTGACCATGGAAGGAACCAATCCTCTCACCATGTCAGAATGGCTCACGGACTCATCACTTCCCTTTGGAGGGAACCTTGATCTGGAGAACACCAAGCTTCTCCCTGAAGTATTCAAACCTCATCCTAGACAATGGATTTTTCAATACATTAGCTATTTGTTCGTCTGTCGCAACATACTAGAGCTTCACTACTCCCCTCTGCACCATATCCCTGATATAGTGATACTTGATCTCGATATGCTTTGACTTGTCATGGAACACCGGGTTCTCCAACAACTTCACGCAACTATGTTTGTCACAATGTATACAAGTAGCATCCAGCTGGAGATCAAATAAATCATACAGTAGCTTCTTCATCCATACGCTGAACAAGCTATGACATACTCTGCTTCAATTGTACTCAATGCCACATAGGATTGCTTCCTGCTAAAAAAAGAGATCACACCTGATCCCATACTGAAGCAACACCCTGAAGTGCTCTTCCTATCAATGGCACTGCCTGCCCAATATGAATCAACATAACCCTCTAGGTTAATCTCTTGATTCACCTCATACTTGAGCCCATAATCAATTGTACCCCTCAGGTACCTCAGAATATGCTTTGTAGCAATCAAGTGAACATGTCTCAGATCTATCAGAAACTGGCTCAAGATGTTCATATCAAAGCAAATGTTTGGTCTCGTGTTCGTCAAGTACATCAAGGACCCAATCATCTGATGATACATCGTAGCATCAACCACTTCTAATGAAGCATCACTCAATAGTTTCAGGTTCGATGCCATAGGTGTGGTCATGGCCTTGCAATCCATCATCCCGAACCTCTTCAAGATCTCTACTACATACTACCATTGTCCGAAGGAGATTCCATCCACATTCTGCCACACCTCCATTCCTAGAAAATAATGCATCATACCCAATTCCTTCATTTTGAACTCGGAAGCAATCTTCCTCTTCATATCAGCAATCAACCCATCCATACCTGCTACAAACAGATCATATACATACAGTAGGAGAATCATTGGGTTGCCATCTTCAACCTTGTAGCAAAGGTTGGAATCTGCTTTACTCTTGGTAAAGCCCAAACTGCATAGAAAGCCATCAATTCTATCGTACCATGTCCTGGGTGCCTATTCCAAACTGTACAGGGATTTCTTGAATCTACACACATGAGACTCCCTGTCATGTGTCTCAAAACTGAGTGGTTGTTCTACATACACTTCCTCTTCCACTACACCATTCAAGAAAGCAGTCTTGACATCCATTTGGTTTATCTTCCATTTCATCATTGCAACTAGAGCAAGTACTGATCTGATGGAAGTGTATCTGGCTACAGGTGCAAATTTTTCTTCATAATATATTCCTTCTTTCTATGAGAAGCCAAGAGCTACGAATCTTGTTTTATATTTCTCTATGATGCCATTTGCAGCATGCTTGATCTTGTAGATCCATTTGGAAGTTACAACCGACTTCCCTTCAACTCTTGGGACAACATCCAAAACATCATTCTTCATGATCAATTGATACTCTTCGATCATAGCATCCTTCCATTCTTTCCATTCTTCTGCTTCTTCATATTTGGAAGGTTCTCTATTGATAAAGTCACACAATAAAGCTACATACCCGGAGCAGGACCTGGTCCTCTTCCTTTCTCTGTGATTCTCTTCTAGAGCCCCATATCTTTGCACAGCTTGGATAGCTTCTTGTACTGAAGCAGGTTTCCTCTTATGAAGATTCTTCTTCTGAGGTGGATCTATAGGTTCTTGAGGTTCTTCAAATTCTTGATCTTCTTCTTGAGTTTCTTCATTCATGGTTGTGTCATGAATGCTAGGTGCTTTTGATTCTTCAATATCTTCAGCAGGTCTTTTCCTGGATTTGTTGTAAACTGAGTCTTCTTCAAATGTTACATCCTTACTGATGTCGATATTCTTGAAGGATGGGAAGTATATTCTATAAGCCTTCGAGCTTTCAGAGTATCCCACAAATATACCCTTCTTCCCTGAATGATCTAACTTTGTCCTCTTTTCTTTTGGAATGTGTATGTACACTGGACAGCTGAATATTCTGAGATGGTTGACTTCTGGTTTCTTGCTGGAAAATACTTCTTTAGGTGTCTTGTTCCCAAGTACTCTGTGTGGAGTACGGTTCTGTACATACACCACTGTTATGGAAGCTTCTGCCCATAGATGCATGGGAAGATATTGATCATGAATCATTTCTCTTGCAGCTTCCATGATAGTTATATTCTTCCTTTCTACAACCCCATTCAGTTGTGGATTATATGGAGTGGATAAATCCCTCTTAATGCCTGAATCTTTGCATAACTCTTTGAATTCATTTGATGTGAATTCTCCACCATTATTTGATCGAAAGGTCTTGATCTTCTTTTCTGTGTGGTTCTCGATCAAGGCTTTGAATTCCTTGAACTTGCTGAAAACTTCATCTTTGTTCTTCATGAAGTATATCCATGCCTTTCTAGAATAATCATCAATAAAAGAAATATAGTATAGATACCCACTTAGTGAACTTGATTACATTGGTCTGCATACATCGAAGTGAATGATTTCCAAGATTCCTTTTGCTTTGCTCTCGCTACTTGGAAATGTAATCTTTGTATTCTTTATTTTCGCACATCCTTTGCAGACTCCTTCATGTTTTTCTTGAATTTATGGAAGACCTTCAACAACTTTGCTTGCAAGTGGTAGTGCTCTATAGTGCACATGTGCAATCCTTCTATGCCAAAGTTCATTTGGCTCTATTGTGTCATGGACCAAATCTTGTTTTGGATGGCCCTTCAATTTGTATAATCCTCCTTCTTGTTCTCCAATTACTATTTCATCATCAGTAGTCTTTCCTCTTTGCCACATGAGGACTTGGCCATCTACAAATGCAACCCTCATGCCTTTTTCATCCAGTGCTAATATAGAGAGAAGATTCTTCTTTAGTCCTGGTATAAACAGGACATCCTTCATTTTCATAGAATTTCCAGAGTCTAGCTTGTAGGAGGATTCACCACTACCTTTTATGGGATATTGGTAGTCATCCCCAAGTTTCACCTTATGGGGTGAATTATGTTCAGATAGTTTCTCAAAATATTCCTTGAAACCTATCATGTTTTTGGAAGCCCCACTGTCAATAAGCCAATCTTTTCTTCCATGAGTGACAGTTCCTATGAGAGCAGAGATCAGAACATATTCTTCATCACTTGAAGACTCTTCACTTTCTTGTTTTACTTTCTTCCTGGGAGGATCATCATCCTCAGTAGTGTGAGCATGATGTCTTATTTTGGAGTTCTTCTTATTCTTGAATCCATTCTTATTCATGGGACAACTTCTAGCAAAGTGTCTTCTTTCATCACATGTATAAAATTTGAGTTTGGATGGATCCCTTCTTGCAAAATTATTTTTCTAATGAGAATGCTTACCTTCGTGATGATGATTTTCCCTTCTTCCTTTCTTGGAGTGTACTATGAGAGCTTGATATTCACTTCCCATCTTTTCTTCTCGAGCTGCTATTCAAGCTTCTTCTTGTGAAAATTCTTCCCACAGTCTACTGAACTTGATTAGCTTTTTCCTAGCACAGATTCCTTGGATGAAAGAATCCCATGACCTAAGGAGATCATTCAAGGTTGTCACCACAATTTCTGCATTATCCACTTCTTCATCTACTGATTCAAGTTGTTCTTTGATCTAGGAGACCTTGTGAAGTATGACTGGATGGTCTCCTCATTATGGATCTTTACATTCTTCAACTGGTCTCTTAGATTCATCTTCCAGTTTATGTTCTTCCCTTCAAACAGTTTTGTTAGGGAATCAAACATAGCTTTAGGTGTCTTGAGGGAGGACACCTGTGGTATGAGGTGATCCTTGATTGAATCAGAAATAATCCTCTTTTCCATAACCAACTTCTTTTTATGTAAGGCCTTAGCCTCATCTTCCTCTGGAACTAGAACCTCCTCATGGATGTAGGAGTCCAACTCATTTTCTTCTAGGACAAGGGAGATCCTATACTTCCAGGCTCAGAAGTTATTAGGTCCCTCAATTTTTTCATCAAGCTTGGTATGATGAGACATATTAACTAACAAAATCAAATGGAAATACATAAGATTTATATCTTACTAGATCAAAATGTCAGATCTGGATTTGGAGCTGAAATTATATAATGCTAGTTCAGAAGCAGATTAGGGTTTTATTTTCAAGAGTTCTATCCAACCAAATGATTTGATCTTGATCTCCAAACTTAGATTTTGGGGAGAAGATAAATCCAATCCTGGGCTCACTGAAAAATTCCACTTGTGTAGAAATCCCTAATTTTCGGCAGCAGTGTTGGGTCCAAAACTAAAAAAGCTCAGAATTGGATTCTGCTTCGACAGAAAGATGTGCCCTAGGGAGGAGAGTTACTCCAACCTTATTTTTCTGAAAATATATGGAGAGAGATCCACAAATTAGGAATCCCTAGTTCTCGCATCTGCACAATGTCTTCTTCTCATGTTAGCTCCGATACCATGTTAGATTTTTAATATTAAGGTAGCATTATATTAGGATCTTTAACTAAAAGAATAACAAGAAGATAAATCCAACACAAGAGACAATGAACACAGTGCTTTTCCTTAGGGAAACCATAAATGGAGAAAACCTCGCAACTTCCTCAGAGATAGAATCATCACCAAAAGTAAAACCCAAAAATATTAAGATGATCTCCAGACATCAGTAGCCTCTTTCTTCATTGCCCCAGTGTCTTCTTCTTCCTCAGCTATGCACTACAACTAAGTGTGAGTGAGTGTGTGTTAAATATAAAGAATCACTCTCTATTTATACTAATTTTTGACTTGATAATAACCTAGTAGGTCCGACTTCTCTAGGAGATTCTAATAACCCTAGTGCCCCGGAACTGCAGGGACTTTAACCCTTGACCAATAGGAGGGTTACCCACATTGACTTGACATGACTTATTTACATTATAGAAACTCCCGATGGGAACATACGGGCCTGACATGACTCAATTACATTACAGACACATCCTGAAATAAACATCGGGGTACAATACATAACAATTACAAGTGAATACATTTCGAAGTTAGAATTACATCAACACTTCCCGTCTAAGAAAAACCCTTTGGTTGTCTTGTTTGGAGCAATACAACGAAAATAAAATTCGAGGATATTACTACACACATACCCCTAAAGTATATCGTGAGTTGCACCTTCTTGACAATCCTAGTGAGAGACTGGCTATTCTGAACCCATCCTATCACTTAAGTTTGCTTGTGACCTTTAGCTCTGTGTAGGTTTTTTTGTGCTTTTCCCCTTTTTTGACCTAGATTAGATAACTCCGTTCAGTACCATGACTGAGCAACTTGCCAGACGTAATTCTCATAGATTGTAGGTCTTACCTCCTGACTCTCCTCCTACCATGGAAGGACAAGAAGGGGTAAACATGGAACAACCAGCTTCTGCTAATGTTCCCATAGGAACTACCTTAGCTAGTGAAACCAAAGAAGATTTCACTGTTTATACAAATCCTTTGGTTCAACTGCCTCCTGCAATTGATGCTTCTATGCATTCACCATTGGAAGGCTATATAGATAGTCCTATTCAACCAAATTATGGCCCCAACGCTCCTTTTTGGAGGACTTTTATGGGCCAAGCCATTTCTGAATTCGGGGTTATTATACCTTCACCAGGAAATCCTCCTTTAGGAGAAGAGGAACATAGAAGAATTAATGCATCTCTCGATCGATCTCATAACTTTTCAGAGACAGTATAAATAATCATTCCTCCACCTTTGTCTCATCATGAAACTATTTCGGCTCATTTACCCCGTTTATCAGACCCGTGTCCTGATAGATAGCATTCACTAGCTCAAGTATTAGCTCCTATTGTTAAAGTTCCATTTCAAGTAATCCAAGCCAAAATGACAATCCTACAGTTTCACATCTTAGGTCTATTACTAGAACTTCCATACCTTTCATGGTTGTAGGGAATCCACAAATCAAGCAATGGCAGCACATTCTAATGCTGGGGGGAAACCCCCGGCACGAGTTATGTCATCCATTAGTAGAATTATTGCTAGTTCAAGACAAGTTTCAGCTGTAGTGCAACCTATAGTAGTTATTCCTCCTACCAATACCAACATCGTGAATCCCCCATCTAGTTCAGGCCAACCCTTAGGGGTGTAACCTGTCAATAGTTGTTATACCCAAATCCTATCACCACCATGTGATAAGACCTTTTGACTTACATGTTTTCTCTTAATCCTAGCACTTGGAGTGGAAACCCATGTTGTTTGTCAATTCTACATGAAAAAACTTAGTACCGTGTTTTCCCTATGCACCATGAGTGGTACCTTGCTCGCATAGCCTGTATCCTATTTTCCATAAGCGGTGCCACCACCTATGGCCTTTGGTCCATAATAATTTATCATCTAAACTGCTCTGTCATAAGAGAAAAAAAGTGGTACCCTGGGTAAAATGGGAAAAAGAGAAGTTTCTCAAGGCCTCTAGATCATGAGCCTCGTGTTCTCCCTTATCCCTATCATTGTGGGTCAGTTGAGCTCGAGATCCCCCATCATAAGATCTTAGAGGCCACCTCATCCAAAAATATCTCAACTATTCCTATCCATTGAGCCTTATAAATACAAGCTCACATCCATAGTTGAGGGGGATAATTATAGAGGTATTGTTATGATGTTAGATTGACCACTCACTGACCACTTATCCTAAGTCATTGGAGAGCATAGAGAGCAAAGTTGGAGCTTATGGGGATGAAGTGTTTGTCTCTTGGAGATTCTTGTTGACACTAAGGAAATGGTTGTAAGCTTCTCCATACATCTTTAAAGCAAAGCTGATTTCCATACCACATTATTGTTTTTTTTATTTTTCATGTACATGTTGTTAGATTCCTTATTCACTAACATGGATAAGTAGATGATTTTCTGGTAGCTTTGATGTGTTTGCATGTTTGATCTATTTGTAGGTACACAGGTTCATTATCGAAGCAACATTCTAGGTGTCTACGACATCCCATTAGAGGAAATTTGAGGTCTAAAATGGGCCTCCTAAGGAAAATAATAAAATAATAGTTATTAATTTTGGAGGAAGAATGAAAAAAACTACTTTTTTTGTTCGTATTTTCAACATATCTCCCTATGTTTTTACTCCAATTCCAAGCGAGAGAGCTCATTGGATGTGGAATTTAATTCCGCATCCAACGCGTACCCACACTGCATACTTTTGACAGACCCCACTACCCCAAAAATAATAAATACCTGAAAAAACATGATGATGATGTCATCATCATGTTTTTTCATGTATTTCTTGTTTAGGGGGTAGTGAGGTCTTTCAAAAGTATGTATTGTGGGTACTTGTTGGATTTGGAATGAAATTCTACATCCAACAAGCTCTCCCGCTCAGAATTTGAGTAAAAACACATGGAGATATGTCGAAAATATGAACAAAAAAAGTAGTTTTCTTTTATGACAATTATGCCTTTTCAACCATTATGGTTGAATCATTTTATTGAAATTATATTGGTTCTTGAATTCCAACTCACAAAATTTATTGTTGGTGCATTTTCTTATAAGGCCCATTTTAGACCCCAAATTTCCTCTAATGAGGGAAGGTCTTCATCTTTTGTCGTTCACTCATTTGTTTTGGATCTGAACCATTCAGACCAGAGGAACAACTTCTATCCGTAGAAGGTGAAATATTCCTCGTTACAAATTTGGTGACTTCGTTGGGGAAACATAGTCCTTGTCAATAAAAAGTAGGGCACCATTAGAGTCTGTATCTATTTTAGAGACTTGAATAAATCTTGTCCCAAGGACAACTTTCCTACTCCACATATCGATCAAATTATTGACAACTATGCTGGAAGTGTCATCTTCTCATTTATGGATGGATTTTCTGGCTATAATAAGATTGAGATATTACCCACCGATCAGCACAAGACAACATTCATTTTCCCATGGGGAACCTTTGCGTATAGAAATTTACCTTTTGACTTGAAAAAATGCTAGAGCCACTTTCCAGCATGCGATGTCCTATGTGTTTCACGATATTAAAAATATTGTTGAACCATACCTTGATGACATCCCTACTCATTCACAGTGATAGGAGGACCACCCTAGTCATCTTAGAGATATTTTCCTAAGATTCCGTCACTATAATATACAGCTCAACTCGCATAAATGTCCTTTTTGCGTTGAGATGGGACATCTGTTAGGTTTTGTGGTCTCTAAGGATGGCATTCGGATAGACCCTTTGAAAATTGCCACCATTTTAGCTCTATCATCCCCAACCAATCTTCTCGAACTCCAAAGTTTGCAAGGGAAGGAAAACTTTCTCCGTTGTTTCATGTGTAATTTCGCAGAGAAAATGCACAGTTATATGCGTCTCCTCAAGAAGGACACTCCATTCTTCTAGGATGACCAATCCCAATGCGCCTTTGATAATCTCAAACATGCTCTGACGCATTCACCTGTGATACACCCCCCATATTATTCAAAGGAGTTTCTCTCGTATATTTCTTCCTCCACTACTACCATTGCTATGGTTTTGGTGTAGGAAAATCCCAACAGTTAGGAACACATGATTTACTATGCTAGTAAGAATCTTATGGATTCTGAAACCTGATATTCACGCGTGGAGAAGTCAGCATTGGGCACGGTCATTGCTGTACAAAAATTTTGTCACTACATTTTTCTCCTCACAACCACTGTATTGGCAGACCAGAACCCTATGTATTACATCCTAACTCGCTAATTTCTCGGGGGAAAGTACTCCCGATGGATAGTCATACTACAGGATTCTGATCTGGAATTTACCAAAGCCACATCAAAGAAATCCTTGGTCTTTTCTGAGCTCATGTGTGATCTTCCCTGTGATTCTATGAAATATGAGCCCAGTGATTCATTTTTGGATGAATTCTTGTTCCTGATAAGCACTACTGACCCATGGTATGGAGATATGCTTATTTATATCCAAACACAAAGATTTCATCCAAATCTATCCCGTGATGATCACTGCCGTATCCATCACCATGTGAAATACTACCTCATCCTGAATGATACCTTGTATAGACATGGGATTGATTCTATTCTCCAGTGATGCCTCACCCATGAGGTAGTTGAACATGTGTTGAATGGTTTCCACTCTAAAGCATGTGGAATTCATTTATCTAGGATGGCTACAGCCCAGAAAATCCTTCGCCCTGGCTATTTCTTCCCTTTAGTATTTAAAGATTGTCATGAGGCTGTTAAGAAATGCCCATCTTGTCAACATTTTTATTCCAAAAAGCGCTCACATCCCGCTCCTCTACACCCCGTCATTGTTGTTGGCCCATTTTCCGAATGGGGGATTTATTATATGCATTGTAAGACTACCTCAGCCAGGGGGAATGGTTACATCATCGTAGTCATTGACTATTTTACAAAATGGGATGAGGCCATGCCTACATATGTGGAAGATGGTAAGACTGCCGCTCTCTTCCTGTTCAATTGTATCATATCTAGATTTGGAGTCCCGCAGTCCATTGTTACTGATCACACCATATTATCCACAAGCTAATGGTTAGGTAGAGGCCATTAACAAAGTTTTGAAAAATATGCTTCGTTGGATGGTTGGAGATCATAAATCCAACTGGCACCACATCCTTTTCTCCGCTCTTTGGGCTTACATGACTTCGATGAAAACAACTACTGGTTTCACACCTTTCTAGCTTATCTATGGACTCGAAGCTGTCTTACTGATTCAATGTCAGATTCCATCCTTAAAAATTGTCGTTGAATTTCTCCCAAACACTTCCGCAGAGGAAGAGATATTTTTGTACCTGAACAACCTTGAAAAAACTTGGAGAGATGTTGCCTTGGCTAATGAGGCACATAAAAATTGCGCCAAGGCGCAGTATGATAAATCCATCCAACCTCGTGCCTTTAACGAGGGTGACCTAGTTTTGACTTACGACCAGAGATATGACAAACTAAGGAAAGGAAAGTTCAATTCCATGTGGTACGGTCCTTTTGTCATTTCTAAAGTTTTAGAGAAAGGGGACTACGAGCTCATTGACTACGATGGAATCCCTGTAGGGAAAACTCACAATGGGTTGTACCTAAATAGGTAATATGCCTAGGTCTTTATTGGATATTATATTGTATATATGTATATTTCTTAACTTTCAGTGTGCTTTTAGTATTTCAATATGGTTTTGAGTTTAGTGTCCGCATCTGTTTATACAATGTTTTGGTCATGCAGAGCAGATGGTTTTCTATGGCTTCGCTGATGGTGCTTGCCTCCATACCTTGAATCTTGCCTCAGCTACTTGGGTCCTCTATTCCCTAGCTGAAGATTTGTTCAGTTCAGGAGCGGTTTGTACTGGTCCCGCTACCAACAACATCGCTGAGTATCGAGCAATCATAGGTATTCTGACTGAAGGTGCCTCCCAATATGTTTGCAATATGGTAGTCTTGATGGACTCACAACTCGTGGTTTGTCATCTAAACCATGTTTATACCATTAGAAATCCTATGCTTATATGCCTCTTCCGGAGGGTACGCTTGTTAGAAAGGTCATTCAAAACCATCACCTATAGGCATATCCCTAGGTAACATAATGTAGTTGCTGAATCATTAGCTAATTACATCCTAGATTGGCATATTTCCCATTCATGACATTAAAATCAAACATGGTTCATTGTAAATAAATAATTAAAGACACATAAAACTCATCTAAAATACATCCACCATTTGAGACATATAAACACCAAGCAAAAGTATGTGTATATATATATATATATGAACATGTTTACAAAAAATAGGTCATGAGACCTCATCTGAAGCACGTAGGATTTTAGGTAAAACTCACCATATAAAATCCTAAAGCTATCAGCTTTCAGTAGATACATCATGCATACATCATCTAGTGATGCTCATGGTAGCACATCACTTCCCGAGATACTCTACATAGCAGTCTGCTAAACCAACCTATTACTCATGCTGTAGGTCTCTGATACCTCAGAGGGAGGTCATCAATGGAAGCGTCAGGGATGTCTAGGGTCAACCTCTCCAGGTTTTCCTCTAACTCCCCGGTCACATCATCACCATGCAGTACGAAGTGGGATCCATCTCGTCTATCCAATGGGAAAGCTCCCCCAGGTCGTGCTACTACAACGTCTGCATGAAAATATTCAGGTATCATTACTTAACATAAAAGATATAAAACATTAAAAAACATAAAAACACTATTTCCATTTAGGGTTTCTTTCTTCTTACCGATGTCACCCCACTATCCACCAGGTGGGAGCGGTAGGTCGGGGTCTCCATTGAAGTCCGTACCTACATAAGCATAATCATCCACCATGAGGACTTGATCTCTTAGCCATCGAAAGAACGGGTCACCGAACTTCACCTTCCCCTTGCCCACTCCAATACGGGCCATAATTTGGACCCACCTCTGCATGCGAGGATCCCAGGCTCTCAGCTCTGTAAAGACCACCCGGGGTCTCATCTGTGGTACCCACTTGAAGAAGAAGCAGGCTAGAATGGAACAAAAACTGAACTGCTTCAGTTCCCCCCAACGACACTTGGTCAGTTGATCCCTCAATATCGAAAGCAGGGCTTCCTCCCAGTTGAATACTATAGGTTCCATGGCCTCTATGGCATAAATCATATGTGCCCTAGAATCCTAGTGCACTCCCTGGCTTCCTTCCACTCTCTGCATCATAAACAATACAGTTTGTAGAGGTCTTTCCATCACTGCCTTTATGAGGATTTTCTTCCCCGATGTACTTGTCCATGGAATATAGTGACGGTCTATCAACTCTTGTGTGGTAATATCCCCTCCTCGGGAACCTGTCAATGAGATGGGGGCACCCTGTCTCGAAAGTCTATTCAAGAAGTAGATATCCTCTACCTCAACTACCAAAATATGAGCCCCAAGCTCAAAGTGTTGTTGCTCTGGATTCCATATCCGGAGTATATGCTCAAGAAATCACTGGTGTGATACCATACTGGGAGTCCGGAAGAATTTTAGGAGTCCACAGTCTTGTAGTGTAGCTGTGCAACCCGCATTCCTTTTGTAAAAAGCATCATCATTATCATGCTATCTTTCCTTCCATATCACCATTTTTTATCAGCAAGAGCCTACCAAAAACAATCACAAGACCCATTAGAATCATTCAAATCAAAAGAAATGATCTAGTTTTGCTTGTGTCAACAGTTTTACATCTTCACGACCAGCACCACCTATGCGCCATTGAAGGCAGGTGGTGGCATCGCCTGTGCACTTTGTTTTCGGCACGGTTCTAGTGAGGTACTACGTATCCCACAAGGGATAAGCGCGGTGCCCGCTCCCATGATTTTAGGGCTTTCCATACAAGCCCAAAACACCATTCAAAATCAAAATTGAGACTATGAAAAGGAGGAGTAGGGTTTGAACTGTTACCTAGAATTGACGATGCTCGAATCCGACAGTGGAAACTCCCGATATTAGCAACTGAAGATCTGACTAGGAAAGTGCTCCAAATGCTCTCTGCTATGGGTAAATAGTAAAATGATTTGATTTTTTACTATTTACATGACTTTTATATACATTTTTGGGTTTGACATGCTATAGTTTTGATTTAAAATCGCTTATTACTCAAAATTTATCAGTCATAATCCCTTAATGTTAGTTATTGGTGCATTTAACACTTGTTTTAAGTCATTGCAAGATACAAGAATAGTATTAGTAAAGTCTTGGGAGTTCATTTTTTACTTTTTCGTACTACCATAAAATGAAAAAAGTCATTGATCGTTTATTACGACACTTTGGTCACACTCTCGAAACCCAGTATCAAAGGTCCAAGTCCATTTTTTATTCTTTTCAGGATTGATATCTCACGGTGAAAAGAGACCTAATGGAGTCTTCTTTAAACTCTTTTCGGGCTCCTTAAATACGAAAATATTTTCTAGCGATCTTGTCTTCTTCATGCTCATGAAAGCATTTGAAGAGTCATCTCTCTGATGGTAGGTTATCTCTTTTTCAGTTCGGATAGACTGTTTACAAAAAAAGGAACACTCCATCCAACCAGTAGAGTTATCTAAGGTATGATTTTATACTTTTTTGAGCCTTAGGGACTAAATCATACAAAAAACGACCCTTTGAAGTCTTCTTCCGTGGCCATTCAGACTCTCTAAACATGAACGATGCCAGGTTTTCTTTCATTGGACTCGTTAAATTAAACATTGAGAGACCCATTTTTGGGAATGAACCACTCCTCTCTCAGGTTTGTAAAACATATGAGTTTGGAATTGTCTTCAGACGAGCTATACTGAGTGTTTGTTACCCTCTTTGAACTCGTAAAACCAAAAAAAGGCACTCATCAACCATGATGGGGGAACATGGGAAGGGAATCATTTTTCAAGTAAATGGCAATAGTTTGTCGTTACCTTTGAACATGGCACTTGTCTACATATCATTTTAGTCAATTGGGTATTCAGATGATCTCCATGACGATCCACTTTCATGGGTCATGCCACTCCTTTAAGTCTTTCAAAAGAATGCATTGTCCACTGTCGCATTATGTGTTTGTCCTATTTAGTCATGATGCCAAGTCTTTTGTCATGCTGCCCGATGTTCAAAGGGAAGTTGAAGAAGTTTACCTCTCCAGTCAAAAAAGTATTTGTGTTAGTACTTTTGAGTCAGTCTTATGGTTACTACATTCACATAAGCCAGTATTATGGTTACTACTTTCACATCATTCCAGAACTATGTTCTGAGTTTCATGTCGTCGATGTGGGACTCATCATGGCCCTCCTTTGACGAGACTATCCCCGTCGACATCAGCTCATCATCCGAGAAACAGTCTTAGAAACAAAAACTTAATACCTTGAGATCTGTATGCCTTAATGACAAATTCTCTTTCTCTCGATATAGGCTCAAATCATTGACCTTTGATCTATAGAATCAATTGGGTGTTCCACGTTAAGACATCTATTCACACTTAGTAGATTGTACTAGGGTACCTTGGGAATCATTGACATCAATGGTGATCTCCCTCAAACTTGTTAACAGTTCACATCATTGACCAGTAATCAAGTGGTTTCTACCATATTTGACTTCAGATCATTGTAATCACATGGATAGAATCATACTTTGTGAAAGACGAGACGAAGACCATGGGTATTTGTTTAAGTGCTCATTGCTTTCCCTAGGTTGCGATGGAGTTTTGTATATCTAGAATGGATCCACATTTGTATGGTCATGGCTATGCTCAAATTTGTGTCTGTATGACATAGATCTATGTTGTATGTCTAGTAGCTATGTCCAAGTTTGAGTCCTCTATCACATGGATCTACGTTGTGACATCAGATCATTGACTGGTAATAAATTTTGAGTCCTCGTTCACATAATTGACCGGTAATCAAGTGGTTTCTACCATATTTGACTTCAAATCATTGTAATCACATGGATAGAATCATACTTTGCGAAAGAAGAGACGAAGACCATGGGTATTTGTTTAAGTGCTCATTTCTTTCCCTAGGTTGTGATGGATTTTTGTATATCTAGAATGGATCCACATTTGTATGGTCATGGCTATGCTCAAATTTGTGTCTGTATGACATAGATCTATGTTGTATGTCTAGTAGCTATGTCCAAGTTTGAGTCCTCTATCACATGGATCTACGTTGTATTCTAGTAGCCATGCTTGTTTATTCCTCTCATGGATCTACCTTATATTGATCTACAGCCATGAGCTGGTTACTTGTGTCTATGAGTAAAAAATATTGATGTACTACAGATTCCTACCTGATGACATGCTCCGATCGAGCTGACATTTTCACCTCAAAGTGACAACTTGTTCTCTCAAAGCTCTCGTTTATCGTATCCCTCTAAGTCTCACGCTTTGGGGGGTATTATGTTATACCCAAATCTTGTCACCACCATGTGATAAGACCTTTTGACTTACATGTTTTCTCTTAATCCCAGCACTTAGAGTGGAAACCCATGTTGTTTGTCAATTCTACATTAAAAAACTCAGCACCACATTTTCCCTATGCACCATGAGTGGTACCTTACTCGCACCGCCTGTATATTATATGCCATAAGCAGTGGCACCACCTATGGACCTTGTTCCATAAGCATTTCCCATATAAGCCACTCTATCATAAGAGAAGAAAAGCGATACCCTGGGTAAAATGGGAAAAAGAGAATTTTCTCGACTCTTCTAGATCATGAGCCTCATGTCCTCCCTTATCCCTATCATTGTGGGTCAGTTGAGCTGACCTCACCCATCATAGGATCTTAGAGGCCACCTCATCCACAAATCTGTCAACTATTCCTATCCATTGAACCTTATAAATACAAGCTCATGTCCATAGTTGAGGGGGATAACTATAGAGGTATTGTTATGCTATTGGATTGACCACTTAGCCTAAGCCATTGGAGAGCATAGAGAGAAAAGTTGGAGCTTATGGGGATGAAGTGTTTGTCTCATGGAGATGCTTGTCGACACTAAGAAAATGGTTGTAAGCTTATCCATACATCTTTAATGCGAAGCTAATTTCCATCCCACATTATTGTTGTTTTGATTTCGCATGTACATGTTGTTAGATTCCTTAGTCACTAACATGGATAAGTGGATGATTTTCTGGTAGATTTGATGTGTTTGCATGTTTGATTTGTTTGCAGGTACATGGGTTCACTATTGAAGAAGCATTCCAAGTGTCTACAACATACAAGGAATGTCTTCATCCTTTGTCATTCACTCATTTGTTCTGGATCTGAACCATTCAGACCAGAGGAACAACTTCTGTCCACATAAGGTGGAATATTCCTGGTTACAATAATCTATCTTCTTGGGGATACACTTATCTAGGAACTCAGCCACCTACGGCTAACGAAGTTTATCAACAACCACCGCTAGCGACTATTTATCCTATAATTCCCTACTTGGGAATTCTTTTGTACCTTGGGGACAACCAAATTGGTCCAATGTCCCATCATATGGAGGAGATTTTGTAAATAGTACTGGGGGCTATGGTGGACCACCATGAGGACCTAGAGGACCTGGAGGACCTGGAGGACCTAGAGGTCTGGGAGGTCCTGGAGGACCTAGTGGACCATCTGGAGGACCACCACCTTAAGGCCCATCACCTGGAGGACCACCACCTCCTAGAGGACCACCACTACCACCACCACCTTTCAGAGGACCCCCTCCCTCGGGTGGCCCACCTCCCAATGGAAATTTTGGAAAAGAAACCCCCCCCCAACCAACCCCCTTTAGACTCTAGCTACCTCCCTCCTGAAATCAAAACAAGAAAATAAAAACCGACCCTCCCTCCCACACACCAGCACTCTCAGTCATTCACCTTACACTTACACTTATCAGCAATCAACTTCTTAGCTACATTGCCGAATCAACAACATTTTCAAAAATCTTCGAGGGCATCATCCATACATATCTATCAATCTTCATATAGTCCTAATGGTCAGTAAATTCCATACCAATACTACCAGTATCCGCAACCAAATCAACAACTACCATTTCTGGCTACTTTAGATCTGCTAGACTTGTGAAGATTGATAAATGACCCCATCAATCATAACCCCTCTTAGCCTGCCATTCCTGTAAAGATGCCTTCAGATATACCCAAGTTTGATGGTAAAATCGGTGAGGATCCAAAAAACAATGTGATTACATTTCACTTATGGTGTTCATCCAACTCTTTGATGGATGGCTCAATCTGTCTAGGACTTTTTCAAAGAACCCTCACTGGTATTGACGCAAAGTGGTACATCAAGTTACCACATCACACTTTTTGGGATTTCAATGCCTTAGCAATGGTGATTTTAACACACTTTCAATTGCCAATCTGATATGAAACAGGTACATACCTATTGACCTCACTTAGACAAACCACATCAACTCACATCTCTGATCATATCCATGAATGGAGAAGAAGATGACGATTAATTAAAGCCCCTATTCTTGATCAATTACTCCTTGATTGGTTTACAAAGTCTTTACTCCCACCTATTGATAGAGATGTTTCCATGGAAGGCACTGTTACTGAGGAACAATCTATTAGCCATGCTCAGTACCTAGACCTGGTATATTCCCAGTCAGGTACTTTGTATGATCTAAGTCCCCATGCTCCTCGACCTACAATAGATCCATCAAGACTCGCAACTGAACCACCTGCTGATGGTATATCTAGTTCAGTTCAAATGCAACTAGTGGCAAAATATTCTAAGAAGAAAAATCAAACTGTGACTCAGTCAAATCAACCAGCACCATTGACCAAAACTACGCCCTCTCCTATTGCTTCCATTGAAGTAAACATGATCCAATAAACTGAATCTTCAAGTGAAAATAAGAAGGGAAAAAATAAATCTAAAAAACCTGATAATCAACAAGAAGGAAATAAAACATAGAACTCATATGTTGATTCAGAAGGTAAGCGAATGGTAATATACCCTTGTTTAATCTGCAGAGGTGACCATTTTATGAAAGAATGTCCTCGTTGTGAGGAAGTCAATAAGTTTTTGAAAACTTCACCCTCCCCAACAGTTCTGAAATATCCTTTCCCTTCCCAACAACAGTTAATTGATTATAATTCCTTGAATGAAACTTCTTCGTTGACTGACAAAGTTCGAATGATGTCTAGTGAAATCGTTAACTTGAACACAAGATCACAAATTTATGACCCTCCTCCAGAAAAGAAACATGATGATGTTCAACCTGAAAAATGCTCAGCTTCCACATCTCCTCCTAATATTGGTATTCACTTTGAAAAACCTATTCCAGAAGAAATTTTCCTCCCACTAAAGGGTACCCTACATAAGTCCATAATCAATCCTAACGCTTGTGCCACCCAATATTATAATATTGTTGAAGATTTGGCTCAAGCACCCTGTGCTATGTCGGCTTTAGAGGTACTTCAAACCTGCCTAACTCAACAGAAAATTTTTCTTACTACCCTTGGAGCTATGGACCCTGAGAACAGTAATATCATCACTTTCAAACTGGACGATTTCAATATGAGACTCTCACGTCAATTAGCTTTCCAGATAGCTACCAAAATTGTTTGAAAGACTATCCATTGTACCATTTTGGATGAGGGTGCCTCTACATCATTCATGTCTTTATCTTATTGGAGAGCCATTGGTTCTCCGGAAATCAACCATTCACCTACCACCCTAAAGAATTTTGATGGTCGCGACTTTCCACCCTCTGGATTACTACCTGCCATCGATGTTGAACTGGGGGCAAGTCAGTCTCCATTCACATTGAAGTTGTTGACACTCCTTTGGATTACAACTTACTCCTAGGTCATAACTGGTTTTATGCTATGCAAGATGTAGCATCGACCTTTTTTCAAGTCATCTAGTTCCCATTGAAAGGAAATATTGTTACTATTGATCAGTTAGATTTCATCATGCCTAGTGACATTACAAATGATGCAAATAGCGTTCCTCTTCTGACTACCCCACAGTATAAGGACATTGGAGTAGGACTTATCAAACATTCTTCATTAATGGGAGTCTTTCCCTTATTAGATCCTCCTCCTGCTTCACAAACTACATCTATTAACATTATTTCTACCTCTCATGCAGACAAAGGAAAAGCAATTGTTGATGAATCAACATCCTTTTCCCTTTTGAAGAAATTTACAATGCAATCCAAGCCACCAACGACCCCACCATCAATGAACATTTGTTGGTGGCCTCATACCATTATCACATGCCATACTGGATCGAAACCCCCCACCCATATCTAGATTATATTTCACACACACTTCCTACAGATGAATCTAGTATGGAAGTTATGTTGTTAGAGGAGATGCCTTGGGAACATCATCATCATCGATCTTATTTCCTTCGCACTTGCCATATGGTAGAAGACCACTTCACCTCTACGGTTTCATCTAATATATTCACCAACCATTAGTCTCTGATCCTCACTCATAGTGTCGATTCTGAAGGAAATTTGTGTAACATTACAAAAACTATGGCTGTGTACATATCAGTGAAACCAGGTATTTTTGAGAACATTTTCATAGGTCATAACTCTTCACCTGAAGAGGTTCAATCATACACATCCCTATTCAAGGATTTTAGGGATGTCTTCACATGGACATATGAAGAAATTCCAGGGATTGATCCCTCTATCATTGTTCATGAGATAAAAACTTACCCTAATGCCAAGCCAGTCCGCCAGAAAGTACAACAGGTCCATCAAAGAAAAGAAGCCTCTATTAAAGAAGATGTTGAGAAACTTCTAAAGGATGGTTTCATTTACCCCATACCATTAATTGAATGGGTGTCCAAGATAGTCCTTCTGAACAAGAAAAAGGGAACTATTAGGGTTTGTATCGGCTTTAGGGATTTAAATAGATCTTATCCAAAATACAACTTTCCCACTCCCTATAACGATCAGATAATCAACAACTGTGCTGGAAGCATTATTTTTTCCTCTATGGATGGCTTCTCCAGCTATAATCAGATTCAGATTCTCCCATCAGACCAGCACAAGATGACATTTATTTTCCTTTGGGGGACTTTTTCTTATCGCAAAATTCATTTCGGTTTAAAGAAAGTTGATGTGACATTCCAATGCGCCATGTCATATGCTTTCATGACATTAAAAATGTTGCGGAACCTTATCTTAATGACCTTCCTGCTCATTCCAAGCAGTGGGATATCCATGTCGATCATCTAAGAGCCATTTTTCTTCGATGTCATCAGTTTAATATTCATCTAAATCCCCATAAATGTTTTTTTTTTGTAGAACCTGGCCGACTTCTAGGATTTATTGTTTCTAAAGATGGAATCCATATAGATCCCTTGAAAATTGAAGCTATCTTAGCCCTACCTGGTCCCACGAACATAACTGAACTCCAAATTTTGCAAGGGAAGGAAAAATTTCTACGTCGTTTCATCTACAATTATGTATAAAGGACACATGGTTTCATGAGGTTGCTAAAAAAAGATACCCTTTTCGTCTGGGATGATTTTGTGCAACACATGTTTGATAATATTAAACATGGACTTACCCATGCACCAGTGTTGTAACCACCTAATTATGCTAAGGAATATTCATTGTATGTGGCTACATCCTTGTCTACCATAGGCATGGTCCTTGTTCAAGCAGATGAACATGACTAGGAACATGTGATTTATTACACCAGTAAGAGTCTTCTAGACCCTGAAACTTGATACTCACAGGTGGAGAAACTTTCTCTAGCCACGTGAATTCCAACCCCATGTACTACATTCTTACACAATAAGTGCTTGGGGAAAAATACTCATGTTGGATTGTGATTCTCCAAGAATTTGAATTAGAATTCGCTAAAAGCACTTCTAAGAAGTATCTCATTTTTGCAGAGCTTATATGTGACCTTCCTTGTACTACATAGAATATAGAGCCCTTTGATTCATTAATCGATGAATCATTGTTTCTCACTAGTATGACTGATCCATGGTATGGAGATATCATTTTGTATCTCTAGACCTTACGATACCAGCCTACTGATTCTCGAGATGAACGTCATCATGTTCACCACCAGGACAAAATTTATCTTATCCTTAATGATACCCTATACCATCGTGGTGTTGACTCCATATTATGACATTTCCTTACACATGAAGAGGCTGAGATCATTTTAAATGATTGCCACACTGGAGCTTGTGGCAGTCATCTATCTGGGTTGGATACTACCCAAAAAATCTTGTGTGTCAGGTATTTCTGGCCTTCTATCTTCAAATATTGCATTGAAATAGTCAAGAAATGTCCACCATGTCAAATGTTCACTTCAAAGAAACACACACATCCAGCTTCACTCCATCGTGTTGTAGTAGTTGGACCCTTGGAAAAATGGGGCATAGACTTCGTACATGGTAGACCTACCTCAGCCGGGGGGCATGGATACATTATTGTGGTTGTGGACTATTTTACAAAATGCGCTGAGGCTATTCCCACATATGTCGAAGACGGGAAGGATGCTGCACTATTCTTATTAAACCATACCATTTCTAGATTCGGAATTCCTAGGGCCATCGTGATCGATCATGGATCACATTTTCAAAACAAAATGATGCCATAACTCAGTGTAAAATTAAGGTTTCTTCATGATAACTCTACACCTTACTATCCTCAGGCCAATGGACAAATTGGGGCTATAGACAAAGTATTAAAAACAATGCTTCAGCATATGGTAAGGAAATCCAAGCCAAACTGGCATTTGCAACTTTTTTTGGCACTCTGCGCCTATAGGACTACTGTCAAAACTTCCACCAGTTTTACACCTTTATAACTAGTATATGGGTTGGAAACAACTCTCTCTATAGAGTGTGAGATCCCTTCTTTAAAACTTGATGTGGAATTATTGCCCAATACTACTATAGATGAAGAAATATTCCTGTATCTAAACAAACTTGATGAAACTCGACACGATGCTTTCGTAGCTAATGAGGCACATAAACAAAGAATCAAAGTTCAATATGGCATGACTGTTCAACCCTGTTCTTTCAATGAAGGAGACCTGGTATTGACCTATGACCAAAAGCATGACAATATGGGGCAGGAAAATTTGAGTCTATGTGGTATGGGCCCTATATTGTCAGTCGTGTTTTAGAGAAAGGGGCATATGAATTGGTTGATTACGACGAGATACCTTTGGGAGAGCCCTGAAATGGGCTCTACCTCAAAAGATACTATGCCTAGGTCATCTAGCATAGGGTCTTTGTAAATATTGTTTATAGTTTGTTGTGTGTCTTAGCTTTGAGAGATGTGTCTTTTGTGTGATTTAAAATGTGTTTTTCATAAAACCCTACTGATGTATGTCTTTTCTCTGATGGACAGATGACTTCTTTTACTAGTTTTGATGATGGTGCTTATCGATATACACTTAACCTTGCATTAGCAGCCTGGGTACAGTACTCTCCTACAAGTGAGATGGTGTGTTCAGGGGGTGTTCTTTTAGGTCCCTCCACCAACAATCTAGCAGAATACAAAGACATGATTTGATTGTTGACGAATTCCCTAGATAATGATGTAAGGGAAATTAGAGTTTACCTAGATTCCAAACTAGTTGTTCAACAACTTAATCGAGTCTACACCATCCGAAATCCCCTACTTCTTCATACTTTCTGAAGAGTTAGGTTGTTAGACAGGTATTTTGAGGAAGTTACATGTCAACACATTCTGAGACATTTAAATGTTGTGGCAGATTCCATAGCTAATTCTGTCTTAAATTGGCATATTGCTCATCACGGATGATTTTAAGGAACCATACTTATTTAAAAGTGTATAAATGTTGGCAAATATTACCAATTCCTAAAACGCCAACTATAAAATGATTAGAGATATTTTTCAAAAAATATTTTAAGTTCCAAGTATTTTATATCGTTTATATAATAATTTGACAATTTTTAGGGTGAAAAAATTTTCCCCTTTCAAAATTGGGCAAAAGAGGGCTTCAAAAAATGCAAAATGGTGACTCTTTTTTGGGATAAAAACATGAAAAAATAGCCCACTAGGCTAAAATTCGCCTCTAAAATTATCCCTGTTGCTCATACATAAAAATTCCATTTTAAATATAGACAACATACATGTAAATTCATAAGTAGATAATCATTTCACACATCACATTTGTCACACACACAACTGTAAATATAAAAGTTTGTTATATATAAAAAAAACTGTAGCACCGAGATACAAAATTGGGCTGAAGCATATATAGCCTTCAGTGCCCTCAAAGTTCAGGACCATAAAAAAGTTTTGAATACACATATATATAGGGGAAAATATGAAGCTTTGAAGCTTTTAGTAGTAGATATACAAAAAGTGAGGATCAAAGCAGACTAATGCTTGTGATGCTCATGATAGCACGGGATGTCCTGGGCCACTCTGCGGAGGAGCCTAGAAAATCGTCCAGAAACACTTGCAGTATGGCATTGATAATGCTTAGGTACCTCATCAGTAGTCATATCAGGGATACCCACGGTCAAACGCTCTAGGTTCTCCTCGACATCTCCAAGCTCTTCATAAACTTCGGAGTGATATACCATCATGTCTCTAGTACCAACTCTCCTAGCAATAGGTGACATCCCTACTAGACGTACAGATCCAATGTCTACAAGGAAACATTTTCACTTATCTCAATACTACAAAATAAAAATGAAATAAAATACAAAAGTTAAAAACATAAGTTGATATTGTCTTTCCTTACCTTGGTCATTCCATACTTCTACCTCAGGCAAGACAAGCTCTGAGTCATCACGAAAGTATGCCCCCTCGTAGGAATAATCATCAACCATGAGTAACTGGCTTCTCAACCAACCAACGAAGCTAGATCCATAACTAACTTTGGATCCTCCTTCACCAAGGTGGGGCATGGCAGTAACCCATGCAATCATCTTGAGATCCTCATGCTCAAGCTTGGTAATAGTCACCTGTGGCCTCATATGAGGTATCCGCTGTTAAATTTTCATATGCTTAGCTAAGACATCAGTATATCATTTCATTTTCATAACCAAAAGCATATAAACAGGATCACTGAAAGAAACAGCATCACAAGAACAACAGAGATTTATCCTGGGAAAACCCTAAATGGAAAAACCCAGCAAAAGCTTCCTCAATATAGATGCCCAAAAAGGTAAAAGAGAAAACCAGCAAGGAGATCAAAGCCTGATCCTCCTCCTTCTCTTGCTACTCTTCTCTTCTCCACTAATTCACTACACAAGTGAGATTGTGTGCTACAAATGAGAAGCGTTACACCTATATTTATATTCATATGTTCACTTAAGTTAACTCATCTGACATGTAGGCTGGAGTTAAGTCATGTAGGATTGAGTTACACATGTAGGCTCAAGTAACCACACTAGGGTGCTAATGAGCCACCTTTACAATTAGAGGGGACTACCTCATGACTCTTATTATTTCTTCTGATTAGGAGCATCGGGGTACAAAGTAATACAAGTGGTTCTCTCGATAGGACCATCGGGGACCACAAAAAGATACATATAGAATATTCTTCGAAGTTACAATATTTCAACACTCCCCCTTAACAAGAAGGGTATTCTATAATAACATCAACAACAAAAATAATAGGAGAGAGAGAGATATGACATCATCAACATCATCAGGGTAACACATCTATAAATCATTGGAAGCTTTTTGAACATCATGTAGTCTTCATCTTCAATCTTCAATATTCAGTAACATCAACACTTTGACCTCTTTGATCAACAACATCTTTAGCACTTTGACCTTTCGATCAGCAACATCATCTTCTGCACTTTGACCTTTCGATCAGCAACATCATCTTCAGCTCTTTGACCTTTCGATCAGCAACATCATCTTCAACATACTATGATCTTTCAAACAGCAACATCATCATCATCATACTCTGATCTTTCGAACAGTAACATCATCATCATCATACTCTGATCTTTCGAACAGCAACATCATCATCATCATACTCTGATCTTTCAAACAGTAACATCATCATCATCATACTCTGATCTTTCATATAGCAACATCATCATCATCATACTCTGATCTTTCGAACAGCAACATCATCATCATCATACTCTGATCTTTTGATCAGTACGTCATCATCATCATCAACAACCTACAATCTACAACATGAAAACGAAATTCTTCGAATCACTTTTGGACCTAAGTCCAGGGATGATACAATCCTACCACTTTCACGGGGATCAAAATCTCCGGATACATTTTGAATCGAGGTTCAGGGATGATGCAATCCCACCACACTCACAGGGGCCGAGACCTCCGGATACATTTTGAACTGAGGTTCAGGGATGATGCAATCTACCACTTTCATAGGGGCCAATACCTCTAGATACATTTTGAACTGAGGTTCAGGGATGATGCAATCCACCACTTTCACAGGGGCCGATACCTCCAGATACATTTTGACCGAGGTTCAAGGATGATGGAATACGCCACTTTCACTGGGGCCGAGACCTCCGGATACATTCTGAACCGACGTTCAGGGATGATGCAATCTACCACTTTCACGGGGGCTGAGACCTCTAGATACATTTTTAACTGAAGTTCAAGGATGATGCAATCCCACCACATTCACAGGGGCCGATACCTCTAGATACATTTTGAACCAAATTTCAGGGATGATGCAATCCCACCACATTCTCGATGACTGAAGTCACCGGATCCATTCTAGACATAAGTCCTGGGATTATACAATCACAGGATCCATTCTGAACCGAGGTTCACAGATGATACAATCCCACCACATTCTTGATGACCGAAGTCACTGGATCCATTCTAGACATAAGTCCTGGGATGATACAATCACCGGATCCATTCTGAACCGAGGTTCATGGATGATACAATCCCACCACATTCTCGATGACCGAAGTCACTGGATCCATTCTAGACATAAGTCCCGGGATGATACAATCACTGGATCTCTTTAGGGAAAGTGCCCAGGGATGATACAATCCCACTGCAACATCATTACTCCCCCTTTCGGGGAAGGTCTTTCCGAACCACACCAAGCTTGTCTCGAAAGTGTTCGAACTTTACTTGAGACAGAGGCCTTTTCAGCACCTCAGTAACTTGTTCATCAGTACTCACATACTGGAGCTTTATGGCTCCCTTCTACATCATATCTCGAATGTAGAAATACCTGATTTCTATGTGCTTAGATCTGTCATGGAATACTGGGTTCTCTGTCATCTTTATACAACTTTGATTGTCACATAGAATCACGGTAGTATCCAATTCTAGGTTGAATAATCCTGACATCAGCTTCCAAATCTATATGGCTTCACAACTAGCAGAGCAAGCTACTATTTATTCTGCTTCAGCTGTGCTTAGAGAAACATAGGACTGCTTTCTGCTAAACCATGAAATCATAACAGATCCTAAACTAGAACACCCACTTGATGTGTTTTTTCTATCTGAGATACTTCCAGCCCAATCTGCATCTGTATAGCCATACAATCTATACTCATGGCTACCATCATAGTATAGACCAAAATCTATAGTCCCTTTTAGATATCTCATCACATGTTTTGTAGCTACCAAGTGAACCCTTCTAGGTTGAACTAGATATTGACTTAAGGTGTTCACAACAAAACAAATGTCTGGTATGGTATTTGTTAAGTACATCAATGACCCAATGATCTGTCTGTAATGAGTTACATCCACTAACTATGATGATTCATTGGCTAACAACTTCAGGTTGGAATCCATGGGAGTAGCCATGGCTTTGCATTCCAACATATTGGATCTTTTCAATATCTCTACTGCATACTTTCCCTGGTTGAGAAAGATTCCTTCTGAACTTTTCCATACTTCTAGACCTAGGAAATAATGCATTAACCCAAAGTCTTTCATCTCGAATTATTCTTCTAGTTTCTTCTTGCTTTCCATAATCTGTTTCTCATTCCCTGTTAAGAATAAATCATCCACATATAGAAGTAGGATGACAGGTTCATCTTCTACAATATTGAGGTAAAGGTTGGGATCAGCTTTACTCTTGGTAAAGCCCATGTTTGACAGGAAACTATCTATCCTTCCATACCAAGCTCGAGGAGCTTATTTTAGGCAATACAGGGCCTTCTTCAACTTGCATACGTGGGTATTTCTATCTTCAACTTCAAACCCTTGTGGCTGCTCTATGTATACTTCTTCTTCAATCACACCATTCAGGAAATATGTCTTCACATCCATCTGGTATAAGTCCCACTTCATCATGGATGCAAGTGCCATGATAGCTCTAATCTAAGTATACCGTGCTACTAGGGAAAATTTCTCTTCATAATCAATTCCCTCTTTCTGAGAGAATCCTCTGGCCACAAATATTGCTTTATATTTCTCAATACTTTCGTCAGCTGCATGCTTTATTTTGTATATCCATTTGGAGGATACTATACTCTTTCCTTCTGGTTTGGGAGCTATATCCCATACATCATTCTTCATTATTGACTGGTATTCTCCAGTCATTGCTTCTACCCATTCCTTCTTTTGTATGGCTTCTTCGTAGTTTGTAGGTTCTTGATCTACGAGATCACACATCAAGGCTATGTAGTTGGTAAAAGTATTAGGTTTCTTCCTTTCCCTTATGGAGCCTTCAGGAGCTCCATATGTTTCTACCTCTCGTATAATTTCTCTTGTCCAAGCAGCTTTCTCTTTCTTGATATCTCCATAACAGGAGGTTCTTGAGGTTCTGTCATGTCGTGTTCTTCAGGAGCTTCATCTTCAGGGAGACACGTAGTTTCTTTATTTCTGGGAGGTGTCTCTTCTTCATTCACTTCTTCATGTTGGCACTTCCTGGATCTCTTGAGAGCTTCCTTTTCATCGAATGTCGCATCTCGACTGATTTCCATGTGATGGAATCCAGGAATGTAAATTATGAATGCTTTGGATACTTCACAATATCCAACAAATATCCCCTTTTTCCTAGAAGGGTCTAACTTGGTTCTTTTCTCTTTTGGTATATGAATATATACTTTACAACCAAATATCTTGAGGTGACTTACCTCAGGCTTCTTTCCTATGAACATATCTTCTGTAATCTTAAACCCAAGAGCACTATGAGATATTCTATTCTGTACATATACAACAGTTCTTGTTGCTTCTGCCCATAGATGCATTGGAAGATCTTGATCATATATCATTGTCTTCACTGCCTCCATGATGGTTCTGTTCTTACTTTCCACAACCCCATTTTGTTGAGGATTGTAGGGAGTAGTTAGTTCCCTCTTGATTCTATCATATTTGCAAAAGGCCTCAAACTCTTTTGAGGCATATTCTCTTCCATTTTCTAAACGGAGTCTCTTTATTTTCTTGTCTGAAATATTCTCTTTCAAGGCTTTGAACTCCTTGAATTTCTCAAACCCTTCACTCTTTGCTTTCAAGAAGCATATCCAAGTCTTTCTTGAAAAATCATCAATAAATGTGATATAATATTCAAATCCACTTATGGATGTGGAAGACATTGGACCACAAACATCTAAATGAATCAATTCCAATGTACCTTTGGTTTTAGTTTCACTTTTTGGAAATGGATTCTTGATGTTCTTTCCCTTCGCACACCCTTTGCAAATGCCTTCATGCTTGATCTTCATATCTGGTAATCCCGTCACTACCTTATTTACATGAGGTAGAGCTTTGTAATTTATGTGGGCAAGCCTTCTATGCCATAGTTCACTAGAGTTAGTGGACTCATGAACAAGAGTTGTTTCTGAGTGCCCCTTGAGTTTATACAAGCCTCCTTCTTCTTCACCAATGATGATTGCATCTTCAATATTCTTTCCCTTGGGTCACATGAGTACTTGGCCATCTATTAAAGCCCCTCTTAATCATTTCTTATCGAAAGTCGAGATAGAAAGTAATTTATTCTTTAAACCAGGTACATACAATACATCTTTCATCTTTAGAGGATTACCTGAATCAAATTTGTAGCTTACTTCACCAACTCCTTTGATCGGATATTGATAGTCATCTCCTAGGGATACTTTCTGAGGAGAGATTCTTTCTTCAAGTTTGGACAGAGTTTTCTTTTTTCCCGTCATGTGCTTTGAAGCACCACTATCAATAATCCAAGTATCTTATCCAGGTGTGACAACCCCAGAGAGTGCAGAGAATAGTACATACTCTTCTGCATCTTCTTCTCTTGTTTGCTTTCTTGGAGGTCCTTCTTCTTCTTCTTCTTCATCTTCATCTTCCACCAGATGAGCATGATATATTTTGTTGTTGTTGATCCTCCTCTGATACTCTTTCTTCTTTATAGGACAATTTCGAGCAATGTGTCATATCTTGTTACAATTAAAACATTGAAAATCAAAGTAGTCTCTACTTGGAGGAGTTTCTCTTACCCTTTGGATTCTTCTAGGAGGTTGAGACTCCTTGAAATTTCTTCTTTTGAATTTTGATTGACCTCTTCTTTTCTTGGTGTGAGTGGATAGGGTTTCATCATCTTCTTTTAATAAGGCTTCTTTATTTGCCACCCTTGTCTCTTCTTGAATACAGTATTCCCATACCACATCAAACTTCATGCTTTGTTTTCTGGCACACATCATTTGGATGAAGGACTCCCAGGGTCTAGTGAGACCATTGAGAGTAGTCATAACTAGTTCATCTTCATCAAGCTTGTCTCCAATAGCTTCTAGTTGCTCTTTGATTTGAGAGACCCTTGTGAAGTAATCTTGGATGGATTCTCTGTGACTCATCTTGGTGCTCTTCAGTTGAGCTCTTAGATTCATATTCCTGTTAATGTTCCTTCCTTCATACATTCTGGATAGGGCATCAAACATTTATTTTGGAGTCTTCTTGGAAGACACTTGAGGGATCAAGCGATCTTTGATGGAGTCAACAATAATCCTTTGGGCTCTAATCATATCCTTTCTATCCTTCTCCTTGGCTTCAGCTTCTTCAGGTTCTGAAACTTCTTCTTTGACATACTTATCAAGATCATTCTCTTGGAGAATGAGACCAATCCTGTATTTCCATGCTCAAAAATTTTCTATGCCTTCTAGCTTGTCCTCAAGCTTAGTGCTTGGGGCCATCTTGTCAGAAAATCACAAAAAAAATTGAAATTTTGCACAATGAGAAACTAACCTTACCAGGGGATGCGCTTGAATGAGGTGAGTTGACTGGTGTGCTTGGATTCTGGAGATTTCAATTCTTCACCTTTCAAATCAGACTTGCAAGATTCAGCTTCTGCAGTTTTCTAGGATAGCTGTCAAACTAGGGTTTGACTTTTTCGGAGACTCACACATCCAAAAACTGTGATTCCAGGCTCAAAATATGCGCTCTAGGAGGGCGCAAATTTCCATGCAATCAATTTTTCGAGACTCGAATTTTTTCTTGAAACCCATAATTTCTTTTGGAGAGAGAGAGAGAGCTATTTCACCTTGTGAAAGCTGCCCTGTTCAAGTTAGCTCTAATACCATGTTAAATTTTCATATGCTTAGCTAAGACATCAGTATATCATTTCATTTTCATAAACAAAAGCATATAAACAGGATCATTAAAAGAAACAGCATCACAAGAACAACACATATTTATCCTAGGAAAACCCTAAAGGGAAAAACCCAGCAAAAGCTTCCTCAATATAGATGCCCAAAAAGGTAAAAGATAAAACCAGCAAGGAGATCAAAGCCTAATCCTCCTCCTTCTCCTGCTACTCTTCTCTTCTCCACTAATGTGCTACACAAGTGAGAGTGTGTGCTACAAATGAGGAGCGCTACACCTCTATTTATATTCATCTGTTCACTTAAGTTAACTCATCCGACGTGTAGGCTCGATTTAATTCATGTAGGATTGAGTTACACATGTAGGCTCAAGTAACCACATTGGGGTGCTAATGACCCACCTTTACAATTAGAGGGGACTACCTCATGACTCTTATTAGTTCTTCTGATTAGGAACATCGGGGTACAAATTAATACAAGTGGTTCTCCCGATAGGACCATCGGGGACCACAAAAAGATACATATAGAATATTCTTCGAAGTTACAATATTTCAACACCCACTGTAAGATGAAAGACACTATCACCGCTCCGTAGCCAAACTACTTCAATGTTCCTCTCTTGCATTTGTTTAACTATTTTTTCAAACATACCAGCATTCCCTCACACCAGTTGAAGAAGGTAGGCTCCATACACTGCAAAGCATATAGCATATGTGATCTAGTAGTGAGGTGGGAAGACCTAGTTCTCACCACCTTACCGATAGTGTATACCACTATCCTCAAGGGGAGATATAGTATGGACTTGATCCTTAGCTTCTTGGATTGAGACTCTATACCTAGTGCACAGTACTGGTCAATAATATCATCTAGGGAGGTCTCTCCTTCTCATGCCCTGGATAGATCTATTGGGCTTCCCCTCATGGACAATCGATCAAAAAATAGACATCCTCAACCTCTATGTGTAGGATATGGATTCCCACCACAAAATGTTCTTGGTCGGGATCCAACATCCCTATGATATACTCTAAAAATTGGATATGTGCTTTCATACCAAGTACCCGAAAGTATTTCAGAAGCCCACAGTTTCGTAGAGCCTCAATGGTGGCTGGATCATTAGCGACCTAGTTGTCTAGAACTTCATGTTCCCTTTACTTCCAAATCACCATGATACACCTGTAACACACAAATTTCATAATTAGAAAACATATCATGGCTGAAAGGAGGAAAGCATTTAAAATGACAAATTTTGAAGTAAGATAAAAGCATAAAAATTGGATTTTGATGGATTAGGGTTTGTGTTATTTTTCATAAGGGAGAAACAGAGCTTCTACCCTTTAGCCATAGAGCACCAACAACAATGTTGTCTTTTTCTCACAGAGCATCGATATCCTATTGATTGTGGACAAAGCGCCTATGGATCCTTTGTCCCATCCTGACAGAGCGTCATCGTGTGCTCTGCTCGACGACTAAGAAACCCTATGGCTGAAACTTTTGTCTTTCTAAACCAATAAAAACTTCTTTTGAGATGGTCAATTTCCTATTAACCATTTCAAATTAACAATATACCCTATATCTTGTATTTAAAACAACTAAAAATAATTTTAGGAACATGGATTAAACAATGGAAGAAGAAATAAAATGACTTTTTTTAGCATGAAAAGGAAAAGATCAAAACATTTACCTCTTCCATGAAGAATGAAGGAACAATGGGCGAGTGACCCTTACAAAAGCACCGGTGGAAACTCTTGCTATCAATCCAACTACCAAAACTCTCAAATGGTAAATATTCTTACCTACTCTTTCTATTTATAGAATATTTGGAGTTTTAAAAAATTCATTATAATTTATTTATTTTGAAATCCAAATTATTTCATTGAAAGTGGGTTTTTACTTTTCACTTTATATAGTTTTGGTAAAATGGATTTTAATGGTGTTTTTTGAGTTTTTTCAGGTCAGCATTAGGTTATGGCTATGATGTAAGATATTTTAGTCTTTTGCAAGCTTACAAAAAGAATTAAAAAGTATCGAGTGTCGCTATACACTTTTTACATGCTCGTTAAAATTCCAGTAGAAAGGTGTCGAGTCTACTTCTTTGCTTTTTCAGACTCGTTAAAAATTGATTATGAAAAAGGAACCTAGTTAGGGAGTTATATTTAATCTCTTTTCAGTCTCAAAACACAAAAATATTTCCAAGTGAAGTTGTTACGTTCACGCTTGTAAAATAATCAAAACGATAGTGTTAGAATAATCAACCCATAGTATTTACCCACTTAGACATTATTTCATTTATTTTGTCTTATTTGCCTAGTCCATGAGTCCCACCATGTGCAAGTTGCTAATTGCCTATCCATAGAGGTCAAACTTGCTATTATTGACTCATGGAGCGCTTGGGAAAGTCCTGGGAATCAAATCTGCTTTATTCCTGGCCTCCTAGGCGCCCTTCTGCTTTTTCTGCTTTATTGCCTGCTTTTTCAGTGTTTTAAGGCACATAGGAAAGCAAGACTAGGTGAGGTGAATCAGCTTTGTTGCCTCTTCCTCCTCCACTCTTTCCTCCATGCAAAAGCATGTATGAGCTGCCATTTGACCACTCTTTAGCTTGCCCATGTGCCCTTGCTAATTCGTGGGGTCCTTGATAGATTTGGGATTAGATTTTTACACCTATGTGGGGTTTGCCTATTTTGGGTAAGCCTGCTTTATGCTAGATTTGGATGCTTCCTTATGCATTCGATTTGCTCATGTATTCTATATATTCAGCAGCCTATGTTATTACAGGGTTGGCTATTGTACACTCAGTTAATATAATCTTGTGTTACAGCTCCATATTCAGTCTCCATTGTTGATAATTTGCATGATCAATTGTTAATTGTTGTGAGTGAAATTAATCTACTGCAGGCCTGAATTTCTACAGATAGACTAGTCGGGGGTAGGTTATCGGGGGTAGGTTATCTCTTTTTCGGACTGATTGGCCTTATTTATGAAAAAGGACCTTTTGGAGTCTTCTTAGTCATTTCAGAATCTCTAAATGTGAAATGACAAATGAGTTTTCTTCCATCGGACTCATACAACAAAACAATGAAAGACCCTATTTGGGAACGAACCCCTCCTTTCTCAGGTTCGTAAAAATCATGAGAATGGATTCGTATTTTGATGAGCTTGAACGAGTCTTTGTTACCCTCTTTGGACTCGTATGAAAAGAGGCACTCACCTTTCAAGGTGGGAAAATTAAAGGAAAGGGGAATGGTTTTCATTTGTTTTTATGGCAGTAATCTACAGTCCACCTTTGAGCATGGCACCTATCTGCATTTGCATATTTGAACAATTGGTTTTTCAACTTGTCTCCGAGTCGATCGACTTCTATGAGTCACCTGAATCCTTTGAGTCAATTCAAAGAATGCTTTGTCATATTCCTTGCATTATACTTGGTTCTATTCTTGTTTAAGTCAATGCTTCCAATTCATGTGTCATGCCACCAAATTGTTCAAAGGATGTCTCTCTCCAAAAAATAACTCATCAGTAACTTTACTTATCCTTAAGAGTCAGACATGTTTGAGTCAGTTCCATTAATTCAAATCAAATCTTGTTCCTAGTTTCATGTCACTGATGTGGGAATCATCATGTCCCTCCTGTGACAAGGTCTATTCCTATAGACTTCAAATCATTATCCAGGAGTTAGACCTAGAAACCTAAAAAGTACCTTGAAGCTTGCATGCCTCAATGGGAGGTTTTATCATTTTCAATAGTAGGTTTTCATCAATGACCTCTGATTGGAAAATTCTGTCAAGTGTTTGACCTCAAAACATTTATTTGCACTTGAGGGAATGTACTAAGATACCTTGGGGATAATTGACATCAATGGTGATTTCCCTCGCACTTGTTAACAGTTGACATCAATGAATGGTAATCAAGTGGTTTCTGCCATGTTCTATGTCAATACATCTATTCACATGGTTAGAATTGTATTGGTTGGGTATTGGAATGAATACCCTTAGTGTTTAGGATTTACTATCATCATTTCCTATGCTCAGGTTTCATTTGGAGATCATTTAAAGTCATGACACGGATCCACATTGTATGTTTGGTGACTATGTTCTGTATCTGAGGTTAAGAGACCTGGATATACTTTTATGTTTCATAGTTGTGTCCTGCCTCCTATAGAAGTTATTCATGGATCTATAGTGTGTTATTGATATCCATGATGTGGTCATCATCATAGATCTGTAGTGTATTGGTCCGTAGCTATGATTGGTTTGGATAAAGTCAGTTACCGGTCCTATATGAGTTTATCTCTCTTTTCCTCTATATCAGATGGAGATCTTGCAAACTATTTCACCTATCACTTCCTTCTAGCTTCATACTTTGGGGGGGATTCTATTGCACCTATAAATCCCACATTGCTTATCGGCCTTCATAGGAATTTCACATTGCCTTTCAACCTCTCAGAGAACCTAACTTGAGTCACCTTGGTCATCTTTTTTCCATACCTATAAGGGTCGATGCCTTTATTATTTTTACACAGGGCATTGGCAATGCTCCTCACAGTGGACCCATAAGTGGCGTTTCCCTCTTTCTTTAACAAAAACACTAGCTCGACACCTTTTTTATTTCTACTAGGAGCGTCGATGGTCAAAAAATGAGAAAAAAGAAGTATCTGGAAGCTTCCATGCAGAAGACTCCATGGAGTGAGTTCCTACATTCTTGGGAGAGGTGGCATTCACTTCCCTCACCTATAGGGATCATATATTATCCATTTTCCAAGTCATATCATGAGTTCTAGGCCTATAAATGAATCCTTAATGATGAGAGTGGGGGAGGCCAAAAAAAGAACCCTTATGCTATTAGTTTAAAGTATGAATCAGAGGAAAAACAGAGTTAGCTTATGGTTGGAGAGGTCTTCATAGCTATAGAGGATTGTAGACATTCTTGTAGAGATCGAAGCCATCAACATCAAGGATTTTTTGTTGCACTTCTTTCTCTTCCATAATTAATACAAAGACATTCCCCTTTCCTATATTTTATGTATTGATTGTAATTAGATATTATCAGATTCCTTGATCACTTATATAAATAATCAATCTATCATGATGCTCTCATCTTGTTTGTTTGTCTTTTGATCTGTTTTGCAGGTACTGAACCATTACAAGGAATTTTGGAAGAGAAGACAAAGAGACCCAAGGTTGAGGTATATTGTATTTAATGTTAGTTAATTTGATTGTTTAAGTAAAGGATATGTTGTTGTGTCTTTTTGTTCTATATTTGTGATTTACATTGCATAGGAACAAACAGTGTCCGCACTAATTGAGAATTCCTAATAACACTATTTTACATCCTTTCTTTGATCATCTCTCAATAACCATGGAAGGGAATTTATATTTTGGTCTCCATTTCAATTTGAATGAATCACACTTTTCATTGCATGATTGGATTCCTTAATGTCATTACAAATGCTGAAATTTTTTTCTTTGTCACTCCTTCCATCTAAGATTTGTCATAATGTTTCTGTTACATTCTTCCCGATGTGCATTGTATCAAATAAATGAACAATTTTTAGATGCTGATAGTACGGGAGTCTACGAAATTGTCTGAGATAAATTTTCATTCCTCATGGAACCAACTCATTATTCATACCTTGAACATGACCTTCAATATGAATCATAATTAAACCTATTACAACAATACTTGAAAATTAGTAAAGTGATAGAAATGCAATACAAATATAAAATATTCCAAAAATTCCATGCATATGATAAATAGGAGATTTGGTCCGTACCTTAATGATTTGATCTATTATATTGCAGCTTCCATAGATGAGGTGCCATTATTTGAGGTTTTAATCCAATCTCTTCTTTCCCATTGAAAATATCTTTTTCGGTAGTCCGATGCATATTTTTCTTAGAGAGGAAGTTACTATACTCATCAAACACTTCCTTTCATAAACTTTGTGAATGATGAGATTTCATCTTAGGACCACAAAATGGACATGCAAATTTACCCTTTGTTTAAAGACCTGCAAGATATGGAGGAATTTTATATGAATTATTTGAAGTATGTGTAATGAAGGGATTAGTTAAAAAAAATGCATGATATGAATTTCATAAAATTAAACAATATTAAAGTGCAATATAATGTTATAACATACCACATAAATGTGTTATCCTTGGGGTATCGTGAATTCTCCATACAAGCATTTTATTGGATTCAAATTCCATTTTCAAATCATATAATTATTTATAGATATCATACATGGTGACACCCCTCCATAAATCTAATTACCTGTTGATAAGAGGATCGAGATACACATTCATATATTTAACTTGGTACTTACCTAATGGACTGAACATATAATACATAATTACTACATATATGATTAAATAAATAAATAAATAATATCAATATATCTCTAACTAAATAGTTCATAAGGAACAAATATTGGCCAAATGTTCACATGAGGGTTTTCACGGTGATCATGGGATGTGTTTGTAGCCCCTAAATGTTTTTTTGGGCTTTATTTCAGCCATTTTTGGATTAACACTTCCATATCAACTTTATGATTCCATGTGTTGAACACGTATTGAATGTATGGAGAAGAGGAAGTTGATTATACGAAGTACCCTCTTGAATGTATAAAATGTTTTGGCAACTCCCTTAGATATAATCTTGGGATATCCAAAAACCCTCAGTTAGTGAACCATACTCAGAATTTCTCGTGGGTAACAATTGGGGTTACAAGCCTTTTCCTCAGAAACTAGAAACATCTATTAGTTCACCTTCACATGAACAACCTACCATGACGAGTGTTATAGACCCATCACTTTCCCTCGTCGTTAGACCAATAGACCCAGTTTCGGAAGGAATCACATTCACCTTGTTTTTGACACAACCAACGCCCAGTTTAGGGTTTGTGAATCCAATTGACTCAACCATTCTATAGACAGATATTTTTTTGAACCTGACCCCACGGTAGTCTTTTTTCATGGACCCAACCCTACAACAGTCATTTTTCATATACCCAAATTCCATAGGAGTGGTTTTTTTATGGATCCCCCCCACTTCACTAGTTGGCCCCAGGTCGAGCACCCAATTTATGACCAACAATGACAGTTTATGGTTGAGGAATATTTCCAATAAATCTCAGAAGGGTTTATCTCTTCTTTCCTATGACCACCATATCAACAAAAAACCCCATTGCATCGATCTTGGATAAAAGAAAAGGTGTGTAAATAACATGATCGAGATGCAGTAATGAAATGCCTGGGGTATCTGGTCAAAAACCAAGAAATAACAAGTGCTCAAATATCCCAAACAACCCTATCGATTTATTTTGTGGGGTGAGTTCTATGATGGCCCCATCCACATATATGGAGAAAATTGTAGTAGTGGGAAGAGCCAGAGAAAGATACCCTATCCTTTAAGGGTTGGAGGACTGGGGTATAATAAACTGGGCATAACTGATAAACTACATGTCATAGATTAGTGTGATGGAAAAATGTTGCTTCATCTTAAAATTCAAAAGTGTAGGTGATGCATACAAATTTATATAGATCCAATGGAGTCTTAGAACCACTCCCATCCTTTTCAAAAATTAGATGTTAATGTTTGATGTCTGCTGTGAAATACCAGCCACATAACCAATTTGATTTTTTCCACCATGTCTCCCATGGGAATTCTAGAACATGGATTCTTTTAGGGATAATAATAATTCTCTAGGGGTGTTCATTGATGCTAATATGTCCTTTAAAACCACTAGAAGAATGCCGGTGGCCCATAACCTGGTTTCCCTAAATGTAAGAACTAGGATTATAAAGGATCTGAACATAATATAGGGAACCAAAAGGTGAAGGAAAAAGATGGATTATGAAGGAATCCCTTTTCACTATCACATATTCCATAAGCCTAAAAATCTATTTAGGAACTACAATATGCATTTTTCAAAGAACTATCCAAGAAAGTGCTATGGAGTGCATGGAGCCTCAAATATGGAAGAGGATAAAATTTAAATGGGAAGAAAGGAAAAAAAACTTAATCATGATTTGACTTCCCCAATACAAGAAGTGGAGTTCAACTCAGTTTCAGATAGGTCAACTCATGAGGAGTAGGAACAACAACTACACACAACATACCAGATTGAAGAAAGGGAAGAAGTCTCACATCAACCAATGTCGAATGGGAGAATAACTTCAGGTAAGGATGAATACTTTCCTAATATCTTGAACATTGTCTAAATTCTTTGAGTTTTGAGAAAATGTTGTAGAGAATTCTCCCTCCACTTCACACACTAATCCAATTTTCTCCTCCACTCCTTTAGTGGTACTTCCACATAGGACTTGGGAATCAACCTCCCCAAACCCTAACTAAATCCCCTCCCCATCCCCTGCACCATCAGACTTGTATTCCTCACTTATCTATGCAAACCCACCTATATGTTTTCATCTGAGAACTAGACATGTACCTTGGCGGTTGGACCACCCTTTACACGATGAAGGATTAGGGAAAAATAGTCTGATCTCCATAAATGGAAAAGGAAACAAGATACCTTCACACCTATCCTCAGCACAAAATTAGGATTAAGAAGAATAAGAAAATTGAAAATAGAAAACCATCTTGGGGGCACATAGAGAAGTGAAATCCCCAGAGGGGATTTCTCAAAAACAAAATTTTCCCTCAATCACAGGGGCTTGGAAAGTACCCAAAAAAACCTTTCCATCAGAAGGATGTTAACGATTCACCGGTTGGAGGTTATCCATTTTTAGGAAAATTTAGGTTCACAATAAGCAGTCTCCATTTTACTAAAAACAACCTTCAAAACCCTTGACTTTGTAGCACAATATGCCAAAGGGTACTCAAGGGGCATTTCCATTGGTTGGAACCCAAAATTTGTGAATTGTATCAACTCTTGGGGTTTTAACTTAGCCCTCGGCATGTAGATCCATCTTGCAAACACATAATTTTTTTTCACAATATTAAACATATATGGGAGTTATGAAGACAGAGTCCCTTTCTAGGACATGATCAACCAGTTTTCGTTGCTCAAATAAGAGAATGTAATCATTGGTAGGGACCTAAATTTCACCTTTGATGCGAATGAAATTTAGGGACCACGAGTAACGATGGACCCCTTGGTGATTTATTTTAAACAGAAATGACAAGAGTTCCATCTCTTGGGCCTAGACCCAATCAAATTAAACCTCACATGAAAAAATAGGAGAACTAGAGAAATCATAATTGCTAAGAGCTAGACCATTTTTAATTGCAAGAGTTTTATTGGATGAGAATATGATGATAAGGAAATGAATGGATTCAGCAGGGGAATAAAATCACTACCCAGCTTTCCTAGATATTCTAAGTAATCCTAAAATTCCTTATAGACCCTTCACGATGTGTGCATCTTGTCTAAAAAATGAGGAGGTCATTCAACTCATCAAATCAAACTAGATTCCCTGCAATCAGAAGGAGGGAACACATGCTGCCATATATTTCTCGCAGAATTTATCCGTAATAAATAATAAATTACACACTAGTACAAAATGAGAGATAAGTGACTAGGTGACTAAAAACATTAGTCACCACAATTTTTTCAAGGGACAAATGACAAAAATAAAGAGAAATTTTAAGTGAGCCAACTAAAAACGACTAAGATAAATGACTAATTTAGTCACATGAGAAAATATACAACTAAATAACAAGTGACTAAAATAAAAATTACTAACATAAATGATGAATTTAGTCACAAGAATACAAATATGACTAGATAACAATTACTAAGAATATGAATTAGTTGTTTACGATAGTCATTTTTAGTTGTGGAACCCCAACAATAGAAAATTACTATTTTGACAATGAATTTGTAATTTTTATTGAATTTTAACATTGCAAATAGATTCAAGGGGTCCCTGAATCCATTTGTCGTGTTAAAATTCAGTAAAATTGTAACACTCATGTAGATTTATTCATTAATGACACCCTATGTCACTTGATTACATTATCTTCTTTCAAGGCGTCTAATGCAGAAGCCAAACCAAGTTTCAGAGATTCATCATTTCCCACTTTATGCATTGTCATGCAATTTTTTTTATACCATCACATTTAGCTCTTCACACTGGCTATGCCCATATCTAGTTTTACAAAAACCATTATCATTTGACCCTTTCGATAGTTGGTTCAAGTTTCAACATGCAAGAGTCTTTTACGTCTTATTAGTGAAATTCACAAAGTTTGTGTCCTTCATTAATTCGTTGTTTTTACCTGTTTGCTAGTATTCTCATCATGACTATGTTTAGAATGTCCAAAATTTTCCTTAAGTAGCTCTTTGCAGAAAAATCCAATGGCCTCTTATTTTAAAGTAAAAAAATTAACCCTAGTGCTCCCTTACCATGTCTACAATGCCAATGCATCAATAAATCTTTTTTTAAATTATGAAATTTCCATGCTCAGTCGCCAAGTCTACCCTCCTCTCACTATAGATGAAACTGGAATGACTCTAATTCCAAGAAATGGATGGAGGTGGGTGTTGTTGCTACCATGATTGTGTCGGGTTTAGTCTCCATAAATCAGAGTTAATGTTCACATTATTCTAGCAGGTTCAAGCATTCCGATAGGAGGTCTATTAAATTTGCATCCACCTCATACCTTTTCCTAGTATAAATTATCATCCTGTCACCATTGATCTACTTTATTTGTCATGTTGTCACCTCATATGGGGAGTTGATTTATAGTATTACAATATATATAATTAATATATAATATACAATATGCTAATATATAAATAATTTGTAGATACTAACCTCAAATATTTTATGATTCTGGAGAATGAGAACATTAATTTTGGGTTCATCCGTCATTTGGCACATCATCATTACTGTCACCATAAAATATCCTACACAGATAGTGAACATGTTAAATATACATCATATATTTGATGTCTTCAATTTATGTTAGTCTCACAACCATTGGGCCATAACATTAAGTGGGACCAAATATAAGCTAAATGTGCATTCTTTATTCATTTAACTTGAAAGTAAGTTTTATATAGTTTATTTCAAAATGTTTGCATCATATGGTTTGACACTGCTTATAGAATTCCATACATTTACACAAGATTTCTTCAATGTTCGATATATCCTAATTCAAAGTGTACATGCAAAATTCACTAGTTTAAGGAAGAAATTGTCTAGCCTATGTTGTGTTATCTCTCAAACTAGAGAATCCACCAAAAAAGGTAGAGAATCCACCACCATTATATATACACTTATTTTACATTGTCATTGTTTTATTTTTCAATGAGGTCACATGTTAAAAATCAATCGATATCCATTTCGTGGTCACATTGGCTCAAGCTGTGGCTGAAGCATGTTAATTTGATGGGTATGAGCTCAAATCAGTGCTCAATAGATATCCATTTCATGGTCAAATTGGCTCAAGATGTGGCTGAAGCAAGTTAACTTGATGGGTAAGAGCTCAAATCAGTCCTATATGTTTCATAAATTTCTTCCATTCCGGACACACCCATTTTTGACAAATCAATCATCAATTCCTTACAATGTTAAGGGGAAGAAAATGTTGATAAGCATGGTTTGAACACATGGATTGGTTTGTTAAGAAAATTCCTCCTTTGGTCCATCTCTCTATCATCTAGTCAATCCCTAAAAATGGATTCAATATCCAAATATGCTAGGCGTTTAGCCATAACACCACTCTCTGACATGTTATTGGCAAGGATTGTGAATGGCCCTCACAGGATTATTCCCACATGGAGGATCTCTCATGTATGTGGATCCATATTAATTCTTTCTATGACAACAGTAATTAGTGTTTACCCAGGTGAAGAATAGATGATAGAGAATACCATAGACTCAGAAAATCCAATAGGTGTTGCTGAAATGGCAAAAGAAGAAGATTCAAGTCAAGCGACTGAGGGCACCGTCAAACCCAGAGTAAAAAAAGGTAATTCCAAATACCCTACAGAACCAGTTGCTAATATCTATCAAATCATGGCTAGTAGGAATTGGAACCCTATATTATAACACACCATAAAACTTGTAGTCCCAACATTAAACCATGACATAGCGATGAAAGTCTTAGGTAAAGAAGAAACTACAAAACAAACCTGTGTTTTTTTCAAATGGGATGAGAAAACTAGATTCAAACATAAAAAATTTACATACTTTACCATCGTTGAAATTCTCGACCAGTTGAAAAAACTCAATGCTGCAAAGAATATTAGTTATTTCATTCTATGGTACAAACAAATAGAAAATAACTAATCAATGATTTCTTCAGGTTTGGTGACTAAGATTTCCAAATTCAACTTTGATAGTGATTTAATGGTCTTCTCCCATATATTTCCTTTTTTTAACTCTCCATGGTTATCGTGTAAAACACAACAACTCATTTACATTCCAAGAGCGATTAAATTTATAGCATATATATCACATATAATTTACCATATATACATATATATAGTTCATCAAGTCTATTTGAAAACATTGTATCATAATCTTCTCATGTTCAGGTTCAATGTGCTCATACAAACAGAGTAACATCGTCTTCTCAGCATCAAAGATTTAACATTATACAAGAACTACTCACCATGTTGTCATTTATCAATGTATGATCTACTCTGTTAGTATGTTGTCACTATAATAATTGTATACACAACATCATCATTAAACATTGTCATGTATTCATGTTCATGTTACAGTCATTCATCAATATTCTCACTTGTCATGGATTTGTTGTAAACAAGGTTCCAAAAATATATGTATTGTCAAGTAATGGAACTACTTGCCAAGTTGTAAATCTACTTTAGTTTTCCGATCATATCCAAAGACTACCAACATCATTATTTCCATATTGTCACCAATTCCAATATCATATTTCCAACACCTTGTGTAGGGAATTCATGTGTTTGGTTGCATTTGATCCCTTAAATTTCCATAAATCATTGTCTTGTTAATATTTCATATTCTAGACTATATATCATTTGTTTTTAATCCAAATTCACAATAGTAGCATATGCAGAATCACTAAATGAAACATGATCACAAGATAGATGCATATTTATCCTAGGAAACCCTCAAGGGGAAGAAAACCCAGCAAACCNTCTCTCTCTCTCTCTCTCTCTCTCTCTCTCTCTCTCTCTCTCTCTCTCTCTCTCTCTCTCTCTCTCTCTCTCTCTCTCTCTCTCCTATGCACTACAAAAGTGAGTTTGTGTGTGTGTTCAAATGAGAAGCACAACCACTCTATTTATACTCTTTTTGTCAACTAATTTTTACTCTAAACAAGTTGGCCCCACTAAAATTTATATGTCGACTTCACCTAGGAAATCAGAAAACAATATTTTATTATATTCATTACGGTACTAATGACCTGAATTACAATGGGGGATTTGCCTCATGAATCTATGATGACCAATTACAATAGTAACATCTCGACCAAGGAATAATAACATCTCCCTTTGGATACATTAGTTAAATACATTTAGAATATCCTTTGAAATTATAATATTCAACACTAACCCTTCATGAAAAGGGTATTCTACTGACAACATTATCATCAATTATAGGAGTAATGAGAGAGAGAGAATGTTTAGAACTATCAAGGTAATACATCTATACATCATAGGAATTTTTCACAATCAGTAACTGGATCAGTTACTCTTCAATGTATTCAGTACTGGTACATTGTCTTCTTCAACATTAAGACTTCGTCATCTATAGTATATGATCACTTGATCCTTTGTAGAAGCACTTCCATCTTCTTAATCCCTTGCAGTAGCACTTTGATCTTCTTGATACTTTGTAGCAGTACTTCTATATTGTTGATCCTTTGTAGCAACACTTTGATCTTCTTGAACCTTTTGCTGCAACACTACCTACAGAAAACATGATATATTTGTGGGATGATCAATCCCTATAACTTTAGGACATGAGTCCAAGGATGATGCAATCCTTCATCAACCTACTCCCCCTTAATGAGGAGGGTACATAATATCAACCAACTAAATCATCTACAGCTAAATGTAGGTCTCATCTGCATGTGAATGTAGGACCTGTCATCCATAAGGAATAATCATAGAGCATCCTCATCACTTAGTGCGAGGACCACTCCCAAGCGAGTGTTATTCTACGGTACAATCTCCATGCAAGAGTAACATCTGCCACTACAAATCTAGAATTCGTAAGGACTCATCGTAGGAAATCCTCATCACTATAGCTAGGACCACTACATGCTAGTGTTATACTATAACATCCGCAAGGACTCATCATAGAGCATCCTACTAACATTAGGACCAGTCCCAAGCGAGTGTTATTATATGACATATACATATAAATGTAGGTACACTTTCCATAAAATATTAACATCTGCTACTGCAGATCTAAAATTTTCTAGGACTCATCATAAATAATTCTACTAAAGTTAGGACCACTCCTAAGCGAGTGTTATTCTATGGTACACTCTCCATGTGAGAGTAATGTCTACAGGACCATCCTTCGCTAGTATGTACCAATGTCAAGAGAATAGTGTTATTATGCCGCAAGACCATCCTCAAGAGAGGATCAATGTCATTAATGACAATCTCATCATCACTCCCTCTTTTGAGGGATGATCTGTATTATCAACTTGCTTCCCCATTTTTTGAGGAGGGTTCATATATTTGACTTGTTCTTCCTTTTGAAGGAGATTCTATATCTTTGACTTGTTCCTCCTTTTCAAAGAGAGTCCATATAATTGACTTGTTCTTCCTTTCCGAAGAGAGTGTATATCTCTGACCAGTTTCTTCTTTTTGAACAAAGTTGATATCTTCGACTCGTTCCTCCTTTTCAAGAAGGGTCCATATCATTAATGTTCCTCCTTGTGAGGAAATTATTTTCACACTACACCAAGCTTGTCACAGAAGTATTCAAACTTCACTCGAGATATAGGCTTGGTCAGCACATTATCAACTTGCTCATCGATACTCACATATTGGAGTTTTATAGCTCCCTTTTGTACCATATCCCTTATATAAAAATGTCAAATTTCTATGTGCTTTGATTTATCATGGAAAAATGGATTCTCTATCATCTTTATACAACTATGGTTGTCACATAGAATCACTATGGTATCCAAATCCATGTCAAATAGTCCTAACATTAGTTTTTGAATCCATATTGCTTCACAACAAGTAGAGCAAGATTCTATGTATTCTTCTTCAGTCATGTTGAGAGAAACATTGAACTGTTTCTTACTAAACCATGAGATCGCGGCGGATCCTAGACAGTAACATCCACCTTAGGTGCTCTTTCTCTCTATGGAACTTCCTTCCCAATATGAATCTGTATATCCATATAATCTATATTCATGATCTCTAACATAGTATAGTCCAAAATATATCGTACCTTTTAGGTACCTCATGACATGCTTTGCAGATATGAGGTGAACCCATCTAGGTTTAAATCGAAACTGACTTAATTTGTGCACAAAAAAGCATATATTTGTCCCTGTATTCATTAGATACATCATTGAACCAATAGTATGTCTTTACTTATTCATGTCTACTAACTTTGATGATTCATCAGAAAACAACTTCAAGTTGGTGTACATGGGTGTGGCCATGGATTTACAATCCAACATATCAAATCTTTTCAATATTTCCACTGCATACTTTCCCCGATTCAAAAAGATTCCTTCTTGGATCTATCACAGTTTTGGCCTGATCAAATAATGTATCAATCCAATATATTTTATCTTGAATTATTCAGCTAGCTTCTTCTTGCAATATGTGATTTGTTTCTCATTTCATATCTGAAATAGATCATACACATACAGTAATAGTATGATGGGTTCAACATCCATAACCTTCATGTAAAGGTTAGAGTTGGCTTTACTCTTGGAAAAAACCAAACATGTCAATAAGCTATCAATTATTCCATACTAAGCTCTAGGAGCTTGTTTCAGTCCATACAGATCCTTTTTCAACTTACATACATGAGTCACCCTGTATTCAACTTCAAATCCTTGTCATTTTTTGATGTAAACCTCTTCCTCAATTATACCATTTAAGAAGGTTGTCATTACATCCATTTGGTGTAGATCCCACTTCGGCATGGAAGAAAGAGCCATGATGATTCTGATGGAAGTGTACCTTGCTACTAGAGAAAAATTCTCTTCATAATCAATCACCTCCTTCTGAGAGAATCCTCTTGCCACAAATATTTCCTTGTACTTTTCAGTACTTCCATCAGCTACATGTTTTATCTTGTAGATCCACTTAGAAGATACCAAAATCTTGTTTTCTGGTTTTGTTACTATATCCCAAACATCATTCTTCATTATTGACTAGTATTATTTCATCATTACTTCCAACCACTCTTTCTTCTATGCAGCTTCCTCATAGCTGGTGGAATATTGATCTAGAAGGTCATACATCAAAGCTACATAATTGGCGTATGGATTTGATCTCTTGCTTGTTCTTGTCGAGCCTTCTAGTGCTCCATACTTCTCTGCTTCTTGTATGATTTCTCTTACCATGTAAGTTTTCTCTTTATATAGATATCCATAGTAGGGGTTTCCTAAGGTTCTAGCATGTCATGATATTCTGATGCTACTATTTCAGGAGAGGATTCAACTTCTTCCATTCTAGGAGCCACATCCTCTTCATGTACTTCTTCAAGCTGACATCTTCTGTATTTCTTAAGAGAAGTTTCTTCATCAAATGTCACATCCCTACTAAAATTTATATGATGGAATCCTAAAATGTATATCCTAAAGGCTTTGGAGACTTCACAGTATCCAACAAATATTCCCTTCTTTCTAGAAGGATCCAACTTGGTTCTCTTCTCTTTCAGAATATGCACATATACTAGACATCCAAATATCTTGAGATGGATCACTTCAAGTTTCTTTCATGTATACATTTTGTTACACCTAAATGTCATCACCAACATGTGATAAGATCCTAAACATCTATGTTCTCCCTCATTCCCAAATCTTGAAGTAAAAAACCTTGCTCTAGATGTCAAACTAGCACATAAAAACCAAGCATCGCTTTTACCCTTAAGCTGAGAAGATGTACCTTCTTCAACACCACCTCAGTAGTGTTGAAGACAAGTGGTGGCACTGCCTTTACTCTTTGTTTGAAGAGTAGGTATTCCCTAGCACTGCTTTGTCATCAAGGATTAGGAGTGGTGCCCTTGGTAAAAAGTGAAAAAGATAAGCTTCACGAAGCTTCTAGATCAAAATATTTGTGGCAGCCATTATCCCTATTCACCTAGGTCAGTTGAGCTAGAGATCCATGCTTTGAGGATCTTAGGTCCACCTCACCCACCAAAATATCAACCCTCCCTATCCATTTGAGCCCTATATAAACAGGCTCATATCCCATGGTTGAAGAGAGAGAAACGTCATGTTGCCATTTTGACATTCTGGCTTGATCCATCAAGAGTGAGCATAGAACAACAAGTTGGAGCTATCAGGGATAAGACATCAGTTTTGTGGAGGATTGTATCAACAATAAAGCATAGGTTGTAAACTCTTTCATTATTTATCAATGAAAAGTTGGTTTTCTTCCCATATAACTTGTCATGTATAATTTTTCTTTTTTATTATTGGATTACTTATTCACCTATATAGATCTATAGATAATACTTTGGTACTTTGATATTTTGTATTTGATGTGTTTTTGCAGGTATCTGCTTGGAGATCTTTTTCCATAGGTGAAGGACCACATTAATCTCTGAAGATCGTATTCAAGGTGTCTATAGTTTCTAGTAGAGGTCTATCAACCTTGTTGTAAATTATTTGTTTTGGATCTGAACCATTCATACCAGAGGAACATCTTTTGTCCGTAGAAGGTGCAAATTTCCTGGCAACAAATCTGGCGACTACACTGGGGAAGAGATTTAGCAAATCTGATCTTCCTTAGCCTTTGAACACTTGTCCAAATCCAAGCTCCAGCTTCTTATCATTTCAGTCAGATCCACCATTTGACCTAGTTAGTTTTTGAGTTGATATCATCATATCTCTTCAGATCTAAGCCATCCTGACCTTGTATTCTCTTTATTACTATTGATTTATCATTTTTGATGCTGTTTTTCCAAGCTTTGACTTTTTTTTTCCTTTATTGTGTTTTGGACATTTACAGGGAACCGCGTTTGTGGAGTGGGCAAGAAGTGGTGCCACCGCCTATGAGCAGTTAGCAAGAAGCAATTCCACCCCCTGTGATCAGCAATCAGGAAACGGTGCTTGTGCATAACCGCTCTGTCAGTGACCCTCTAGAAGCGGTGCCAGGTAGGTTTTCACACCTTTGTAATTCCAAAACTTGATTGTTGTGTTTTGATTTCTGAGTGTTTTTTGGCTTACTTTTGATGAAAATGAAGTGTATTTTTGAAAAAAAAAATATGCATTCACTTTGATTGTTATATTCTCTTTGCATTCAAAGAAGAGTTCATGTTTCTTGCGTTGAATTTTGCATTATTTTCTTTTCTTGAAACCTCTTGCTCTTTTCTGTAGATATTATTCATTGGAATTGGAAAATATACATTTCATTTTCATGTGTAGGTTCTGGTTTGTTTTGAACTTGAAATGCGTGAGTGATCCATGTTGCTTTGAGTCTTTCTTTACTTGGGGTGATTTTTGTTTCCTTTTGCATGCTGATTTTTTCAGTTCTTGGTAGGAGAGATTGGTTCTTCGTTTCCTTGTTTGTTCCAAAGAGAAGTTTTAGTTTTCTCTCTCCTTTTCTTTATTTGCAAGCATGTTGAATGATTTTCTTCTTGTTTTGTGCTTGATTGTTTGAATTTCCGGATCTTACTTTCATTAAGAAGAAATGTCTATTTTCATCTTTGCGTGCATTAAAGTTAGTTTTGTTTGGAAACGTTAGTGAAATCATCTTTCCATCAATGTTTTTATGCATCTTTTTCAAGCATGAAAAGATAGGAAACACTTATGGTTTATTTATATTAGATGTTCTCTAGATCTCTTTTTTAATTGCTTTAAAGATTGTTTGGGGTGCATTGATATCTTACTTTTCGTTTGAAAACATAGAATTACATTTTCATTTGGGTGTGCATTTTTGGGAAGAAAAGTAAATCTCTCTTCCTCTTTTAGGTAGAACTTCATTGAAGAGGAAAACTTGCATTATCATATAGATCAGTGTGCATCTTCTTTAATTTCAAGTTTTCACTCCATGGTTCCACCTAACCGCACAAGATAAAATTAATGGCAGTACTAGGTTAAAAAAATTTAGCAATTTGAGTGTTAGGTTAGAGACACATTTAGGCGTTGTAGAACGCAGGAGCTGTCATTACTTTTCCACACTAAAAAATGGGACTCACGCAGTTCTTCCATGCACCATTGGTATATCGAATGGCCTTTCATGTACCCTTTAGGTATATAGAAAGGTACATGACATACTTGATTGTATATTGGAAGGCCCCTTGTGAACGGTTGTGCATTAGACAACACTACTCCTGATTTGAGCTCCCACATACCTAGCGTATATCGGGAGACCATTTTAGGAATCCTCAAACCATCTGAGTTATCCGTTTGGCCTATCGTGTGAGGTTCATGACTCTTATCCACTCCTTTCACATGTTTTCTTGTTTCTTTTAGTTTGAGTACTGCTTTCTTGTGCATGGTATTTAGTGGTTTTTTAGATATTTTAGAGATGGAATCCCTATCTAGGACTACCAATCAAGAGGTCCCCTTCCAAGGTGTACCTTTTGTATTCCCTCCAAGTGAAGGTATTGGTCCTCCCTTTATTTCCACTCTAAATCTTCCTGGGTTAAATATAGGATTACCGGTCTAGCTATTTAATCTGGTGATTCCTGTTACATCTAATGTCTTAAATTTCACCTCTCCTCCGAGAGAGGATAGACCTCAACCTAATCCTACTCCTTCTTTGTCAGTTGTGGCTTAATCAATTTCTTCTTATTTGCTTGACCAAATCTCTACAGTTAGTAGTCAAGTGTATAAGAAGAATAAGAAAGGGAAGGGTAAGAAGAAGAAGAAGGATAAGAAAGAGAAAAAGCAGCAACCATTTGCTGTTGATGGTTTTTGTTCTAAGATGACGCCCGAAAAACCCAAGTTCCATTGTAAGCTTTGCAAGGGGGACCACCTTCTTAAGGAGTGTCTCAGTCTCTCCTGTGTACAGGAAGAGTGGTCTAAAAATTCCAAACCATCGATGTCATCAAACTTTTATTATCATGATAATGATACTCCCTTAACCAGTAACCCATTGGTAAAAGGTTGTAAAGGTAAACTCATGTATTCTTATTTGATATGCAAGGCTATGTATCATATTTTTCTTTTTCGAAGCATGGATGAAGCTTCTAAGTTGTTGGAAGATATTACTGTTTCTTGTCAACGGCTTCCAACAGGTTATTGTAAGTTGTCTCTTGAATCCCCACTGGTTGACCAAGTGGTCGATTCGATTTCACCCGGGTCGATCCCACTCTTTGTCTTAAGAGTGAATTCCAAGTGATCAATTTGGATTCATCTGTGGTTGATCCCACTCTTCCTTTGGAGAGCGAAACTAAAGTGGTTGATTCGATGCCATCTCCACCCAATCCCACTCTTTCACCAGAGACTATTAAGACTGAAGTAGTCACTTTGACCAATTCTTCGTCTTGTTATTCTCTTCCAGTAGAGAGTGAACTAAAACCTACTGAATTTTTTATGCTTCATTCTGATTGTTCTCAACAAGAGGAAATTTTGTCTATTTCAATAGAATCCTCTCCAAGTAATGAGGTTATTTCCTTTGACTGGAGTAACCTAACAGAGTCTTGTCTTCATTCGAGTGTTCCTTTCCAGATTTTTGTGTGAATTACCACTAAGAGTATACTCCGCACTATCGTCGACAAAGGGGCTTATGTTATCATTATATCCTCTATTCCTTGGCAAGACATAGGTTCTCCTCCTCTTGTGCTAGCTATTGATCAAATACTATATTTTAATCGAAGACCTACAACACCTTTAGGGAGCACCTTTAGGGATACTTCCTCAATTTCCTATTACTTTCGAAGGAAAAGATGTCTGTATCAATGTTATGGTAGTCCAAGGTCCTTTATATTTTAAGTTTCTCCTTGGGAATGATTATGTTTATGCCATGAAAGCTGTAGTGTCCACACTCTTTCAAGTGATGTATTTTCCCCATGATGGGAATATTGTGACCGTTGATCAGCTTTCCTTCCTTAAACCTGACTATCGTGTGACTCCTAGTCATCAAACTTCCCTGAATGTCCCGCATGTTCTTGTGGATCTTTCCCCTTCTAGTTAGCTTCTTCCCATCATAGGTAAAATCGGGGGCATGGCTTTAGCCTCTGGATATCATATTGGAGTTAAGTCACTAGCTTCTGATGTAATGGGGGAACCCACCAACCTCTAGACATCATGTTGGTATAGAACTTACCTGTGAGCATAGTTCCCATTCTTTGTCAAGCTAGTTAAAAAATGAAATAGGTTGTTTCAAGGAAAGTTTACCCTTTTGGTTTCAATCTTGCATAAAAATGAAACCATGTCTAAGAACATAGTTCTTCTCCTGTGTCAAGCTCATTAAAAAATGAAACAACACCTTATCATCATGTATGTTTTCTCCAAGCATAGTTACCTTCTATTTCAAGCTTGTGTAAAATTGAAACAGATCCCCTTCCCTTGAGTCAAGTCTTCCCTTTAGTGTTAGAACTTGAACCTTCTTTTCACCTGCCTGATTCTCATTCTTCCTACCACCTTGGTGAACATTTTCACACTAGTAACCATATTTTTAGGTTAGGTATGGAAGAAGAATCGTCAGACAAAACAAAGCTTGGGGGGCATGTCGAGCCGCTAGAAATCATGATAGTTGTAAGCTTCACTAGAATTCATGCTAAGGGAAAGATTCCAACCTCTGTATATCATGTTAATGGGATTTTTCAAGCATAGTTTACCCATTGGTTTCGATTTTGCGTAAAAATGAAACCAATCTTCTAGCATTATTCCAACTAATCTTCGAGCTTGTTAAAAATAGTAAGATGGTGTTGAGATTACTTTTCATTTTTCGTGCTCTGGTTAAAACATGAAAAGTGGTTTGAGCTTACTTTTCATTTTTTGTGCTCTGGTTAAAACATGAAAATTGGTTTGAGCTTAGTTTATTACTTTTTTGTGCTCTGGATTTGAACATGAAAAAGGTTAACGGAGTCTCCTTTAAACTCTTTTTGGACTCCCTAAATATGAAAAGATTATCGAGTTCTTTTCTTCTTCATACTCGTAAAATTATTTGAAGAGTCGTATCTCCGATAGTACGTTATCTCTTTTTCGGTTCAAACAGACTATTTACGAAAAAGAAACACTCCAGCCAATCATGACTGGAAGAGTTCTCTAAGGTATCATTTTATACTTTTTCAGGATTTAGGGACTAAATCATATGAAAAAGGACACTTTGGAGTTTTCTTCTGTCTTCATTTTGACTCTCTAAACATGAACAATATTGTGTTTTCTTTCATTGTACTTGTTAAACTAAACACTAAGAGACCCATTCAGGGAACGAACCCCTCCTTTCTCAGATTCCTAAAATATATGAGAATGGACTTGTCTTCGGATGAGCTATAACGAGTGTTTGTTACCGTCTTTGGGATCGTAAAAATTAAAAGAGGCACTCATCAATCATGATGGGGAAATTAGGGGAAGGGAATCATTTTGCAAATCAAATGGGATTTTCTTGTCACCTTTGAACATGGAACTTGTCTACATATCAATCAGTCAATTGGGTATTCAGCTAACTTACAAGTCGATCCACTTTCATGAGTCATGTCACTCCTTTGATCCTTTCAAAAGAATGCATTGTCCATAGTCGTATTGTGTGTTTCTCTGGTCTAGTCAGGCTGCCAAGTATTTTGTTGTGCCACCCGATGTTCAAAGGAAAAAACAAGTTTACCTCTGTAGTTAAAATAGCCTTTGTGTCAGTACTTTTGAACCAGTCCTATGTTTACATTATCTACAACATTCCATAGCTTTGTTCTAAGTTTCATGCCATCGATGTGGGATTCATCATGGCCCTCCTTCGATGAGACTATTCCTGTCTACATTAGCTCATCATTCAAGAAATAGTCTTAGAAACAAATTTAGTACCTTGAGATTTGTATGCCTCAATGATAGATTCTCTCGCTCTCAACATAGGTTCACATCATTGACCTTTGATCAAAATATTCCACTGGTTGTTCAACATCAAAAAATCTATTCACACTCAGTAGATTGTACTAGGCTACCTTGGGAATCATTGACATCAATGGTGATCTCCCTCGCACTTGTTAACATTTCACATCATTGGACGGTAATCAAGTGGTTTCTACCATGTTCAACTTCATATCATTGTAATCACATGGATAGAATCGTACTTTGTGGAAGACGAGACAAATACCCTAGGTATCTGTTCGAAAGCACTCATAACTTTCTCCCCAGGTTGTGATGGATTATATTGTATGAAGTACCAACATGGATCCACATTTGTATGGTCGTGGCTATGCTCAAATTTACATTTGTATGACATAGATCTACGTTGTATGTCTGGTAGCTATGTCTAAGTTTGATTCATTTATCACATGGATCTATGTTGTACTCTAGTAGCCATGTTCATTATTTTCTCCCATGGATCTTCCTTGTATTGGTCCACAGCCATGGTGAAGATAAATTTTCTCATGAGTCAAAAGTATTGATGTATTGTAGATTCTAGGTTGATGTTGATCTCTGATCAAGCTGATTCTTGCCTCGAAGTGATCACTTGCTCTATCAAAGCTCTCTCCTATCGTATCCCTCTAGCCTCATGCTTTGGGGGGGATTCTTTTACACCTAAATCTCTTCACCAACATGTGATAAGATCCTAAAAATCGATGGTTTCCCTCATTCCCAAATCTTCAAGTAAAAAACCTTGCTCTAGATGTCAAACTAGTACATAAAAACCAAGCGCCACTTTTACCCTTAAGATGAGAAGCAGTACCTTCTTCAGCACCGCCTGAGTAGTGTTGAAGACAAGCATTGGCACTACCTTTACTCTTTGTTTGAAGAGCGGTTCTTCCCTAGCACCGCTTTGTCATCAAGAAGCAGGAGCGGTGCCCTTGGTAAAAAGTGAAAAAGAGAAGCTTCACGAATCTTCTAGTTCAAAGGCTTCGTGGCATCCCTTATCCCTATTCACCTATGTCAGTTGAGCTCGAGATCCATGCTTTGGGGATCTCATGTCCACCTCAACCACAAAAATATCAACCATCCTTATCCATTTGATCCCTATATAAATAGGATCATACCCCATGGTTGAGGAGAGAGCAAAGTCATGCTACCATTTTGACATTTTGGCCTGATCCATCAAGAGTGATAATAGAAGAGCAAGTTGGATCTATAGGGGATAAGACATCGGTTTTGTGGAGGAGTGTATCAACACTAAGGCACAAGTTGTAAACTCTTTCATTATTTATCAATGTAAAGTTGGTTTTCTGCCCAGATAACTTGTCATATATAATCTTTCCTGTTTATTATTGGATTCCTTAGTCAGCAATATAGATCTATAGATAATACTTTGGTACTCTAATCTTTTGTATTTGATGTGTTTTTGCAAGTATGTTCTTAGAGATATTTTTTTATAGGTGAAGGACCACATCAATATCTAAAGATTGTATTCCAGGTGTCTGTAGTTTCTAGGAGAATTCTATCAACCTTGCTGTAACTTATTTGTTCTGGATCTAAACCATTCATACCGGAGGAACATCCTCTGTCTGCAGAAGGTGCGAATTTCCTGAAAACACATTTATTCAAGAGTCTTGAATCCAAGAGCACTATGAGATAATATATTTTGCACATACATAGTTGTTCTCACTGCTTCATCCCATAGGTGCATGGGGAGATCTTGGTCATGAATCATAGTTTTCACTACTTCCATAATGGTTCTATTCTTTCTTTCTGCAACACCATTTTGGTGGGTATTACAGGAAGTGGTTAGTTCCCTCTCGATTCCATCTTCTTTGCAAAATGCTTCAAATTATTTTGAAGTGTATTCTCAACCATTATCTGATCTCAGTGTCTTGATTCTTCTTTCTGAATGGTTCTCTATCAAGGATTTGAATTCCTTGAATTTCCCTAACACTTCACTCTTGGTATTCAAGAAGTATATCCACGTCTTTATTGAATAGTCATCAATAAGGGTGAAATAGTATTCATATCCACTTAAGGATGTAGATGACATAGTACCACATACATTAGAATGAAACAATTCTAATGTATCTTTGGTATTTGTTTCACTTTTAAAAAATGGGTTCTTGATGTTCTTTCCTCTTGTACATCCTTTGAAAGTTCCTTCATGATCAATATTCAAATATGGTAAACCTATTCCCACTTTTCTCACACAGGGTAATTCTTTGTAGTTGATGTGAGCAAGTATTCTATGCCATAGTTCACATGCGTTAGTGGTCTCATGGACAAGGGTTGTGTTGGATGTCCCTTGATTTTTTATAATCCTTCTCCTTCTTCACCAATGACCACAACATATTCAATTGTATTTCCTTTGGACCACATGAGTACTTGTCCATCTATAAAAGCAACTCTATATACTTTCTTATCTAGTGATGAGATGGAAAGTAGATTCTTTTTCAAACCTGGCACATATAGTACTTCCTTCATTTTCATGGAGGTTCTAGAGTCAATATTATAGCTTGATTCACCAATGCCTTTGATGGGATATTTATAGTCATCCCCTAGAGATACCTTCTGAGGAGAGTTATTTTATTCATGTTTTTAAAGATTTATATTCTTCCTTGTCATGTGCTTTGAGGCACCACTATCAATAAGCCATGTGTCTTCTCCAGGTGTTACAAACCCAAAGAGTGCAAAGAATAGTACATATTCCTCTATATCTTCCTCTTTTGCTTGTCTCTTTCTAGGTATTTTTTCTTCTTCTTCATCCTCATCTTCATCTAGATGAGCATGATTTATTTTTTTGGTGTTATTCTTCAATGGAAACTCTCTAGAAATGTGTCTTATCTTATGACAGTTGTAACATTGATGTTTGGAGTAGTTTCTCTTCTTCTGAAACTTCTTTGGAGGTTTATTCTCCTTGTGACTATTCTTATTGAATTTTGATTGTTTTATTCTCTTGGTATGGGTAGCTATATCTTGGTCATCTTCCCAAAATAAATCTTCCCTATTAGCTACTCTATCCTCCTCTTGGATGCAGTCTTCCCATACAATGTCAAACTTCATACTTTCTTTTCTAGCACACATAGTTTGTATGAATGATTCCCAAGGTATAGTGAGACCATTGAGTGTAGTAATGAGTAGTTCATCTTCATCAATGGAGTCTTGAATAGCATCAATTTTTTATTTGAACTGGGAAACCCTTCTAAAATAATCTTGAATCAATTCTCCTTTACTCATCTAGGTGCTCTTCAGTTGAGATCTCAAATTCATCTTTCTGTTGATGTTCCTCCATTCATACATTCTGGACAGGGGATCATATGTTTTATTTGGTGTATCCTTATATGACACTTGAGGGATCAATTGATCTTTGATAGAATTGGAAATTACCCTCATTTCCTTGATTAAGTCCTTCTGATGCTTCTTCTTAGCTTCATCTATTTTTGGTTTTGGGACTTCATCCTTGATATAATTATCAATATCATTCTCTCCGAGAATGAGACCAATACTATACTTCCATGCTCTGAAGTTTTCAATTCCTTCCATCTCATCATCAAGCTTAGTGCTTAGGTCCATCCTATCCAATAAGTCACTAAAAATTTAAATTTCTCAAAATGAAAAGCTGACCTTACTAGGAGATGTGCTTGATTGATGAGAATTCGTTGGTACACTTGGTTTCTGTATATCCCAAACATGCACCCTTCAAATATTACTTGCGAGGTTCCATTTTTTATAGAATTTCTGGTTCTGGTTTTCTACAATTTTCTGGTTCAGGACCAAACTAGGGTTTGTCTTTCCTGGAGACAACCACCCAAAAAATTTGATCTCGGGCTCGATATATGTGCTCCAAATATGCACAACTTTATATGCAAGCAGATCTTCAAAATTCCAACTTTTTCAGAAACCTTAATTTCTTCTAGAGGGAGAGGAGAGAGAGTTTCACCTTGTGAAAGTTGTCCTATTCAGGATAGCTATGATACCATGTTAATATTTCATATGCTAGACTATATATCATTAGGTTTTAATCCAAATTCACAATATTTTCATATGAAGAATAACTTAAATAAGCACAATCACAACAGAGACACAAATTATCCTCGGAAACCCTCAAGGGGAAGAAAACCCAACAAAACTTCCTCTGTATAAGATGTATAAGATAAAACCCAAAAAAGTTAATTATTTTCCTTCTAGGTCTCTCTCTCTCTCTCTCTCTCTCTCTCTCTCTCTCTCTCTCTCTCCCCTATGCGCTATACAATTGAGAGTGTCTGTGTTCAAATGAGAAGCACAAACACTCTATTTATACTCTTTTTGTCAAGTGACTTTTTACCTAAACAAGTCAGCCCCACTAAACTATCTGGCCGACTTCACCTAGGAAATCACAAAACATTATTTAATTATATTCATTAGGGTACTAATGACCCAACTTACAATGGACGATTTACCTCATGACTCTATGCAGACCAATTACAATAGTAACATCCCAATGGAGGAATAATAACATCTCCCTTGGGATACATCAGTAAAATACATTTAGAATATCCTTTGAAGTTACAGTATTCAACATTGCTAGACCCCAAAAACTGTAGGGCGTTCCTATTCTACCCTTCCTGAACTATGTGAAGTGTGCCATAATGGATTCATGGAATCCCTTGGTGCAGTGTACCTCCAAGAAGTCTTCATGAACATGTAACTGTAATTTGTATTCTTTTTGGTACTTGTATTCTATTTTTTATTATTCTTTTCTATGATATGGTTGAGGTTGATTAGTAACTTCTGATTAAATACCAAGGATTAATATGACATGTCAATGAAAGCCAGTAGGCTAGAGTCTAGAATAAGGAGGATGAATTTTTTTAACATTTTTAGCAATTACTAATTCCATCATGTTCACATTTTATTTCATTGACTTGGAGAAGAATTCAGGTTTATATGGTCTCTTGTTTTTACAGGAAAGGTATTGACTTCTTTTAGTTGAGAGAAACTTAATTTTTTGTTGGTTTTGAAACAAGAAGACTATGTAATTCTGTTGTTAAACTCACCTATAGTAAACAATGATGGATTTGAAAACATGATCATGTACAGATGGATTTCTTGAATGCAATTAAATGTAGCCCAACAGTTTCAAAGAGAGTTTTCCCAAAAAGTGTTGATGTGGCAACTAGTGTTTGTATTGCATTGCATGACACTGAAAAGGTCCCATTGTAAATATCCCTTTTTTATATGTTTATTATTATTACCTTTTTTTATCTCATTTGTTGTTCAAAATGTTCTTGTACTTGTACATAAGTCATTATAGTAAATATGTATAAATTAAATTTCTGAATTTACCTGCTTTCTCACTTGGTAGTATTAACGTTATTGTGGGAGAGATGCAATTTTGATAAAAGAGTTGCTTTTTGCAAGATAGTTTGACATCATTTCACATGGTTCCACTTATAGTTTGGAATAGTGTTGTTGGAAAAACAAATATTATTAATAGAGAAACTAGGATGGGAGCCAACCTCTTTTTTATATTTTCTAGAGTGATATCCTAACAAATAGTGTATTACAAACAAGGTAAGAAGGGTCATTGAAGTAGTTACTTAAAGAGAGCAATTCACATTGGTAGTAAAAGCATATTGTTTCTTTTTTGTTGAACATCTGCTTTGATTTTTGTGTGGTATGTTTGTTAGCGACTGTTCTCATGCTTTACATGAAATGAATAATCTGAGTATATTTGTGGATTCAACAATGAAACACGAGTTTGAACTTAAATCTTAAAATTTCTTTTCGGATAATTAATAATTATATTTGTACTTTTCTTTTAATGTAAATAAACTAGAATCATTCCCTAATTCTTATTTCCGAAGGTATTCCAATATTATGTTATAATTTTATGTAATTTTGTGTTGATGGTTCATTGGATATCTAATGTTCTGTTGCGAATCTCAATGATTCTCCATACAGAAGATGAAAATATAATCCCATTAACAAGGTTAACAGTCTATAATCATCTTTCAAAGTCTAGTAAAATTGCATAAGAGGTGTAAGGGTTATATAAGTGTTGTTTTTTCTACTGTTATTAGTGGTTACACTTATTGACAAGTTTTTAGATAGTTCAATAGAATATAGGGTTTTATTCTATGGATGATAAACATTGTATCAAGTATGAGAGATCAAATATATTAAGTAAAGGGACACGAATCACCTTTCTTAACAGAGATCCTATCATTTGCAAAAGTGTATTGCATGCTAGAATCAGGAAGAATAACACATCCCATAGAGGGTATATTTTCCCAAATATCTTTTCACCAAAACGACATGCTAGCAATTCTTCTATAGTTGTTCTATTCACTAGTTTTAAGTCTTTAAAATAGATATAAAATATAGAATTCTTTTTACATTTTTTAAATATTTTTTTAATGATAGGTTCCTTTTTGTATCTGGTTGATTCCTTTGTGTGTGGGTTCTCTTTTTCTTTTTTACTAGTGTAAAAAACCTAGACTAGGATTCATCTCCAAATTTCCCTTGGGAAACATAATAATTCTGGCCCAAATTGGCACAGAGACACATTAAAATTATTCCAATACCTGATAACGTATATGTTTTTAATACGAATATTTGTTAATGTATAAAATGTAGAGTGATATTTCCTTCTACAAATTTTCTACTTATTAGAACTAAAGGAAATGATTGCCAAATGACAAAGTTCATTTCTTGACCACAAAATATTGAATGACCTCACATTTTGTGTTGGTATTGTTATTACCTTTTCCTTATGCCGCTTTCTTCACATTCTAGTAGTAGAAATCATATATATATATAGTAGCATTCATTAAGAAATGATGGTGGTAAATTATTAACATGTTTTATTACCAAATTTTCCTATTTCATTATGTAAATGTTTTTTGGTGTTTTCAATGTGCAGGTATTGTGTGAAGCAAATAGCTCAAATTGTGTATATTGTATAGAGTTTGGAGTTTTTCAATATAATGAAAGGAATTTGTTTTTCCATTACACTCTTGATGACTGGTTAAATATGGGTGAAGAAGATTTCAAGAGTACCTTTGGTGTACTTGTAGAGGAACTTCTTCTCTGGAAGGTCTGCATAGAGTATGGGCTTTGTGTATCATGTGTTCCAGATTTCTATCCAACACTTTTTTTTTTGCTAAGTCCTCTTTATTTTGAGAAAAATATTGGTAGATACATAGTCAATGAAGTCCTATATGTTGCAAGGGAATCATTTATTGTGTTAGAGTCTCTTTCTAGGACTCTTCCAAATCTCCATTCACTAGAGCATGGGAATGACGAAGAAACTACTCTTAATGGTGTGGGATTTGAAAATTGGTCATCGAATCAGCTAGTTCCAATGGTTAAAGTTGCGCTTGAGTGGTTGAAATTCATAGAAAGTTTGTTCCTTTTGAAATCATTATGGCCAACTGATAAACATGTAAAAAATACATTTAAGCATGATTCTAACAAGAAAATCTCATTGGGTATGATATCAGTTGTTTTACACGCCATTTCAAGTATATTTGAGAAAATTCTACCACTTGAAGGCATAGGATTTTGTTCAAGTGACAAGGAACTGTCTTCTGGAAAATGGATACCTGTATTTGTTCCCTAGGTGGGCCTGAAACTTATAGAAAGCATACTTCTACACTTTTCAGAAACAAAATCAGAGAAAATAATATCATTGAATGTGGAGAAATCTTCATTTATTGAATATTTATGTTTTCTAAGAAAGGAAGTTGATTATGAAACATCGTTACCATATTTAAGTTGCTTTCATGGCATAATTTAGCTCGTTACTATGGTTGACAATCTTATGAATTTTGAGCAAAGAAAGAATCATGTTGTTCATTCTACTGATGAGGAAATTTCAGACTCGAAGAAAATACTTAAATGTGGATTAGTAGTATCATCTCAAAATGAGATAAAAGTGTGCATTAAACATGTTTATGTATCTTGTGTCTTTAGAGTGGCACCTTGTGCAGTCCAGTGAAGTGAAAGAAAAAGGTGGTCCTAGTCCTGGTATAGGACTAGGATAGGATGCTACCAATGGTGTATTTTGGTCAGTAAAAGTGTTTATGGCTAAAGAATATGCTACAATAATGACCACCTTACTTGAATTTTTTCCAATTTTCCTTGACAAAGATGTTTTTGACTAGGAAAAGCTCAATTTGCAAAGTGATGGGATAAATGAATTTATTTTGAACACTATAAAAA
>LPNX010957630.1:1311764-1510064 GCA_001517045.1 Pseudotsuga menziesii | reverse complement strand
ATCCATTAAGAAATGATGGTGGTCAATTATTAACATGTTTTATTACCAAAATTTCCTATTTCATTATGTAAATATTTTGTTGTTTTCAATGTGGAGGTATTGTGTGAAGCAAATAGCTCAAATTGTGTAACTCTATATTTTATAGAGTCTGGAATTTTTCAATATAGTGAAAGGAACTTGTTTTTCCATTACACACTTGTTGATTCCTGGAAAAATCTAATGTACCAACAATAGGGATTATCCTTGGTAAATAATCCCAATTAGATCATCGATTTTTTGGTGTGGGGAATCCACTTGGTTTACGGTCCAACTATCATAGATTAAGTTGTTTAAATATTTTACTGGTTGTGGCTCGGTCCACCATTTATGTAAATTTTCTTTGTTTAAAAGGATGAAATGTAGATTCCTAAGCTAAATGTAGGTGAATGATGAACAAGAATATCAACCACTTCTTTAAATCTAAATCTAAAACTAATGTATTTTGTTAACCCAAAAAATCCTTCACTAAGCTATTTATGACCTACACCACCCAAGGACACCATCTCACGGCCCTCCATTAGATCCCCACACCCTCAAAATAGCTAAAGGATGAAGAAAAGGGCTTAAAAACCCCAAAAAAGTAGCCCAAAATACTATCCTAGGAGCTAAAGCCCCCCAAAAGGGGATAAAAACCTAAAAGGAGCTAAAATTAGGGTGGAAGGGGCTAAAGCCCAGACCAAGGGCTTAAAACCCTAAAACCCCAAAAAAGCTATAAAAGGAGGGTGGGGGGTCACTCTCAAAACACTTCTCCCATGCATATTGTTATGTTGCCCATGCATGCCTTGAGACACCTTTTCCTCTCAAGCCACCCACACTCCTTCTCCTCCATCTCCATTGAGCCATATCCCCCCATCCAAGAGAGGTGTTTCCACAAGCTTGGGCATGGTGACCCATTTCCACCAGAGAAGGTATAGCTTGTCATTCTTGTCTTGTTCATTTGCTTTCTTTGCTTTCTAACCTATGATTTCATTTGCAAGTTTATTTCTTAACATTTTTTGCAGGTATTTAGGTTTATTATTGCATAGAATTTGTTTACAGGTCTTTGGAAGTGGAACCCTAACTTGTGTTTGCAGAGGGGTTCACCATTGTTTCCATCATTTCTCCATTTTCTTCTTTATGTTCTTAGTTTAGTTTCTATCCCTTTACATTTCGTTTTCATTTTCAGCATTTATCCACGTAGGAACATACCCATCTGTCCTCTAGACAGAAGGGAGACATTCCTACCACTGTAGCAACGAGAAATCCCTACTACAGAACTAGCGACCATACCAGATCGATCCCACAGGATCCCTGGGCCAAATTTTTAAAATTTCAAGTTTTTCAAGTTTTGCCTTAGTTTTTCAAATTTCATGTTAAATTCACTTTAAATCCATTTTATTTTTAGTTATCAGTACTGCCGAAGCCTCTGCTAGGAAAATCTGTGTCAGTTGGCCACAATATAGGTTAGTGTCGGCCAGATCTGACTCTGGATCTCAAAAAACCTGAAATCTAGGGCAGGTCTCTCTTATCGGGCCTGAAAGTGAGGTGAGGGTGCACTTAATAGCCAAACAAACATGCCAAGGGCACACTTAATCCCCTGATAAGTGTGACTTCACTCAGAAACACAGACCGTGACTGTCTGTGGATTATGTGCGACCCCCTCGCCTGTTTCTGAAAAAATCTTGCGGTCCCCTCACCAGATTTGATTAGAAATGTGCGGCCTATCAAACAAAACTTTAATTTTAGTTTAATAGAGGTTATATTTCAGTTTTATAGGGACTTTCAGTGTGGCTCAGCCACCTCTATCCAGCACTATAAGTCAATTTTAGTTTCAGTTTCTGTTTTCTACAATTTCTTTTACAAACAATGTGTAAATTCTAACTAAATGTTAATGGATTAATAAAATGAATGTAGATTAACTAAAATCAACCTAAAACTAACTGTATTTCTTACCCTTCCTCCTCTACCCAATCATCACCCTTCGGGGTATTCTGGGATATGACTAAGGGCAAGCTCGTATAGATATAGGCACTCCACTAATATTGTTCCAAACCATTAAAACTGGATGACCTGGAAGGTAGAGGGGGTAGAGAAGGAGGGCTTCTCATGGTGCTAAGAGTCCTCCCTATTGACCAACCATGCATCCAGGAGGTGACCTGTGTATCTACGGATAGGCTTAGTCCCATTGTGTTGAGAGCCCAGCACCTTCTCTTAGTTGAAGAGGAATATCAGTGTGAGGTAGTCATCTAGTTAGGCCATCAAACATTCAGGGTTAATAACTGTATTTGTTCACAATTTATGATTATTCAATGCTTGCATACACAACCACAATATGATGAATTCATAAATCATTTTGCAGCAACCAAATACCGAAAAAACAAACAAAAAAATACACCATACCAAGTAATTAACCCAACTCAATTCATGACGTTGAGTGAGCCTTAAAATTTACCAATTTACACTAAGTACAACCAATCTGCGTTCTTTGAGGACATAAGAACCTGACTACTTAAACTTTGGGAAGTACTTGGGCTCTGCCCAGAAATTCATTGTGAGGAGTACCACAGGAACCCCAAAGTAGCTGGCCATTGAGAGGAATTGCCAAGCGAAATGGGAAACGACCCCCTCCAATTGAGTAGAAACACCTGTGAGGAAAAATCCAAGTGTTGTCTTCTGGCAGTATTGGTGGCCGAGTGACCACCTACAGCTAATATGAAGCCACTAAAACCGGGTTCCAAACATCGTTCCCACCAGTTTCATACATAAAATCAAACATAATTGATCCTCCACGCTCTTCCTCACACCTAAGAGGCGAACCACCACCATTTGGAACGCTCAATCGACACCGTCAAAACTATTCTTAGTGCTCTCCCACACCGTTAGAAAGCCACACAGCCTCTTATTTTGATTCAGACCCATATCAGTCCAAACCAGACCTCCACACCGCACCATCAAGCCCCATGGCTGGTGCAAATCCGGATCCATTTTCTAACTTAACCTTAGCAAGTGGACCCATGTCTACACCACAACCTGTAAGCATAGTCATGCAGACTATCATTAGTCAGCTACCACTGCCCATAGTGACCAGACAAGCTGGCCCACTAGCAACACATGGGGGTAGTGGCCCCTCCACACACACTGCCCCTCCTGCCACATAGGGGGGCAGTGGACCATCCACTTACATTGCCCCTACTTTCATGCATGGGGGCAATGTCTCTTCCACCCAAACTGTCCCTCCCACAACACTTGGGGGCATTGGTCCATCCAAAATGGTGCCACAGCAAGTACCCCCAGCTATGCAGATGCATTAAGCACCTGCAAACCCCACCACCATCGCAGCCCCATCCCACATCAACCTAGGGTCAAATCTACCCTTCATGGCTCATCTTAACTTGCATGATTTTTCTAGATTAATAAATGACCCCATTCTCCATCAAGCTTTTTGGCCTCCAATGCCAACCAAGCTTCCATCAGACATCCCCATGTTTGAAGGCAAAGCAAGGGAATCTCCCCAAAACCACATAATGAAATTCCATCTATGGTGCTCATCCAACAACATCATAGATGATTCCATTAGGCTGAGGCTATTCCAATGCACCCTTACAGGTGCTGCAGCCAAATGGTACATTGAGCTGCCACAAGCCAAGTACCCATACTTGAACTCCCTAGCTTTCATGTTCCTACAGTATTTCCAACTCCCCGTCAGATATGATGAGGGGGTGGAGATCCTATTATCCTACCATCAAAGCACTTCCACTCATATAACTAACCATATCCATGAGTAGCGGTGACACCGTAGCCTATGTAAAATCCCACTTGACGATAGGATCTTCTTGGATTGGTTCCTTAAGACCTTGCTCTTGCCCATAGAAAAGGACGTCACATCTGAGCATCCCCAATCTGAAGAAGAGGCCATACTGAAGGCCCAATAGTTTGACCTTATCTATGCTCAGTATGGATACCTATACACCGTCATTTTAGATGACCCCATCTGAGTACCTCATACCATGATGCATCGAGGGCATCGCACGCTGCAGACAACATCATAGGATCGGTCTCCCAATAGCCACAGCCTTAACTGACACCACCTGCTATTACACCACAACCAAGCAACACTGCTAATGTTGCTTACCAAAACCAAGCCGCAGACTATGCAATAATGATTTCCCAGTTCAAAGAAACAACTTCATACGCACAGCCTACGCCACCGCAGCAGGCTCATGCCATGGCTTGGCCAACACAGTAGTATGCAGGGAAAATGCTCACATTTGTGGCACCGCAACCCCCATAAATCTATTACGCACCACCATTGCAACTAGTTCAAGCCCCCGCCCCTGTTCCACCCGCTCTGTTGGGACAAGTGTTCACACAAAAAAACTGTCCCAACCATCCTGCCCCCAACAATCAACAAGGGCAAGCTAGAAATAACCAGCCCCGCAACAAAGGCAATAACCAACCGTAGGGAGGTGCTGAACAACCGAACCCTCCCAACAATGCAGCGGCAAACTAACCAGCCCAAAACCCCCCACAACAGAATGCACCAAGATGCAATGCCCCATTGCGCACAAACCAACCATGCCCACTATGTGATGTTTATGGGCACTACACATTCGAGTGTCCCCTCATAGCTTGTGCAAAGTAGGTCATTCAAAATGAGGCCCAAAAGGCCGCCAACACTACAAATCATGTCCAACCCAAACCGGCACCATAAGGGCCTACCCCCATGGTCCCTCAAAACCCACTCCCTATCCAAGGGTTGGTGGCAATTGCACTCCCTCCCCAACCCAATCCCAATGCTTCGGGGGCACCTCCCACGGCTGAAACAAGTGTTCACCACCTGCTAGCCATGACGACTGAAGAGGTCAACTTGTAAACCCGACGAAATCAGTACGATACCACCACCAAACCCACTGACACATCAACAGCATCAAAATCCAAAAATTTTAACCTACCTCTTTAGTTACCCCCATTTCCATGCCCCCCCATATGCAGAATTTCCAATAACGCCATGGCTAGAGCTACAGTCAGCTATAGCATCGTGGATGATTTGGCCCAAACTCCAACCGCCATGTCCACTCTTGAGGTACTTAAAATGTGCCCAATGTAGTGGAAATCCTTTAGTAGCCTCCCTAGGTGTAGTAGACTCCGCCAACTCCAATTTGATCACATTCAACACGGAGAACGAAGAACCGCATCGACCATCGACCATCGCCTTTCAAATCTCGTTCTCCATTCGAAATTTGGTTGTGCATCGGTGAATAGTGGAAGAGGGGGCATCCATGTGCATTATGTCCACCCTGGTTTGGAAAAAACTTAGATCACCAATTCTGCAACCGTCCTCCACAACCCTGCAGGCTTATTATGGACATCCCGCTAAATCCCAAGGAATCCTCCCCCATGTCCCCATTATATTAGCTGGGAAGATAGTGTTGATCAACATAGAGGTCGTCAATACTCAACTAGACTACAACCTTCTCCACTGGAGAAGTTACATATATGCCATGCGAACTGTCACATCAACTGTCTTCCATCCCATGATGTTCCCCCATGAAGGGAAGATTGTGACGGTTGATAAGCTCACCTACCATGATCCGCAAGGGTTAACGGTACCTGCCAATGTTATCCCTACCATCACCACCATTGAGCCACAAGGGGTGACCACACACACTAATGTCGTCCCTATAACCAACACTATGGTTGAAAACACACCAGCCTCCACATTGTTGAATGTGGGCTCTGGGTTTTTTACCGATACCTCCATAACGGCTCCTTTCCTGTTAGCATCACCACCATCGACACAAAATGAAACTGCATACTTGTGCATGGTCTCATCAAGCACCGCTGCACCCAAACAACAACCGTAGTTGCAGCCCCAACCACAACCACAACATCATCCACAGCCACAACACCAACAGCAGCCGCATCATCACTCACAGCAGCAACATTACGTGCAGCCACAACCACAACCGCATCCCCACATGCAACCAGCCGAGAGTTATGTGGGCTCATCCCCAGTCCATACGATTCCCTTCCTCTTCCCCCACCTGGTGTCATGAGAAAGCCATTCATGGCCACCTTAAGCCTACCCAACTTTACGTTGGGAATCCCAGTGTGGTATCTTGATCCACTAGCTCAATCAGCAATGCCCCAGGTTGTCTTAACCCTGGTGCAACCCATCGCGGTGGAGTCTCACCCTCCACCCGGCTCGTAAAATCCAACCGTCTCACCTGTACCTGCACCACCCCACCCAAAAAGGTCCAGGGGCAAGAATTCCAAAGCCACCACAAAGCCATGATAATTCCCACCTTGCACCGTCTGTGAGCAACAGGGACATCCAACTCAGAATTGCCCTGAACTCCCCATGATCCGTGCGCATTTGGATGCCATGGATACAAACAAAAAAATCCTTGTGGTTGAAATCCCACCACACCAATAGTTAGGAACAAGGAATTGAGAACAAACCATGCTTGTGCCCTTTGCAGTTTGTATGGACATTACTCTCACCATTGCCAGGACCTGCCCGAATTTTGAATGGCTCTAGCTGACCTCCGACAACATTCCCTTGAATCTGAGATCACCCTGATTGAATAATTTCACCCCCCACCTCCTTCTTTAGACACCATGTCCATTTATGTGATGTCCAGTTCTATAGACCCTCTTGTCTCCACCATCACTGACAGTCCATCAGACCTGCCTCTTCTATTGTTTCCCCAACCATAGCCACAAACTCAGTTACCTAGGAAACATTGGGGTTCATTCCTGATGAACACAATCCATTTCCTTGTTCTTTTCCTTTTCCTTTTCCTACCATCCAAGATCATGAGTAAGTCTGCCTTGGAAACCCTCAATCTACGGGATTTTAGACTGGGAGATCCTGTGTGGTACCTTAAACCACCTACTGTACCTCTGAGGCCCCAGGATGTGTTGACTCATGTCCAGCCAATTGAGATGATGTTGCACATACCTCCAGGTCCATCAAAGACTCCTTTTGTCTCTAGGCCTGCCCCTCTTCCTCCAACAGAGACCAGGGGCAAGGCAACCAAAGCCATAACCAGTACCATTTACATGATCTCTAGCACTAGTTTCCCTTCCTTCTCATCAGCTATGGAAGATACACCTAATCTCTCCCGGTAACACTTATGCGATGACAGAGATATATGTAAGACCGCCTTCAATTTTACCCCATTCCATTTAAACCATAGTGTGGAATCGGTTCTTCCCATAAAAGACCAAATTCTGTCATCCCTCCTTTCTGATGACCTTCGTCTCGGCAAGGGGGCATACCTCTTCACTAACTCAGACGGTCGACTCATGAAGAAGCCATGCAACGGGCTCCACCTCAAGAGAGCTTATGCCTGATATAACCATTATGAGTCCCTTATAGCGTAGTCTTTTCCCTTTTTTTTATTTTGAAATGTTTTTACCACAAATCAAAGACCGCCATTTGGGGGCAGCACCATTAGCTACTAATCCATAGTCACCAGGAGCTTGTTTGAGACACTTCTCACACCTCTGAACTCAAATTTCCGCCTTCTATGTCCTTATGAGACCATTGTCTCATGTTTAACAAACAAATTTTGGGACCGATTCCCGAAAGTTACCTCGATTTACGAGCCACATCATGGTGATGCAAGTGTCTATGGACCTATACTTTCATCACACTTTCCTCCTGCTACTCATGCGGGTTTTTGGGCCACCACCCGTTAAGGAATGTAATTTTTTGTTTTTGTTTTGTATTTTTAACACATAGTTGTCTTTTCTATTCACCGCACCTTGCGCGGACCTCTGGACCACTGTCCACAAAATGATTTCTTTTTCTTGCATGTATTTGGCATATAATTTCCCCCGGAATCGCACTCACATCGCATGTAGTCAAGTCTATTCACCGCAACACACACACACACTCTTCTGACCTCTATCTGAGAGCCACCTTGGTTTGTGTGCCTTCTACTGCAACGGACTCACGAGCCTCTGCCGCTATATATCCCACGCATGTATTGGTATGTTTGAGAGCCTTCTGCTCCATCCATACTGCGCGGATGACTGTTACGGAGAGAAATTCCTATGGATTGGGGTACCACAACATAAAGCTTGACTCCAGAAATCAATCCTTTCCAATATGCAATAGAAATTAAATGTCTAACACTAAAGGATCAGACCTCGTACCTTATTCCAGACGGTTGAAGTAGATCCCCGTTGAGCTTTCCAATATTCAGCTTGAATTGATCTGTTACTTCCTCAACAACAAGTAAACAATACAAGCATTCTATATATCATGGTGTTAGATCTATTCTAGGATATATAATCAATAATGTAAAAGCATTTGACATGATCCCACGGATAAAGTATTCATTCAAACACACATTATTGGACAAGAAAAGATATTTCTATTAATATAAATCAAAGATTACAAGATACAACCTCTAACGGCATGTCTGCGAACCGGAGAAACTGAATTCCCCCACTTGGGCCTCCACCACTTCAATCCTCCATCTCTTGATAGCAAGCTCACAAGCAAAAGAAAAGCTTGGGAAGAACACAAAAGTGCTCTAAGGGACAAAGGGATTCAGACTCAAGCATAAGTTCCGACAACAATGGACTATAGTTTCGTTGCTCTCAATTCTCTCTCATGCCTTCAATGTACCAAGGGGTTCCTTATATAGCTTTTCAAAGGGGTAATGAAAGGTCGAATCCAAGCGATCTCAAGGCATAGGGAAGGCCAAGAGTCAAATGAGTTGGATCCATGTCAAGGAAAACTCCAAAAGGATTTGGATTATGCACACATCCCGATGTACACGGTTTTAGTGGTGAAACCCACGTATATACGTGCTTATAGGTTTAAAAGTCATGTATATCATTTTTCATATATTTTTAGGGATGATCAAGGAAACATCAAAGGACAAAAAGTGGTCCATAGGGTCTAAGGAGTCTGCAGCGGGATAGGGGAAGGCCATACAAAGTGTGATTCACCTAGAGTGGTGAAATCCGCTATAATAGATGCCCCCTAATGTGTGAGGTTAGAGGGGTCATACGATGGCCGAAATACATTATAAGTCCATCCCAAAAGTGGAGTGATGAAGGATCCCAAATGAAATACCAGCCACCCAATCAGCATAGTACAATAATACAACTCTGCATACAACTGCAAATACATATAGCAGTCCCGGATACATAAGAGTACAATGGCCATTAATAGGCATGATACATGATATCACATATGTGGTCATCGCCACGTACAATATACATAGATCAGAATCTCCATGATGAAGATATACAAAGGACCATGATCTCCAAAATGGCTGAAGATATATAATAGATCAAGATCTCCATAGTGGCTGGAAATATCTGACATATACTGGAATCAAGTCATGAGAGATGAAATCTCATGAACACTAGCATGATCAAGGAGGTAGCATATAAGAGATGCCACCAATCTAGAAAATCTTCTACAAAAACCGCTACGAGTACATGTCCTACTATGTGAATAGAGGTGTCGAGGTCAAACATAGTAGTCCATCGTCTGATTACCGGTCATTAATGTATACCATTAATAGACGCGAGATCACCCACCAATAATGAAAATGGGAATCAAGGTACTAGAGTGAAAACTAACAAGTGTGAATAAATGTGTTGAGGTCTAACACTTGAAAGGATCCATCGATCAGGGGACATTGATGTATTCCCAAGAAACTGTCGATGGTGAGAGAACCTGACCCTGATGACTGCAAGTCTCAAGGCACTCAAAATGACTCTAGACTCCAATCCCAGAATAAATGATCTGAATTCGATGGGATGAAATCCACTGAAATGAGGGCATTAAGGCATCCCCCATTATCCAACATGAGGTACTCAGCAAAGCTGTATAATGTGGAAGGAATCGATCATAAAGTGCACGAACTAGTAACTGTACCGGGAATGGCCGAAATGCAAAGTCAAGATAACTGAGGAATGGCCGACACAGGTTTCAACTTCCTTCGAACAAGAGAATGATGGCGTATGGTGACTGAATGAAGGTAGCATAGACTCAATATACAAATTGGGACATCTTTGTGACACAGGAGGCATCAACAGAGGCTCCATAGGGACTGGAAGCTTAACCAGTCGGTGGAGATAAACTCAGATAAACGAGTACAGATCCTAAAGTCAAAGTATAACCCAATCAATGGATGTGATATACAGTGCTCTGTTCGAAGGCGACACGACTCAACAGCTGCCAAAGATAACATCTTTCCTTGTCCAGCTTTTTGGTTTTTTAATTTTTTTGGACTTTTTTAGTTATTTGAAAAGCTTGAAAAAATAATAAACTAGCTTTATAGTTACAAAATAGGAGGAGACGAGTGTCACAAGGGAAAACAAACTAGTTCCAAGCAGTGGAACATACCTATGCTCAATGCAAGGATACATGTGTAGGATATTGACAATCGGGGGAAAATCCCCTCTCGGTAAAAAGGGAATCAAGCTACGAAGGATATAAAAAAATGGCTCTGAATGGCTAGATATGAGACAAGCTCGGGCTATATGGCTGAAGCACAATGTTAGGGGAGCCGACATAAAGCTCAATAAGGCAGGAAAAGCTCATGATAATGCATTCACAACTTGACATGAGGGAGTCCTAAGGGAAATAGGCCAGCATAAGATCAAGTGGAGTATGAGGCTCTTGCGAAATGTCATGGCAGTACTATACAATGGACTCCCACAACCTAAAGGAGAAACCATCGGCATGGGCACCAAATGCAAATAAAGCGCTAACTAGGGTACCCATGTAAGGTGAAGCTCTACCACTCATATCATGCCACTTCTAAAGCAGCAAGAAGGTTCTGTGACATAATAGAGTGGTTTTGTACCTAAGGTCATGATGATATGGTCACAAGGTCATGCACAATGCAAATGGTGGTGAAACCTAACCTATATGCCAGTTTAGACATGATACCTGAGATCGGCATGAATGGGTCAATCCAACGGCTAAAACGGCATTGAAAAAGGTCTTCTACAACACCAATTATGTCAAAAACAATCCAAAATGGTTAGAAAATGTTGAAACTATAGGAAAGGGGGTAAAAATTTTCAAATATTTGAAAAATTTTCTATAAATAGTAAAAAATATAAATCATTTGAAACTTTTACCCATTTGAGCTCTGATTTTCAACTGCAAATTCCAGGAGATCCAGCTGGTGGAATTCACAACCATTTCTTCCAGATATTTACTCATGCTCTCCTCTTGCATTTGACATAATTTTTATAGATTTTCATGGTCAAATGAGTTTTTTAGGCCATCCCAAAATGAGCGTTGCGGCCCACGTGGAAATCGAGGCTTTTTCTGTGTATAGGGATGGATATATGCGGAAAAGGGCCTCAAACCCGCGTACATACACGGTTGTTTTCAAAACAGTCGTGTATGAGGCCACGCATATGATTTTCAACTAAACTAATGGGAAAATTTTCAATTTCTTTTGCAGGATGGTGCTAGAGTGGAGAGAGCGTGAGCATGGTGAAGTAGAGGAAGCAGTAAGGGCTGACTTAATGGCTCAACAAGCTCTTCGTGCATGTGGACTCTACAAGTTTTGGTGTCTTGGTGGTTTGAGGGCCAAACCAAGACTGCTACAGATTCCGGTAGAATATTGGGATCCAGATTCAGAGTCCTTTCATATTGATGGGATGTCCCTCACCATAGAGGTGGAGGACATATACTTTATCATAGGGCTTTCTAGATGAGGGGAGGTGGTGAACCTTCATTCCCGAGGTGGGCCAGGGGGTGGCCTGACTATAGACAAGTACATTGTAGTGTACTTTTATCCAGACACCGAGAAGGTGGGGAGTCAGGTCCCTACCAATGCTATACAGGTGCTGGGCCTAAAGGCCATATTATTGACACTGGGCAGGATAGCCAGCTTAGCATCACTCCACCAAGCCTCGCGGCCTCTGATGTTCTATGTAGTGGAGTGCATGAGACCCACAATCTATGACTGGAGTACTACACTACTGAGCAACATGAAACACTAGCTCAGTGAGTGTAAGGCAGGCAGGGTGAGGAACTTCAGGTTCAGCAGTATCTTGAGCACGTTTTTCTTTGAGCGTGTTCCAGGATTGAGCCCTAGAGTGGATGTTCCTCTCCACGGGGTTTGAGATCCGGCCCAATGGTGTTGGGCATATGCTATGCGTAGAATGGGGGGTGGTAGGGTGGCCAACCCATATCTAGCTGACTTCTTTCCATGGTGGCGACGACAGATAGTTGCCATTGATGACTACCCCTATGCAGGGATAGATTTCCGGGGGGATCCGAACATGCCATTGCCACCAGGATCGGCATATGGTGATATAGGTAACGAATCTCGACCCTCACTCTTTTTTAAATTTTTTGAGTTATTGAATTTTTTTGTATTTTCTTGATTTTATGGAATCAAAAAGACATGTTTTTGCACCACAACACATAGTGACATCTACCATTTGTGTGCAAATGTGGGACCACGATGGCTAGAGGGCTTCCCTCGTCATAGACAGAGGGGAAGAGGAGATGACATCACGGGTGTGGATGCATAACGAATGCTCCAGAGCATTCATACCAACTTTGTGAGACTGACTCATATAGTTCCCATGGCACAAGTCAAGGACTTTCCTGAGGCCATGCAGCGGCAGGTGGTGGGTGTACCACGCGCATGGGTGCGTTTATTTCGACGGCTAGCTAGAGCCGTAGTGACGTTCCATGATCACAACCCTTCTCCTCCTCCATAGGATTAGACACTTGGGAGTGTATACATTTTGTACGACTGTGTATTATATGATGGTGGCTTAAAAGCCCCAATTTTGTATCATGACACTATGTATTATCACATTTTTTATGTATAAAAAGTTTTATGGTGATCGATTTATTTATTTACATGTGTAAAAATTGTGTTTGTGATTAATTTATTATGAATGAAACAAATTCCAATCTAACACGTAGTTAGCATATGAGTCAGCAACTTGATTATTATTTCTTGGAATGTGTATATATGTTATATTGTTAAATTGTCGTTCTAACAATCTCACACATAAGAATCTTCTCAATAATGTTGGATCTCTAACATGGTACAAACCATTGAGCTGTGACACTACTAACTCCGAATCAAGACGTACCTCAAGAGATATAACACCATGTAGAATGGCATCCCATAGAAGCTCAATAATGGCGTTATATTCAGCAACATTGTTGGAAGATGGCCGTAGACATACACCTCCTGAAGACAATACCTGACCCATAGGAGTATAAATCACCCAAGCAGCAGAGGCTGAGTGTTGAGTGTGACGGCTTGCACCAACCATGAATCCTATGTAGGTGGAAGATTCCCTTGACATCTGCCAAAAGAAATAGAAACTAATCACAAACCCGATCACGATAAGAAAAAGACCTAACTATGCAAAGCTGTACAATAATATACAACAAGCAGCATTGGCTAAAGATTATGCATAGTATTTTTTGAGATAGAGCCCATTTCTAGGCTCCGCCAAAGTTGTTCCTTCGTAATCCACTAACTCATAAGCACCCTTCTCTAACACACGCTTGACCACGTAAGGACCACGCCACATAGGATTGAATTTCCCTTCCCCCAAGGGTTCTTTCGGTTGATCCCACAAAAGGACCAAGTATCCTTCACCAAACACTCTTGGATGGATAGATTTATCGTACTGGACCTTAACGCGATGCTTATTAAGCTCTAGAGCCACCAAGGCATCCCGACGCTACTCATCAAGTTGCTCAAGGTGAACCAAACGCTCCTCCAAAGGTGAAGTGTCTAGTAAGAGTTCCACAGCTAGCTTCAATGAAGGAATTTCGCATTCAATCGGCAATATCGACTCCACTCCATGTACAAGCTGATATGGAGAAAAACCAGTGGCAGTCTTAACTGCGGTTTGATATGCCCACAAAGTAGGATATAACATAATGTGCCAATTATTCTTGCTTTGTGCGATGGTTCGTTGGAGAATGGATTTGAGTGATTTATTCACTGCCTCTACCTGTCCATTTTCTTGGGGGTAGTAAGAAGAGGAGTGCTCTTGCTTATACCCTAACTTCAATGCCAACTCTTCCATCATACGGTTCTGAAAGTGCGAGCCATGGTCAGTGACAAGCTCTTTTGGAATCCCAAACCGAGTAATAATTTGGTTGAATACAAAGTGAGCGGCTGTCTCACCGTCAGATTTTACTGTAGGCATAGCCTCAGCCCATTTCGTGAGATAATCAACAGCCACTATAATGTGATGGTGCCCCCCAGCCGAAGATGGGTTGCAATCCATAAAATTGAGCCCCCACTTACTGAAGGGACCGGTAGTGATAATGGGATGTAACGGGGTAGTTTTCAATCACATATTACGTGCAAACACCTAGAAAGGGTGGCACCTCTTGACCTCATCAACACAATCCTTAAAGATCGACGGCCATAAATAACCCGCTCTCAAAATCTTTTGAGCTGTAGAAAGACTAGATAAATGACCACCACACGCCCCTCCGTGGAAATCATTCAGCACGACCTTAGCCTCGTCATGAGTTAAACAACGTCATAAAATGGAATTTACCCCATGACGATACAGAGTATTGTCCACTATGAGGTAGTTCTTAGAGACGTGACATAATCGTCGTCGTTCATCTCACGAGAGGTGACTAGGGGTCTTCAGTGTTTGTAAATATATTATGATATCCTCATACCATGGGTCTAATGTAGAGATTAAGAAGATATGTTTATCGACAAATGTATCTTCACAAAGCAACTCCTCGACCTCGCTCGAAAAATCCGATATAAGCTCTGCAAAAATTAAAGACTTCTTCAATTTTGCCGAAACAAACTCGAGATCAAATTCTTGCAGAATGAAAATCCATTTATTATACTTTCCCCCAATCATCCTTCGGGTGAGGACGAATTGAAATGGATTGACATGGGCCACAACCAAGGTCTGGTGGAGGAGAATATAATGTCTCAAACGCTAAACCCCATGTACGGTAGCTAAAGCAAGCTTCTCGACATGAGAATAACGAATCTTTGTGTCAATAAGGTTTCGGCTCAAATAATATATGACATGCTCTTGGAGCTCCTCATCCTCTTGAACCAAGACCATACCAATCGTCTCTAAATACGCGGCCACATATAATAAGAAATCACGGCTATAGTCCGGAGGACTAATCACCGGGGCCGATGCTAGGGCTCGCTTGAGTGTGTCGAAGGACTCCTGGGCTCGCTCATCCCAATAAAAGGGAGTATCCTTCTTTAAGAGACACATGAAGCCTCTAGTCAAATTGGCAAAGTTGACAAAAAATATTTGTAAGAAGTTTGCCATCCCTTGCAAACACTGAAGATGACGAATATTCTTCGGGGGAGACAACTGATGTATTGCCTCAACCTTCAAAGGGTCGACTATTATACCCTCTTTCGAAACGATGAATCCTAACAAACGACCTGACTTCACGCAAAAGATGCACTTATGAGGATTTAATCTAACTGAATAGTGCCGGCATCTTTTGAATACCAATCTCAAGTGATAGGGATGATGCATTCTCATACGAGAATGAGCAGTGAGATCATCCAAAAATACTTCGATAATTGACTTGAGATCATGGAAAATCGAGGTCATCGCCTGCTGAAATGTAGCTCCAGCGTTTTTAATGCCAAAAGGCATTTTTCGATATGCGAACATTCCCCAAGGAAAAATAAATGTAGTCTTATGTTGGTCCTAAGGTTTAATCTGTATCTGATTATACCTAGAAAAGTCGTCCATAAAGGAGAACACTTCGCTACCCGCACACTCATCCAAAATCTGATCTATAAATGGTGTGGGGAAGTTATCCTTAGGACAGGCATGATTCAAATCGCAGAAATCAGTGCATATGCGGATCGCTCCCTACTTCTTATCCACCGAAATGGGGTTTGAAACCCACTCCATCAAGGGAACGGGATAGATGAAACCGGCTTTCAACAGTTTCTCTATCTCTGCCTTAATGGCGGGTACTTTCCTAGGATTCACCACACGTAAACATTGTCGTACAGGCTTAGCATTGGGGTAAGTCTTAATCTCGTGTTCGACAATATGAGGGTCAATACCTGGCATCTCGTCATAAGACTAAGCAAAAATATCACGAAATTCCTTGAATAGCTGGGTATATTCCAGAATCTCAGCATGGGAACATTCCGCCCCAATATAGACATTCTCTATTGTGACAGGATTGTGAGAGATGTTGATAGGAATCGTTGAAGATATGTTTGCCATGTTTCCATCAGCCATCGGACCAGGAGAGCTCAATGGAACCACGGGACTACCAACTCTCTGACTAAGAACCGCCCTAAAATTCTCATGCTCCAAACGGTCAAGATCTGGAAGAAAGTACGATCTATGATGAAGTTCCTCCCATGGTGGCTCAATTCCCGACATAGCCTCAATAATCGCTTCATCCGAAGGGAAAACTGTATCAAGGTAGTCATGGGCATGAGAAGACTGTACTGCCCATGCCAAAAGCACATACGGGTCCTCCTCCTCCGTCCGTGAAGAGGAAGGACTAGGCTCTGCAACACTCTCAAGATTAGCTTGATAAGCTATCATGGCTGTAGGCAACGGCATGCTTGTCTCGATAGGCTCACTCGAATTACTCAGTGTAGGAAGAATCCAAGAGTCTTCCATATGACTCGTGTGAAAATACACTGATGTCATAGAAGTCGAAGCCTCATCGGAATTAGATCCTATCATGAGGATCGGTGTAGGAAAACTAAAGCTTCCCATGAGGGATGGATACATGCCTACACCCACACTCCCAGTTGTCAGCTAAGAGTGCTCAACGATCGAGATCAAAGCTCCTGAGGATGCGGTAACAGACGGATTCTTGAATGTCATCTGATCAATCGTTACGATCTTCCCATTATGTGGAAAGCATACAACGTGGAACAAGGAAGAAGCAACGGCTTGCATACTATACATCCAGTTCCTACCCAGCAATAGAGTATAGTCAAGGGTCGCATCAACCACCTCAACCTCTATCACAACGGTCTTCCCCCCCAAACGGAATTTAAGGCAAGGAAGGATGTCATGCGGCCTAAAAGATCTCCCATCGAACGTAGTTAACATAGTCGCTGATTTAGACAACTCAAGAGAACCGAGACCCTTCTAACAAGCCAAAGACATCACAGAAGCAACAACGCCCTCGTTAATCACAGTACGTTTTACGGTTGTACCAAGACATTATACATGCACCAAAAGAGACACATAGTAGGGCAAGCGAGGCTGATGTCTTGCGGTTTCAAATTTGATCACAGAAGAAGGATCATCATCGTTCACACCAAGAGTAGAAAGCAACGCCTTCCTTTGCGAAGGACAACTCTGAAGCACTTCCAATGCAGACATCGCACAAGGAGTATGGCCCAAATCCTCGACATCTAAATAATTCTGGGTGGCTCAGGCATTTGGATTATGCCTTGAATGCTTAAGGACTCCCTTAGGAATGTGAGGTGCAGCCTCAGGTTTATCCGTAGGTTTCTCAATGCGCAAAGGGGATCTTGGTGGATCAAGCTCTTTTCCTGGGCTAGGTTGTGATGAACTATAATCTTTCGCACGAGTCACAACTTTCACAGCACGGACCATGTTAATGCACCCACGACCACTAACCTCCGGTGGATCATCATCACTAGACTGGTCATGGGACTTCGAGTTCATATTTTGATTATGCGGTAAAGGGTTAGTTAGCACAGCTGGTCATTGAATGAGGAAAATGCCTATGTAAAGCATCTTTTTGCCTATTTTCATGGCAGGACTTTATGGCTGGACACACCAGTCATAATCATAGTAGCATTGATTTCAAATATCACGAGGCTTCCTAAGGATAGGCTAGACCCCTCGTAGTATTTTAGAGGAAGGGATAATGACAAGAGGCTTGCGGCAAGATTAAAGAAGGGATATGGGTTGCAGCGCGACGTGTGGGCTTACTGCATCGACAGTATCAATGACCAGGTGATGCGCATCAAAGAAAGGATTTTGGCTAGCAAAGTAGTCAGGAAGAACTACCCCATCCAATGTAACTGGGGGGTTATTGCATGCGTAGAGCAATGTGTTGAATGTGCACATATGAACTAGTCACTCTTTTTAATGAACCAATTGGTGGAGGATGCTGTGGAAGTCCAAGTGGGAAAGTGGTCATTTACATACAGTTGGCTGCTAATTTTTATAGCGCTCATGGCTTGGATGGAGCCAGATGATTATCAAGGCATGGAGGTGGAAGAAATAAAATTTTGCAAGGGTGCACGCTACTGGAACCTCTAGTGGGTGAAGGAAGTGGAAAGACTAAAGGACTATGTAGTTCAGTTCTGTATTTATTGGGAGGCGCTACAGGCTGCAACTGTAAAATTCCTGTGGTTATTCGAGGACGCTATGACGAAATATCAGTGGATTGCTCAGTTTGTGATTGGCCCACACACCATTCACGTGCAAGCGTGGTGTGACCTAGACAAGAAATGGTTAAGGACGCCTTACTAGTTTTCCGATGGAGAGTTGGAGACAATTGTTAATAATTGGCCTACAGCATGGACATAACTGGTCAGCTTGGAGGAAGTACTGACAGGACCCCCGACAAATGCACTAGTTGATCTTGTGCATAAGGATGACCACTAGAGTCACCATGAGTCTGATGCAAAGTTGACAAAGACACCCATTGACTCGGAAGCAAAGTGCATATTTGAAGAGTCAAGGATGAAGAGGTGTCAGGAACATGGTGGAAAAAGAAGCGTGGCACTAGGGATGGAGGTGCAGTTGAATCGGCTCATCACGGTGATTACAATTGCAATGGATGTGATGACCGAAGAGATGAAGAAATCAACTCAAGAGGGTTTTGTTGAGGTAAGAACATGAATTGATTCTTTATATGATGTAGTTTTGAAGAAAGCACCAGAGATAGCGACTATGCAGGATTTTGGCTCAATCAGCACTAGGACGTAGGTTCATGCTGGTCCAGGAAAGAGCATAAGGAAGAAGCAGAAGTGCAAGGCAGGAAAAATAAGCGCGCGACAAGAAGGAAGAGGTAAAGGAAGGAAAGGAAGCGTAGAGGAAATAAAGTTGCGATGAGGATCAGTGTGATGAAGGAAAAGAGAATCTACGAGCAGGTAGAAGAATAAAGGCTGGGAAGTGATAGGTCAGGAATATTGTAGGTGCTCAAGTTGGCAGAATACTAAAGGACAGTTTTCGTGGCTAGTTATGACCTGTATAAATGGAATGAAAGATGTTTCCGTGTCTAGTTATGGCCTGTGATAAATGTAATGAAGGACTATTTTGAGGCTAAGTATGTCCTATGATAAATGTAATGAAAGATGTTTTATCGCTATTTATGACGGTAATAAATAAGTTGTACCTAGTCGACCCTACATGGTATTATAAGTTGTACCACACTATGAGCATCGCTGGAGGTAAGGTATAGAACCTCATCTCTTGAGAGAGTTGTCAATACTAGTAGTACTAGTGCTACGACTAGTGCACAGGGAAGTCTGCCTTCATTAAATAATTCATTAAACATCCCCGATGCTAACTCAATGGCTTGGGAAGATATTATATTACCTACATTCAATGGGAATGATGCATATTTAGTCGCAATTGGCTAATATGATGGTACAACTTCAGGAAATCGAGAAGAGAAAAGAATCCCAAGAAGAATTGTGGTGCACAATATGTAGAACGAATGGACACACCAAGGATAATTGTCTGTGGTACATGAACTATATCTCGTCGGGTGCACCTATTCCATTGAGTACTCAAGGAATACCCTGGTGCTAAATATGCCAAACTAGAGGGCATCACGATGAGGATTGTTTACACTTTTAGAAGATTGTAAGTACCCCAACTATCCTTTTCTGTAAATTCTGTAAGTCAGTAGGAAATGATGAGAAGGATTGCAGAGCATACCAGCTCTTGAAGGAAAAGATATTCGACACCTACTTAATGATGAGCGACAGGAAGATTTAGGCTGAACAAGCACAAGCACACTACCAGCCTGCGCATTTCCCTTAGTATTCTATCCTCAACTGCTTGGCAATATTTAGGTTCACCTCAGCTTGTGCCATCCATTGATCAGTTACTGGATTTTAATCGCAGACCTACTGCACCTTTAGGGACCCTTCCTTATTTTCCTATTACACTAGGAGGGAAACTATCTACATTGATGTTATTTTGGTCCAAGGTCCTTTAGATTTCAATCTGCTCCTTATACATGATTATTTTTATGCCATGAAGGTTGTTGTGTCCACACTCTTTAGAGTTATGCGTTTTCCTCATGATGGGAAGATTGTGACCATTGATCAGCTTTCCTTTGTTACACCTGACCATCGCATTACTCCTAGTAATCAGACTGCCCTGAATGTGCCGCATGTTCTTGTGGTTCTTTCCCCTTCTTCTAGTTAGCTTCTTCCCATCATAGGTAAAATGGGGGGCATGGATCTAGTCTATGGACATCATAATGGAGCTAAGCTGCTAGCTTTTATGAAATGGGGGCAACCTACCAACCTATGGATATCATGTTCGGTAGGAGCAGGTTTTAGAGCATAGTTTACTTTTGGTTTCAACCATGTTAAAAAATAAAACCACTCCTTAAGCATAGTTTACCCTTTTGGTCTCAAGCTTGCATAAAAATGAAACCATGTCTAGAGCATAGTTTACTTTTGGTTTCAAGCTCGTTAAAAAATAAAACCACTCCTTAAGAATAGTTTACCCTTTTGGTTTCAAGCTTGCATAAAAATGAAACCATGTCGAGAGCATAGTTTAATTTTGGTTTCAAGCTCGTTAAAAAATAAAACCACTCCTTAAGCATAGTTTACCCTTTTGGTTTCAAGCTTACATAAAAATGAAACCATGTGGCGAGCATAGTTCCAATTCTATGTCAAGCTCATTAAAAAATGAAACAAATTCCTTTGAGCAAAGTTCCCATTCTATGTCAAGCTCATTAAAAAATGGAATAGATCTCCTCAAGCATAGTTTACCTTTTGGTTTCAAGCTTGCATAAAAATGAAACCATTCCTGAGCATAGTTCATTTTCTATTTCAAGCTCGTTAAAAAATGAAGTAGGTGTCCTTAAGCATAGTTTACCTTTTGGTTTCAATATTGCATAAAAATGAAACCATGTTCCAAGCATAGTTACCTTTTGTTTCAAGCTTGTGTAAAAATGAAACAGATCCCCTTCCCTCGATTTGAGTCTTCCCTTTAGTGTTAGGACTCGAACCTTCTTTTCACCTTCCTTATTCTCGTTCTTCCTACCCCCCTGGTGAACATTTTCACATCAGTAACCAGGTTTTTAGGTTAGGTATGGAAGAAGAATCGTGAGACGAAACGAAGCTTGGGGGGCATCTCGAGCCCCTAGGAACCATGCTAGGGGTAGGCTTCACTAGCAATCATGTTGGGGGCAATATTTCAACCTCTGTATATCATGTTAATGGGATTTTTTTCAAGCATTGTTGACCCATTCATTTCGAGCTTGCATAAAAATGAAACCAATCTTTGAGCATTCTTTCAACTGATCTTTGAGTTCGTTAAAAACAGTAAGATGGTGTTGAGCTTACTTTTCATTTTTTGTGCTCTGGTTAAAACATGAAATTTGGTTTGAGCTTAGTTTATTACTTTTCTGTGCTCTGGATTCAAACATGAAAAAGACCAATGGAGTCTTCTTTAAACTCTTTTCGGGCTCCCTAAATATGAAAAGATTGTCGAGCGATCTTGTCTTCTTCACGCTTGTTAAAGAATTTGAAGAGTCATCTCTCTGACGGTAGGTTATCTCCTTTTTGGTTTGGATGGACTATTTACGAAAAAGGAACACTCCAACCAATCATGACTGGAAGAGTTCTCTAAGGTATTATTTTATACTTTTTCAGGCATTAGGGACTAAATCATACAAAAAAGGACCCTTTAGAGTCTTCTTCCGTAATCGTTCAGACTCTCTAAACATGAATGATACCAAGTTTTCTTTCATTGGACTCGTTAAATTAAACATTGAGAGACCCGTTTTTGGGAACGAACCCCTCCTCTCACAGGTTCGTAAAACATATGAGTTTGGACTTGTCTTTAGATGACCTATACCGAGTGTTTGTTACCCTCTTTGAACTCGTAAAACCGAAAAGAGGCACTCATCAATCATGATGGGGGAAATGGGAAGGGAATCATTTTTGTGAATAAATGGCAGTATTTTGTTGTTACCTTTAAACATGGCATTTGTCTGCATATCATTTCAGTTAATTGGGTATTCAGTTGATCTCCATGACAATCCACTTTCATGAGTCATTTCTCTCCTTTGATTCTTTCAAAAGAATGCATTTTCCACTGTCGCATCATGAGTCTATCCCATATAGTCATGCTGCCATGTCTTGTGTCGTGTCGCCCAATGTTCAAAGGGAAATTGAAGAAGTTTACCTCTGCAGTCAAAACAGTCTCTGTGTCAATACTTTTGAGTCAGTCTTGTTGTTAATACATTCACGTTATTCCAGAACTATTTTCTGAGTTTCATGCCGTCGACGTGGGACTCATCATGGCCCTCCTTCAACGAGACTATTCCCGTTGACATCAGCTCATCATCCGGGAAATAATCTTAGAAACAAAAACTTAGTACCTTGAGATCTGTATGCCTTAATGATATATTATCTCGCTCTTGACACAGGTTCACATCATTGACCTTTGATCAATAGAATCGACTGAGTGTTCGACATCAGGACATCTATTCGCGCTCAATAGATTGTACTAGGGTACCTTGGGAATCATTGACATCAATGGTGATCTCCCTCACACTTGTTAATGGTTCACATCATTGACCGGTAATCAAGTGGTTTCTACCATGTTTTAGTTCAGATCATTGTAACCACATGGATAGAATCGTACTTTGCAGAAGACGAGACGAAGACCCTGGGTATTTGTTTAAAGCAGTCATTACTTTTCCCCAGGTTGCAATGGAGTTTTGTATATCTAGCATGGATCCACATTTGTATCGTCATGGCTATGCTCAAATTTGCCTCTTTATGACATAGATCTACGTTTTATGTCTGGTATCTATGTCGAATTTTGAGTCCTCTATCAAATGGATCTACGTTGTATTCTAGTAGCCATGATTGTGTATTCCTCCCATGGATCTACCTTGTATTGGTCCACAGCCATGAGTTGGTTACTTGTGTCTATGAGTCAAAAATATTGATGTACTACAGATTCCTATTGGACAACATTCTTCGATCGAGCTAACATTTTCACCTCGAAGTGACAACTTGTTCTCTCAAAGATCTCATTTATCATATCCCTCTAAGACTCACACTTTGGGGGATATTCTGTTATACCCAAATCATGTCACCCTCATGTGATGAGACCTTTGACTTACATATTTTCCCTTAATCACAGCACTTGGAGTGGAAACCCATGTTTTTTGTCAATCTTACATGAAAATACTCAGCACCATGCTTTCCCTGTTAACCATGAGCGGTACCTTGCTCACACCACCTATATCCAGTTTTCCATAAGCAGTGCCACCGCCTATGACCTTTTTTCCATATGTGTTTCTAACCTAAACCGTTCTTTCATAAGAGGAGAAAAGCGGTACCCTGGGTAAAATGGGAAAAAGAGAAGTTTCTCGAGGCTTATAGATCATGAGCCTTGTGTCCTCCCTTATCCCTATCATTGTGGGTCAATTGAGCTCAAGATCCCCCATCATAGGATCTTAGAGGCCACCTCATCCACAAATCTCTCAACCATTCCTATCCATTGAGCCTTATAAATACAAGTTCATGTCCATGGTTGGGAGGGAGAACTATAGAGGTATTTTTATACTGTTGGATAGACCACTTGGCCCAAGCCATTTGATAGCATAGAGAGAAAAGTTGGAGCTTATGGGGATGAAGTGTTGGTTTCATGGAGATGCATGTCGACACTAAGGCTTAATTGGTTGTAAACTTCTCCATTCATCTTAATCCAAAGCTGATTTCCGTCCCACATACTGTTGTTTTGATTTCACATGTACATGTTGTTAGATTCCTTAGTCATTAACATGGATAAAGTAGATGATGTTCTGGTAGCTTTGATGTTTTTGCATGTTTGATCTAGTTGCAGGTACATAGGTTCACTATCGAAGCGGCATTCCAAGTGTCTAAAACATTCAGGGAGGGTCTTCATCCTTTTTCGTTCACTCATTTGTTCTGGATCTGAACCATTCAGACCAGAGGAACAGCTTCTATTTGCAGAAGGTGAAATATTCTTGCTTACAATAAGCTAGACTCTAGAAAGTCTCTGAATATGAAAAATGTATTGTTTGTACCAGGACTAAAGAAGAACCTCCTCTCCATATCTGTATTGGATGCAAAACGAATGAGGGTTTCTTTTGTATATGGTCGAGTTCTTATGTGGCCAAAGGGAAAGACTTTTGACGATGCAATAGTGATTGGGGAACAAGAAGGAGGTCTATACAAATTGTAAATCCAACCAAAACAAGCTTTGGTTCATGACTTAGTAGAACCAAATGAACTTTGGCATAGAAGGCTTGCACATGTGCATTACAAGGAACTACCACTTGCAAGCAAATTTGTTGAAGGTCATCCAGAAATGCAGACAAAACATGATGGTGTTTGCAAATGATGTACAAAAGGAAAGAACACAAAGAAGCCATTTCCAAGTAGCGAGAGCAAGGCAAAAGGAATCTTGGAAATAATCCACTCCGATGTATGCGGTCCGATGTCATCCAATTCATTAAGCAGGTATGTATACTATGTTTCTTTTATTGATGATTTTTCTAGGAAGACATGGATATACTTTATGAAGAACAAAGATGAAGTATTCAGCAAGTTCAAGGAATTCAAATCCTTGATCGAGAACCACACAGAAAAGAAGATCAATATTTTTCAATCAGATAATGGAGGATAATTCACATCGAATGAATTCAAATACTTATGCAAAGATTCAGGGATTAAGAGGGAGTTAACCACTCCATATAATCTAGAACAGAATGGAGTTGTAGAAAGGGAGAATAGAACGATCATCGAAGTTGCAAGGGCCGTGCTTCATGATCAAGATCTTCCCATGCATCTATGGGAAGAATCTACAAGAATAGCTGTGTATGTATAGAACTGTACTCCACACAGAGTACTCAAGAATAAGACACCTGAAGAAGTATTTTCTAGCAAGAAACCAGAAGTTAGCCATCTCAAAATATTCGGTTGTCCAGTGTACATACACATTCCGAAAGAAAAGAGGACAAAGTTAGATCCTTCAGGAAAGAAGGGTATATTTGTGGGATACTCTGAAATCTTGAAGGCTTACAGAATATACTTCCCAGGATTCAAATAGATCGACATCAGCAGGGGTGTAACATTTGATGAAGACTCGTCTTACAAAAAATCTAGAAAGAGACCTACTGAAGATCCTGAAGAAATAGAAGCACCCAGAATTCATGGCACAACCATGAACGAAGAATATCAAGAAGAATATTGAGAAATAGAAGAACCTAAAGAACTTGTAGATCCACCTCAGGAGAATAATCCTCACAAGAGGAAACCTGCTTGGGTACGAGAAGCTATCCAAGGTGTAGAAAGATATGGGGCTCCAGAAGAATCACGCAGAGAAAGAAAAAGAACCAGGTCTTGTTCTAGTTATGTAGCCTTATTATGTGATTTCTGATAAAGAACCTTCCAACTATGAAGAAGCGATAGAAAAGAAAGAATGGAAGGATGCTATGTTCGAAGAGTACTAATCAATCATGAAGAATGATTTTTGGGATGTTGTCCTAAGACCTAAAGGGAATTCTATAGTGACTTCCAAATGGTTCTACAAGATCAAGCATGCTGCAGATGGCAGCATAGAAAAATATAAAGAAAGATTCGTGGCTCGTGGCTTCTCCCAGAAAGAAGGAATAGATTATGAAGAAATTGTTGCACCTGTAGCTAGATACACTTCCATCAAATCAGTACTTGCTCTGGCTACAGTGATGAAATGGAAGATACACCAGATGGATGTCAAGGATGCTTTCTTAAATGGTGTAGTAGAAGAGGAAGTGTATGTGGAGCAACCACTCGGTTTTGAGACACATGACACGGATTCTCATGTGTGTAGATTGAAGAAATACCTGTACGGTTTGAAACAGGAACCCAGAACATGGTACGATAGAATTGATAGCTTTCTATCTAGTTTGGACTTTACCAAGAGTAAATCAGATTCCAACCTTTACTACAAGGTTGAAGATGGCAACCTAGTGATGCTCCTACTATATGTAAATGATTTGTTTGTAACAGGTATGGATGGGTTGATTGGTGATTCGAAGAGGAAGCTTGCTACCAATTTTGAAATGAAGGACTTGGGTATGATGCATTATTTTCTAGGCATGGAGGTGTGGCAGAATGCGGATGGAATATTCCTTGGACAAGGGAAGTATGCAGTAGAGATCCTAAAGAGATTTGGGATGATGGACTACAATGCCTTAACCACACCTATGGCATCGAACCTGAAGCTATTGAGTGATGCTTCATCTGAGTCAGTTGATGCCATGATGTATTGTCAGATGATTAGGTCCTTGATGTACCTGACGAATACGAGACCAGATATTTTCTTTGTTGTGAACACCTTGAGCCAATTCTTGACAGATCCGAGACATGTTCACTTGATTTATGCAAAGCATATTATGAGGTACCTGAAGTGTACAATTGATTATGGGCTCAAATATAAGGCTTATCAGAATATTAACCTGGAGGTTTATGTTGATTCAAATTGGGTAGGCAGTGCCATCGATAGGAAGAACACTTCAGAGTGTTGCTTCAGTATGGGATCAGGTGTGATCTCTTGGTTTAGCAGGAAGCAATCCTGTGTGGCACTGAGTACAGCTAAAGGAGAGTATGTCACAGCTTGTTCAGCTAGTTGTGATTTAGTATGGCTGAGGAAGTTACTGTCTAATTTATTTGATCTCCAGTTATATGCTACTTGTATATATTGCAACAACCAGAGTTGTAAGAAGTTGTCGGAGAACCCGGTGTTCCATGACAAGTCAAATCATATCGAGATCAAGTATCACGATATCATGGATATGGTGCAGAGAGGAGCAGTGAAGCTCCAGTATGTTGCGACGGACGAACAGATAGCTAATGTGTTGAATAAGCCATTGGCTAGGGTGAAGTTTGAGTACTTCAGGGACAAGCTTGGTGTTCTCCAGATCGATATTCCTCCCAAGAGGAAGTGATGAGTCCATGCTAAGCCATTATGACATGGTGAGAGGATTATTTCCTTCTATGGTCAGATGTAAGTGTTGTGCCTTTTTGAAATGGTGAGAGGATCGGTTCCTTCCATGGTCAGATGTAAGTGTTGTTCCCTTCCAACATGGTGAGAGTATTGGTTCCTTCCATGGTTGGATGTAAGAGCTATGACATGGTGAGAGGATTGGTTCCTTCCATTGTTAGATGTATGTGATGATCCCACATCCAGCATGAAAAAGGGTTGGCTCTGTGAAGACACATCTAGTATGAAAAAGGACTAGCTCTATGTAGATCCCACATCCAGTATGAAAAAGGGTTGGCTCTGTAAATACACATCTAGTATGAAAAAGGACTAGCTCTGTGTAGATCCCACATCCAGCATGAAAAAGGGCTGGCTCTATGAAGACACATCTAGTATGAAAAAGGACTAGATCTATGTAGATCTCACATCTATCATGAAAAAGGGATGGCTCTGTGAAGACACATCTAGTATGAAAAAGGACTGGCTCTGTGTAGATCCCACATCTAGTATGAAAGAGGACTAGATCTGTGAAGACTCATCCAGTATGAAAAATGATTGGCTCTATGTAGATCCCACATCTAGTATGAAAAAGGACTAGCTCTGTGAAGACTCATCCAGTATGAAAAAGGACTGGCTCTGTGTAGATGCGACATCTAGTATGAAAAAGGACTAGCTCTGTGATGATACATCTAGTATGAAAAAGGACTAGCTCTGTAGATGTACATCCGTCATGAAAAAGGGTTGGCTCTGTAGGACATTCTATGACAAGAAGAATCAAGAGATAGCACCTGTGATGATGACCCAGTGATGATCTAGAACCAGTGATGATGATTCAGCAGAGATGATCCAGCAGTGATGATCCAGATCAATATGAAGATGACTTGAAGATGAAGATAACTTGAAGATGATGATGAATTGAACATGAATATGACTTGAAGATGAAGATGATGAGAACTCATTGATGATCCAGATGATACAGAGAAGAAGACCCGTGCTGATAAATTGTGTCGAGAGAATACCTTCCTAGTTAAGAGGGAGTGTTGATGTATTTGTAACTTCGGAATGTATTCACTTGTATATCTTATGTCTTGTACCCCGATGTTTATTTTAGGAAGTATCTATAATGTATTTGAGTCATTTCATGCCCCAATGTTCCTATTGGTATATTCAATAATGTAAACAAGTCATGTCAAGTCATTGTGGGTAACCCTCCTATTGTTCAAGGGTTAAAGTCCCCACAGTTCCAGGGCCCTAGGGTTATTAGACTCTCCTAGAGAAGTCGGCCCTAGTGAGTTATTGTCAAGTCAGGAATTAGTATAAATAGAGAGTGATCCTCTCTATTTATTACACACTCACTCACACTTAGTTGTAGCGCATAACTGAGAGAGAATAAGTTGTTGGGGCTAGAAAGAAAGAGGCTATTGTTGTCGGGAGATCATCTTACTGTTTTGGGGTTTTACTTTTGGTGTTGATTCTATCTCTGAGGAAGTTTTGGGTTTTCTCCATTTATGGTTTCCCTGAGGAAAAACATTGTGTTCATTTTCTCTTGTGTTTGATTGTTGTGCTTGTTATTCTCTCAGTTGAAGATCCTAATATAATGCTAGCTTAAATGATAAAAATATAACATCTACTTGTCAATAAAAAATATAACTAGAATCATATATCTTAGAGTTATGCTATATTGTTTGTTCCCCTGACATCTCCAAATTTCAATGAAAAATGATGTTCTTTATCTCGAACGAGGATGGTACATGCTCCACTTTCTCTAGGTGTACCTTGGCATGGTCCAGAAAAATACCCCCAAATCCTTGTGAAGTCGATACTAGTCTCCTACATATTCCCTAGACCTTTGTGTTTAAGAGACTTTATACCTTGTCCAAAGGAAAGTTGTTAGTCTATTGTTAATGAATTGGGATTATATTTGGTATATATTCGATCAAGGGGTTTCTCTTTCTAAGAAAAAAATTATATGTTCAATTAACAATGCATTAATGTTGAGATATGACACATGAGAGGGTGTAAAATTTACTAAATTTTAACACTGCATATGGACTCAGAGACCCCCTAGAATGGAGTCTTTGAATTCATCCACGGTGTTAAAATTTAGTAAATTGTACAAATTCATTGTCAAAATTGCAATTTTCCATTTTCAAAGTGACACAACTGTTTTAAAGGAAAGCGTCCTATGGATAGGGTTTAAGAGGCCATTAACATAATGGGGTTGAAAGAGAGATGCACAATGTTCAGCAAGTATATATAAGCAAGTTTCAGAGATTGGAATGGTTCATATCTTAGCCTAACGAAGGTTGATCCAAGCAGCCCTTCAATCCTCTTCTTGCTCCTCTTGCTCCAAGAGACTTGCAAAACGAATTATACCTTCCTCAAACCAATATGACCACATATAAAACAATTATAATCAAAGAAACATGAAATAATAATTTAATTAACATCATAATATGATCATAAACAGAAATTCAATCACACATTGAACAATTATTTGGGAAGAAGAAGGACATCACATCTTTATTAATCTTGAAAACAAGTACAAGTATACCTTATCTTCAAGTTCGGCACCTCACGAAACCTTGATCCAGTTCTGCTACTTCTCTTCTCGAAGGAACTCAGCCTCCAAGCTCTACAACACAAGGAGAATGCTTCTAGGGAAAAGGTGTGGGCAAAGAGAGTTCCAAATCCTCCAGCATAACAATGCAAAGATTCAAGTCCCCTCTCATGGACCTCCCTACCTCTATTTATATGCTTAAGGAAGAGTTAGGGGCAAAGAAAATGTAGTTACAACTGAAGGAGTCAGTTGCATAACTACCCAAACTACTTGAAATTCAAAAGACATGTTTTTTCACATTTTCAAGAGGCGTACGCGGGTTGCAGAAACAACAGTCGCGTACACGAGAAATACACGCGGGTTGCCAATACAGAAAGTCACGTGTATATAGCAACTCGCGTACATTCACGTACACGAGAAATACACGTGGGTTTCCAATACAGAAATTCACATGTATATAGAAAATCACGTACGTACACAGGTAGTATAGAGAGCAAGTTGCGTACGTACGCGGGTTTCCATAAGGGAAAGTCGCGTATAGACAAAAAAAACTCATTTTTAGGATATTTTTGGGCATTTTCAGACTTTGGTGTCTTCTAGAAATGTTTAGCTAACAGAACTATATTTCCAATGGTGCAGAGATGAGGTCAAATGGAGTTACAAAACGCAATATATGGGTCCTCCAAGATAGGTGTTTTTTAAATGACATTCAGTGACTTTCATGAAGTGTCGTCATGGAAGTGTCGACATGCGACAGAATCATGGGAAAGTGGTCACAGACAGAGATGTGTCATTTTGAGCTATAAAATATGCCCCCTAATGTGTGAGGTTAAGGGGAAGATGATAGCTGAAATACATTATAAAGGAAACAGCTGAGTACGAAGAGAGCAGAGAATCCAAGATCAAAAGGCTCGAACAAAGGTACCTGAAAGAGAGATAAATGTCAGAAAAAACTGATCTCTGGGACATACAAGTCCATATACAAAACATCGCCATAAAGATACAGGCAGATCCAACATATGTATAACTAATGAAACTATCATGGTCGCTCAATATGCAAAAAGGTGCCATATCAAATCTAAAGGAGTCATGGCCACAAATGAACAAGGTGGATCCATGCTCAACAATCGATCATAGCCACAAAAATACAAGGTGGATCTATGTCTCAGCAAAATGTCATATAAAATGTAACAAGGTCTTGTGCAACTTGGGCAATACCAAAGTGACGATGCTACTGTCGGCCCAAGGTCTTCAATCCAAACCTCCCAAAAAAGGTACGAATCCTAACCATGCGAATAAAGGAGCTGAAGTCGAACATGGAGGAAACCATTTGATTACTGGTCAATGATGAGAACTGTTAACAAACGCAAGGGAAAACACCATTAATGAAAATGGTCCCCAAGGTACCTAGTACATTCTAACAAGTGTGATTACAAGGACTTGAAATCAAACACTTGAAGAATCCATTGAGTATGAGACATTAAGGTATTCCCACTACCCAATAGCGAGGGAAATTGCCACTAATGACTACAATCCCTAAGGTACTGTCATAAAACTCTAAATATCATCCCCAGAGCAAGATGTGTTGCAGTCGATAGGAAGAGATCCGTTGGAAGGAAGGCATTAAGGAATCCTTCATCATCCAACACGAGGTAAGTCAAAGGCTAATTGGATCTAAAATTGGTACTAAATTTCACAACAAGAAACACTGAAGACATGATGTAATGAACTGATACCAGGGAATGGACGACACAAAAGGTCAAGGCAACTGCAGAATGGCCAACAAAGGTTTAATCCTTGAACAGTGAGCATGACACAAAAAGTGACTTAGGCAGCTTTTGACACAAAAAGACCTACGATAAAATCTGCAATGTAGGAGACATTAACAAATTCCCCATATAATTGGAAAAGAGACCAACTGGAGGAGTAAGAAACTCTGAATCGGGATAAGGTCAAAATACTAGGACCCAACTGTTTGATAGACTCAAAACCGGTGCTTTGTTCAAGGAAACAAGACTTGTTGCCATGATGTAAAAAAACATGTGAATGAACTTCCCTTCCCCTCTTTCTTGTAAAGGTTTAACGAGTCCAAGAAAGCAAACTCATGACCATCTTCATTTTTGGCAAGCTCGAAGAAAAGAAAGAAGAATGCTTGATAAAGCACTGATTCGTGGATTTTACGAGCCCAAACTAGTACATGCTCGACGGTGTTTTCATAGTTTAGAGAGTCTAAAAACTCCAAAGAAGACTCCAAGGGGGGTGCTTTTTCATACAATTTAGTCTCCTGAGGCCGAAAAAGTATAAAACATACCAAAGAAGAACTCTCTTAACTTTCGAACAAGAAAAGGAGCACATTTTTCATACTTAGTCAGGAAGGTCCAAAAAAGGTTAAATTACGACCTACCCAATGCTCCTTCAAAAGCAGCATATAGTCTGAGTTTTACGAGTGTGAAGGAAGGCAAGATCACTCGGAAAGATCCATTTGATTACGAGAAATGGGGCTTACAACAATAAACTCGATGCTTTGTTCTTTAGGGTTTAACGAGCATGACAAAGACATAAAGTACACTAGGAATATTTTTCATGTTTTGGTCTAGAGCACGAAAAAAAGAGAAAACTAAGCTCATACCGGGGGTTCATTTTCCGTAAGTCTAGTCCCTCAGGTCTAGAAAAGTGATAAACCTATGCCTGAGAATACTCTTCTCAATTCCGAAGAAAAGAGAGTGTTCCTTTCTTGTATTATTCCACATGGTCCGAGAAAGAGATAACCTACCACCAATGTGGATGCCCATTCACATATTCTTAATGAGCCTGAATGGACAAGTTTACTCGGCAGTCAAGTCTATTTTGAGGAGTCAGACCTGGGCCTAAGAAACTCAAAATATTTCTCATGAAGTTTTAACAAGTCTGGAAAAGTCAACTCGCGGCCTCCTTACTATTTTTAACGAGCTCGAAGGAGAGCAGAAAGAATGCTCTAAATGCGAGGAGACAAGTGTCATAGACAGGCGAAACTAGTTCCAAGCGCAAGGAACAAACCTATGCATAATGCAAGGAAAGCGAGAAAGATAAGGACACTCGGGGAACGTCTCCTCAGGGTAAAAGGTGTCAAGTTGCAAAGGCAAAATGATACAAGGCTCAGTGACGATGATAACAAAGATGAGGGCTTATACAACAAGCTAAAAGCGTCGAAGCCGGCATCAGGCTCATAAGCGCAAGTAGGGCACATGAAAATGCAATTACAATTTGAACAATAAGGTGAGACCAGTAAACAGTTGTGAATCCAACTACAAATCCTATCTCCAAGAAACAACAACATCAGGATCATATTCAGAAGAAACGATTCGATGTGGATCACTTTGGTAGAAACACATGTGACTTTGCTATCTTCTATAAAAGGTAAAGTCAAGGTAGAATAAAACAAAGAAGATTCTATAGAACCAAGGCTCGAGGGTTTATAATTAGTAATATCAACCTCAGAAGGAGAGAAAACATCAACAAGGGATATAGAGTCTACAGGAACAAACTCAGTATCACAGGAGTTGAAAAATTCATAAGAAAAATCAAACTCATCAGGATCACTATCTTGCTGATCAAAGGGAGAGTTTGAAGACTCAACAAGACCAATAGAAGGAGATCGATCAAGCTTACTAGGCAAATCAGGGTTATATTTAGTCACAACTGAACTGACATCCAAAATAAGGTCAGACTATATCAAAGACTCTAGGAAGACTTCATCCGAAGGAAGGAGATCATCCGAGATAGGACACATGTCTAAACTTTCAAATGGATCAACAGAGTGGAGAGCATGCTCCATAGTTTGTATAGAATTACTCACCTATTCAACTACTGGGACCAAGTCCCGAGAAGGTAAGCATGAAAACAGAGGCTGCTTCTTAGTAGCAATTGAACTCAAAGGGCATGAGGCCACATAGCTCACCTGTGGCGGCGTAGTGTCTATAGAAACACTGGGAATCAATAAAGGAAAGACCTGGTCTCTAGTTGGGTCAGGGGATGGATCAAGAAAATCCAAATGATCGATAGTGACAATTTCTTCACCATGATTAAAGTACATCACACGAAATAATGTTGACACCACAGCTTGCATGGCATAGACATAATCATGTCCAAGGAGCATATTGAAGTCCAAGGGGTCTTCTATCACCATGAAGTCAACTAAGATGGTCTTCCCACCCAAAGTAATAGGTGTTTGAGCAATAATTCCCAAGGCTATACAAGTTCTTCTATAAAACGCCAGTAACTGACTAGCAGTCGACACAAGGCTGGGATATCCCATGCCTCGTCAAGCACGAGCAGAAAAAATACTAATTGAGGCTCCTTCATCAAAAATACAATGAGCAATCGTGTATGATTCAACTTTGACCTTTATCTGGAAAGGTGCATCAGAAGGAAGGCACGGCTCAACTAGGCTATCCCAATCAAAGGAAGCAATCCGAGAGCTTGGTGGGGGTTGATCCGAAGCAAGTTCAGTGCCCCCTTGTTCAGTAAGTTCTGAACTGGAAGTGAAGAAAATTTGACTAGTAGACACTTCACTCTCCAAAGGAAGAGTGGGATTGATCGATAATGGAATCAATTCAACCGCTTCGTGAAAATCACTCTCTGAAGGGAGAGTGGGATTGACCAAAGATGACATTGGTTCAATCACATCAGGATCACTCTCCGAAAGAAGAGTGGGATCGACCAAATATGATATTGGTTCGACCACTTGATCAACCAAAGGTTGAGTAGGTTGTTGAGAAACTATAGGTTGTTCAAGAGAAGGAAATTCTTGAGTCTTGGACCACACTCTTCGCACCTCTGTGATAGCAGGGCACTGGTGAGTAAGATGATCTCCCTCACATAACTTACAAGGGAACTTAAGTTTGCACTTCAAACAACTAGTTTTCTCAACGGTGTCAACATGACTAGCAGTGGCTAACTGTTTGCTCTCAACATGACCTGTAGAGGATGAGAGTTTTCCCCCAGCATGAACACTAGAGGTCGGGTGACTGGGTCCAACCTGACTAAGAGAGGTTGGTTGTTGCAAAAGCTTCAGAATGTTCAAAAATGGGATGACCATGAAACCAAACACTTCGCACCTCCGCAATAGAAGGGAATTTATAAGTAAGGTGATCTCCCTCACAAAGCTTACAAGGAAACTTGGGCTTGTGTTTTGAACAGGTCTTTTCAACAGTGTCAACATGACTCGCAGTGGCTGACGGATTGTCTTCAACATGAACCATAGAGGCTAAGAGACTGCCCCCAGCCTGACTTGCAGAGGCTGAGAGACTGCCCCCAGCATGACTTGCAGAGGCTGAGAGACTAGGTCCAACATGAACCGCAGAGGTTGGATGGGAACCACCAACATGAACAACAGAGGTTGAATGGTTAGGATCAACATGATTTGCAGCGGTTGAGTGTGTTCCCCTAGCATGAACCACAGAGGCTGGGTGGATGGAGTGTGTGCCCCCAGCAAGTCAAGTCGACCCACCCGCAACACCCCTAAGACTATTTTGGGTTGTAACTCCACTTACACTTCCACAAAAACCACGGAGTTACCAAAGCTAAATACCCTTAGGGTCGGAGCCCCAACAGGCCCCTAAGACTCACTTGTGGCCCGTCCTGGGGCACTCTGCGACTCTTCTGGTGGGAGAATCTTCTTTTCAAGGATATGGAAATGACTGTTGAGATTGTGTATAATTTCATCAGCTGCTTTCTCCTTTTCCACCAATTCTTGTAACGCTGAGGATGATACTTCATTAGCCTTTTCCTACGCAAAAGTATCGTAGGTCTTCAAAACTTTGAGCTGACTCTCCGCAGCATTGCTCAATTCCAATGCTTCATCGACAAGTGGCTGCAGCAAATTTTCCAGTAGTGTTACCTTCGTCCTGCAGGACTCAATTTCCTGCTGGAGTTCCTTGCTTCGCTTCACCTTAGCCATTTTCTGCATAGGAGGCAGCGTCTTAATTTCTGCTCTGACTGCATCTAATTCTGCCTGTCGCAGAGTGGTGGTTTCTTGTACCTTACCTATATCTGGGTGGTTCTGTAGGTTCGCCCATGCTTTGATACTATCTTTTAGCAGCTTTGCTGCACTACCCACAATATCTGATATTTTTGCTATTGCGGCCTGGATATCCCTGTGGCGCTGTTCTTGGACCTCAGGTGGAGTCTCTGGAGGGATGCGAAGTTGAAGCTCCGCGATCTGACTCTGGTGTTCTATTTTTAACTTTTCAATTTCACTGTGATACTGTTGGGCATAGTCTCTCAGCTTGGAAATTCTTTTCTCTGGTTTTTATTCGTCCTAGATGTCGAAGTTAGGAAGACTCTGACATGCCTCATCCAACGCTCGCACCAACGTAGCTCTTTTATGTTCGGCCTCTTTCTTTCTTTGTGCAACTTCTTCCAGCCTTGCTGCGAGATTCTGGCTTTGCTTCATGGTGTCCTCCAACTGGCTTTGAGAATAGCGATCTCGTGCATGGATCTCCTTCGTGATGGCTAACTGGAAGAGGTGCAATTCTGTCATAGACAGCTTGGTGTAATCGACCCCAACTATCATACTCATCTGCGACCCAGAATCTACATCAGGCAGTATTAGAGCTGCGCTTGACACCTGGCCCTTGTTATCTCTGGTTGGCCATTGCCTCATATCCTGTTGCGCGGGTGCTGGGGTACTACTTTTCGTGATATTGGTCGCTGATTTTGTTGCTAACTCTTTCAGCTCTGACACCCTATTTGCTACGCCCGTCAGCACAGCAAGATGCACATCCGCGAACTGTGACCACTTTTGAGTTAGTGTTTCAGTAGATTTTTCGAGAGCTTGCTCAAGCTCTTCCAGCATCACAGTGACTCCTTCGTCTACATTTTTGTCCTTCGACGCCTTTGTCTTCTTGCGGGACTGAGGCTTGGTTACCTCCTCTACCTCTGGTGATTTGCGCTTAGCTGATCGATTAAGATCTGATAGGGTTTTGACCGACTCCTCATCCTCTTCTTCATGTTCGCCATCTCCACCCTGGTCGTCTCCATCTTGCTGCGAGTCACTTGGGTCTTCGCTGTCTTCTGGTGGGTTTTGCTGCTGCGTCTGACTGGTACCTGCGCCCATATTGGTAACTGGGGGAACTGGAATGGTGGGTTTTTTTCCTGCATCTTTCAACCAATCCGTCGGCCACTGTTGAACTATGCCCAGGATGTCTGCTTTGGTTACTACATATGGTAACTTAAACCATTGATGTGTTGGATCTGCACGGGCTTGAATGAAAACATGATGCATGTCGGCACTGAAGTTCGCGGCGCCCTCATATTGAGAGAACAACTCATTGGTAAGCCGTAGTGTTCGCAAGATTTCATAATGTATACTCATGCCGTAAAAGGTGAAAACAGTGTTCGTCATCTGCTGAGATGCCTTGTCCGGTGACATCCAGAGGGATGCGTACCTTACTGCACCCGACATGCCTGGGGGTGCCTCCACGAACTGAGCCTCAGTGGGTTCTTTCCACCCAACTAGTGCAATAAGTATTAATAGCCAAGAATAATGAAAGGGTCTACCTTTTTCCTACGCATCATGGGCATCTTCTAGGAATTCCCTCGCGAGGTATGCGGCCCAGTTGTAAGTGTAACCTTCAGCGCAGTTTATAGTGATTCTGATAACCGGGGCAGGCACTTCATTGGGCCTGCACTTTCGCAAGAGTTTGCACGCTAAGAGCTCAGCTGCGAAGCGGATGTTCTGGTCCTCAATTGTGGAAGTGTGATACCCTCGTTTCCCCTTGGTCAGGCCGAAACGGTCATTCATGCTCTGTATGAGCTTCATAAACTCATGTTTTGACGGAAATTCAATTCCTGAATCAGGCCCTGCTATCGGTAATCCAATGATCTTATGAATGAGCTCACCATCGATAGGAATTTGCTTGTCTCCTATCCATAAGTGGTCATCATGTACTAATGCTAGCAGCTTCTTAACCACTACGGTTACCTATGTGCTACGCCTAAAATGAGGAATATCAAGCATTTCTAGCAGGCCAGCTGTGTCCAAGCTGGCAGCCCACTGTTTCACTTCCAATAGTGTCGCGCCATTGTCTGGGTATTGGACGTGATGCAAGTATTGAGCAGGTGCGAACTGTGGAAACTTGCTATGATCATTTGTGTCATGGTCGGCATACTTAAGCCGGTATATTTTTCCTGTCATGGTTTCGACCAGCTATACACCCGGTGGCAGCGAGGGCATGCTTAATGTAAACTGCTTTGTCCGCCGGGGTGGCTGGACACCTGGCCGAACGGGCTGGAGATACGGTGGCCGTGGTGGTGCAATGTGCTCATCTCCTCCAATCGGGACCTGTACTGAACTGGGTGGGTCCATCTGGTGAGTCCCTGATGTTTTCCCTGATTTCCTATGTCGGTCTTCGTTCCGCTTAGAACGAACTTCAGGTTTAAACTTTTTCCTGGCGGACCGTGTCTGCATCGGCCACGGCAGTGCTGGGTGAGCTTCTTCACGGGGCGCAGAGGTATGTGGGAGATCAGAACGACTCTGCAGACCCCTCTGTTCGAACTCTCTTACTAGATCCTGAAGCTCTCGCTTGTCTGTCATAGGTTCACTCGTAAATGTCAAGGGAATGCGGAATGTGATTTTTTCCAACTTAGGGATCTTTTTATACACTTTATCAATCAACTTTGTTAGGACGATGCATTTAAGGCACCAAATCTGATAAAAATCTTATCTGACCGGTACTGGATTTTCCATGATCTCAGTAGTACAGACAATTAAGGTAATTAAAGTGCCAATGCCGCCAATTCGGTTGTTTTCCAACGGTCGAATTTTAAGCTTCGTCGTGTTTTTGTGCTCTGGCAAAATCACGGTTTTAGCTTCGTCACAACGAGCAATCTCGGCACAATGTTGATCATCGGCCTGCCCTGGTAAGATCTGCGACGGGGCTGTTAGGTTTGGTTTACTAACTTCTTGGTTCTACTCCTTAGTTTGGTACTCAGTTCTTTCTTGATCATCAACAACCTTGTCATGGATCATTCTGACATCTGCATCTAAAGTAGGGCAAACTTCGTTAATAGAAAATGTAAGCATAAAACTATCAACAAGATCATCCCAACTTACAGTACCGTGTCGGATTTCAACCTCCGTATACCAATTTTTTGCTATAGGTTCCAAAGTGTGCACAAACTTATGCACCCATTCCTCACAAGGTACATGTTCCCATGCTACATAACATTGCTTCAAATGTTCCTGAGGACTATTATGCCCATTGAACTTGCTTTGCACCTCTTGAGATTGGTCTATGAATCTGAGGCGTAGAAATTTCTGGCAAGCTTCCCAACTGTGAATATACTTCCTGTGGCCATTCCACCATCTCATTGCTGTAGCTCTTAGTGCTGCTTCCAGAGTCTGCATTCTCTGTGATTCTGGCACTTGTTCTGAGAACTGCGCAATAAATTTTCCTGGGTCTGTCAACCCATCATATGTAGGCAAATCTCTAGCCTGTGCACTAAGGCATCTAAGAGATTTGGTAATTCGTGCGCACCGATGGCCATGTAGCTCGTATAGTCGATTCTGCCAATTCTCTAGACCATCGTCTAAATCAGACATACAGGAGCTATCACATTGCCAATCCATTACACCTTCGGCATTAGGATCGACATAATCTTCTTCCTTCGCTGTGATATTATAGATGTGGTCCAGAATATCCTGATCTTCCTCTCTGACTAGCTCTGTATATCTTTCTCCTTGAGAAGGATCCAATGGTAGTATAGCTCTCAATCCCTTCCCTTCAAAAGTCATTTGTCTCTTTTTAAGATTGATAACTGCATCACTATCTATTGCCCACTCAATTCCTAGCAAAACTAGATAGGGGTTACTGTCATCAATGATCTCAATAACTTCAAAATATGCTACAGTACTGACTCCATCTATATCCACTGGTACTCTAGGGAATCTTCCTAAAGGCAGAATCCTCTGCTGATTGGCTAATCTCAATTGGATAGGGGACCAGTCAAGGGTGGTATTACCCATTTGTTCCCATGTCTGTTTAGTTAAGATATTGACTTCTGAACCTAGATCTAAAATAATATCCTTCATGTCATATTCTCCTATCTGGGCATGTAGTCTCATCTCTCTTCCAGTCCTTCTAATTCTACTGACAGCTTTTTCCTTACCAGGGATTTGCTGAGGTTCGCAAGACTGAATAACTTTTTGTAATTCATTTAAGGAATTCTAATTTCTTAACAATTTGATGCAACTCTGTAAAAACGATGACAGAGTACTTACTTGGCCTTGTGATTCTTCCTGGGATTATAGCTGCTGATGCTGCTTGTTTGGTGCTGGTAAATCTGGATCAGCAAAGTCTTGTCTGGCCTCCAAAAAAGTTTCTTTTTCTCGTCGAACATCAAATGCTGGAGTCTTCTCTACGGCTTTGTGGACCCAAGCTTCGTCAAGCTGCTTCGCCTGACACTGCGCATCTGTCGTAGCTCCACTTCTTGTAACAACATTAACAGCTGGGATCGGTCGTGGCTCAACAGCAATCAACTGGACACTCAAACTAGGTTTGTTATTTCTTTCTTGGATTTTATCTAGCAACTGTGGGCACTGCTCGATGACATGATCAACTGCTCTGCAGTATAGGCATGTCGTGGTTGGTTTTTGACAGTTTCGAGCTAGATGTTCTGCCTGATTGCAGTTATAGCAAATAACTTGACCTCGACCTTCTCCAGGCATACCACGACCACGGCCTCTAAAACTACCTCGACCACGTCGGTAACCATATCCATCATTGCCTTGTGCATCCGGGTAGACCCTATAAGCGTCGTAGGTTCGTTCCCTCATAAGGTCGAAGCTACGACATTCATCTTCATTGTGGCCTACTGACTTACAGAACTTACAGTAAGGGTTCTTCGGGACTTGAACATACCTTTGTAACAGATAGCAATCTTCCGGTCGATGCTAGCCAGTAGTTCAACAGATCTCACAGTACAGAACACTAAGATTCAGCGAGTTTGGTGCACCAATATTCAGATAGTTTCTCAGCGCCGGACACTGGTCCTTATCGTGGCCTTCTGTTCAACAACGTATACACCATATCTCTTCGCGGGTGGACTTCAACTTCTTCATGTCGCGAAGCTCTAGAGCCATTTCTGCCAGTTGCGCTTGAATTTGAGCTATGCCAGAATTGTCTCCGACAGGGGTTGTTTCAAGCTTCATGGCAATCTCTAAAGCCTCCTGCTGATCAGCAACCTTCTGTTGCATGAGCGGAGTTCTGATGTGAGGTAATAGTGCCGCAATAAACCATTCCTTATGCTGGGTTGCGCCGATCATGAAGCTAACTTGATCCAGCAGAACTTTGAATCTTTGATCAAAGTCCCACACAGATTCACCTCGTCGTTGCTGAATCTCTTTTAACTCAGTGATGCACTGCGACTCTAATTTAGGTTTCTTAAATTCTCAGATCAGTGCTGCTTTGATGTAAGCCAAGCCAGGGTTCTGCGTGCTAGCAAAATTCATAAAAATTCCACGCTACGATGGAGATCTTTATTTTCTTGTTCTGCAAACTTCAAATAGGTCTCTTCGATCCAATCACCAATTTCTTTTACAGGGGGCCGCAAAAACATAGCCCTTGAGGTACGACGTAGATCCCTCTTCAACAGATACTGAGTTCAACCGGCAACGAAACCAATTTGTTGGGCTAACTGGGCAGACCCGGGTTTTACCTTTAACTTCGCACCAACAAAAGACCCACAGTGTTGGCCCTTTCGGCAGCAGCCTGCGAACAGGCTACCGTCTCACCCAAAACAGCTATGGGGTGCCGCAGAATCAGGTTTCTGCAAGCAGAAGAGAGAATCTTACTGTACCTTTATTCTTTAACTATTAATAATCACATAACACAATGCTTCTATTATCAAGTATGTAGCTTCACGGTTAGATAAACAAATAGTTACTTGCACAGCCCTTATCTGGGAATTCACAGCTAAGCTAGTTATTAACAGCAATTCTACTTTATCAGTTATTTACTTAGCAATGCATAAAATATAATAACAAATCAACACAAATGAACCACAACACCAGATGTAACGTGGCTCACCCCCAGTGTAAGGGTTATGTACACAGAACTGTGTTTTATTCAATCTCTTTACAACTAAAACGACAGTTCTGATCTGTGCACTCAGCTGCAGATCCCTTCAGTCCTCAAAGCCACGCACACAGCAGCAATCCTCTACGCACACAGCTGCAGATCTTCCTTTTCACCAAAAACCCCTCTGCGCACACAGCTGCAGAGGTCGTCCACACACACAGCTGGGACTTAACCTTTTTACAAAACCCTTATACAATCTCTTATCTTCGCATTACAATAGCTTCGTAAGATAATCATTAAAGACCTAACCCTACTTCTTTACATAAGTGCCTATTTATATAGCGCACTGTTATAAAACCATGGACTTAAACCATGGGGGCCCAAAACTCTAACCCTGGATTTACACCAAGGGTTAATTACAAAAAGGCGGTTCGACCCACCCGCGACACCCCTAAGACTATTTTGGGTCGTAACTCCGCTTACACTTCCACAAAAACCGCGGAGTTACCAAAGCTAAGGACCCTTAGGGTCGGAGCCCCAACACTTGGTCATTTTTAGTTTAGTTCTTATCCTATGATCAAAATGGTAATTTATCTTGGTCATGTTTAGTTTAGTTCTTATCCTGTGATCAAATTGGTCATTTTTAGTTAGTTCACTTAAAATTTCTCAATTTTGGTCACTTATCCCATGAAGAAACGGTGGTGACCATTTGTTTTGGTCGTCTAGTCACTTATCTTTCATTTTGTAATAGTGGAAGAAGCTTTAGTCTCTCCATTTTCAAACTTTAACTCTATAGCTTCATGCCTAAACTTATAGTTCATATACTGTAAATATTTTGGGGTTTAAAGCTCACCATGCATACATTTATTTTCATGATGCTAATGTTAAATAATTAGTCGTAATACTGGAATAATTGATGTGTTTTAGTTTTCATCCATCTTCTAGAGTATAAATATTTGTTTCTCAAGCTCATGTCCATCTTGTATATATTTGTTAGTGTTTATGTTTATTCTCTCCTTAGCCTATTATGGTGTATTTATTGTTTGAAAATATTTTTATGGGCATTCCCTTGACAAGGCTTGACCTTTAATATTTTAGCATGAAATTTTGTTATGTTTATTAAATTTTGTTATGTTTATTATAAGTCCATTATACAAGTCGTAATAGACTTTTAATGATAAATGGGAGATTCAAATATCTTCTTGTTACTTTTCGACTGTGTATAAAAATTGTACGGGGAATTTGTATTAGGGTTATGACCCAATAGTAATTTATATGTATTTTAGGGTATGGGTTCTTTCCTAGGAACAGTTTTTATCCTAAACCTAAACATGTGTTTTAATAATAATACATCCTTGGGGGATTCAACCTCAAATCCGATTAAGTCTTGTTCAGTTTGTATTTATAAATGATTTAATGTGTCTCTCTAGTAGACTCCTACGGGCTCGATCCCGAAACTATTTTCAATGTGGGTAAAATCTGGTCAGCGTTACTAGATACTCTAAATGTTATTATTGTTTTTTTTTTAACTTTTATGCGAACACTATCTACATTTTCAGCCATGCCTCTATCTGTTTTATTATAGTAATAAGAAATTTCTATGTAGTTAGGGTTCGAGTTCTTTAAGAAAAAATTCTAGGTTTACAATTGAAATAAACATAAGCTAACAAAATATATTTGAGGCCTGTATACAATAAATATAATTTAAACAATTTAATGTTCACAGTAAGAAAACGATTATAACATCCTCTGCATAGAAAATAGGTTATCTACTTGTGTTTATTCTTGCATTGTTTATAGTAAATATTATTAATTTTTCAGAGGATATTCATCCAATATATTTAAGAAATAATAATTGAATTTAACAATAAAAATAATTGTGCAACAATAAAGATTTTGCAGACACCTTATCTAATCTTTCCAGAAGATTAATATTAATAACAATACTATGTTATTCACTGCATTTAACACAATAGTAAAACAAATAACCATAATGTAAAATATAAAAAGATAGAGAAATATAAACTTATCATACTTTGAGCTCCAAAATTCTTGAGTGGCTTCCACTTTCCTCCCAGCCATAAACCATGAACATTCACTAGTTGTTCATTCCACAGGTCACCCCCTAGCCAGACCAAGCACACTAGAATATGATAACCAGGTATTTGTTTTCTATCTTTTTTTAACTACTGCAGAGTAGTCACAAGGTTTTTTTCCATCTTTTTGTAAACCTTATAATTTCAGCCCCTTTCAACACGGTATTCTCCAAGACTCACCGTGTTCATGTCATGGTTTAATAAGTGCTCAAAGGTTTACAACTAAACCCTCCAGTGATCTATGAACCATTACCCTGTAATGTTTATTCTATGCAAAAAAATATCTTTTAGAATAGACTATGTTTACTTTTTTAGGTTGCTCTCTCTTCTTCATAGGAAAAAGTGTTTTTTTTTCTCCTCTTTCACTATTTTTATAGTTCTTTTATTTCCAAGAAGTAGTTAGGGTTTGTTTCTCTCTTTTATTTTCTTAAATATTCATTAATGAATATTTTCTTCACTTTATTCTTTTGCATCTTTATTTCTTTTTATGTATTAAATAGAAGTCCATACCCCTCTTCGTGTACTTTGGTCCCTCTTTCAAGTAATTTCCACTCAAGAATTTTGGAACATAAAGTAAGATATTTTATTTTATTAAAGTATTTTGATGCTTTGAATTTTTCTCAGCTCAACATCAATTTCAAAATCACCTTCAATATTTTCACATTTGGTGCTCCAGAGTCATCCACTCAGCACCAAATAAAAATATCTAAATAACAACATTCTTGATGCTCCAGAGTCTCATGACTCAACATCAATGTAATCATTCAAATAAAATTATACTCGATGCTCCAAAGTCACAAGACTAAAAAAAAAAGCATTTTAAGTCTTAAAAACAAGTCCTATTTGCAAAGGGGTTCTAAAGTCGGGATATTACAGTTCCATAACAACATCCATAAAAGAGGCCCAAGAGGGTTTGGACCCAAACATTTCATAATCATATGTGGAGTTTTGCTCATAATATGTTTCCCACCAACTTTCTACATGGTCGACAACCTTAGCAGTCTAAAGGTGATATTTTCCCTATCAGAAAAATTGTGGATAGAGAAATACCCTTCTAGCTTTCATGTCCCCACCTAATTGACCAACAAAAGTGTGGACCCTGCTAAATACATAGTGGGACTAAGTGGAATTAATTAATTTTCTTAGGGAATTTTTTCTAAATAAACATTACTGAGGCATGTATTTAATTTTTATTTGTCATTATTATATATTGTGCAATTTAATAATGGGGAAATGAGCTTGCCATGTTAGGAGGGTGCATTGGGCAAGACAACTTGCCAAGGTGAAAGAATTGGAAACTCTATGACAAAAGAAGTCAGGGAGGAAAAGGGAAAGTGACCAAAAGACACGGAAAAGAAGTCAGAGATAAAAGAAGGAAGCATTAGACAAGGAGGGCACAGTTTCCTTTCGGAGACTCAGAAAAGTTGTCAGAACAACAGCGGGAAAGTTTTAGCAAAGGAGGGCACAGTTTCCTTTTGGAGACTCAGTATCTAAAGTATGGAAAAGCATAAAGCTTTCAGGGATAAAAGCAGGAACTCTTTGACTAAGGAAGGTGTAGTTTCTAAGTCATATTGATGAATTGGGCAGGTAAACATCTCCACATGGCCCCTGCATTCCAATTTTCTCAAGGAGGGTGCATGACATGGCTAGGGTTAGGGATTTAGGTGTTGACTTGCTCTCACAGGATACCTATTGCCTCTACTTGCTAAACAAGTCACCCATATATCTATTAAAAAATAATTCAAGCTCATTCACAAAGTTTGGTTGCTGAATTATTGGTTCATGCTTATGTGAAGCAGATTTTATGAGTGATGTACCTCAGACTTTGGGAGATAAACCCCAGATCCTTCGTTCCCCACTCCTCCATGCCCATTCCTTTCTCTTTGCAGATGTTGAGTGCTTAATGTTCATAAAGTGAAGTCATATAAGTCATATTTTGAAGCCTCCATCTCAGAAAAGGTGATTTCCAGTGAATCCCAAGCTTCACGGCCTACACTCTCAGCCTTTCTCATGTCTGACTTTGGGCTTCCTGCCCACCATTTTGAGTCCTATTATGTGAAGGTAAGTCAATCTATTTATTCATGATGTGTATAATCTGATAAACACTATTATTTATCTCTTTCATGTTGTAATAATTCTATCCATTAATCTTATAAACTTAGATTTCCATGTATGAGATTAAATTGTCATTGAAATGGGGGAATTTGATCATACTAGTGTAATAATGAGTAATAAAGGGTTGTAAGAATGAGTTTGAAAGGTTTTATATGTTAATTTAATCTGTATTAGTCTCTTCCAAATTTCATTTCCTATACTGAAACCATCCTGCTATGAACTTCATCCTTAATTCTGCACCCGAGCCAGATCACTAGTTATAATTAACTAGTTTTACAATTTATGCAGTTAAAAGAGTTCCACCCACTCATTTTAGATTATTCAAGTTGCTATGTGTCACTGAAATACCCCTATATCTATACCTCCTTCCATATTTCAAATTCATTGAGTTCATATAGTGATTTGGTAGCCTCCATTGCATAGGACTTCACTAGACCAAAATTACCAAAAATTCCCAATCCACTCCTAAAATCCCCAATATGCTCCAGAAGCATTTCAAACTGTCCCAAAAATTATTTGAAGACATATAAATTTCATACGACACCTATGTTTCCTTCCCCAGGACCCTGGTCGAAAGGACTGAATAAACCCTCCTAGTTTCACGATTAGGTGACCCAGAAGTGGGGGATTAAGTTTCTGCATAGCGGAAGATGAAATATGAGTGGTCCCCAATGTAAATGTGTCAGGGAAGGTGAATTAAATGTTATGAAACTTACCCTGGTTTCTTTCCCCTGATATTCCCTTTGCATACAAATTTCTCAGCAAAATACCTTCATTTCCCTAGTCATAAATTTTACTGAGTATCTGCAAGTGTAATATCAGAATTTTAATTTAATTTGAAGCAATAGTTAATGATATGATCTGCATATAAGACTTCAGATAATTATATTGGTATCATATAATGGTCCTCCATATCTTCTTGTGATAATCATCATGGGTCCAAAATACAATTCTAATTCTAAAAGAAAGATTCCCCAAGAGGAGGAGTTGAATCTGTGGAAGGCAGATTCCATGAGGAAAAATATGAGAAGGATGAGTTCCAAAACTTTGTGAGGAACATGTTGAAATTTCTGCAAGGAAATTCAACTAACATCATATAGTATGGTCAAGAAACCAAATAATTCCTAGCTAAGCAGTTGGGAGTTAAAGATGGAGAAGGGAGCAACATTGGTCCCCAATGTGAAGAAAGGAAGGTCATGGGTGGATCTATTTTCTCCAAGACTGGGCCTCAAAATAGGCCTCTGGATTATATATATGAACCAAATTTTCATCCCCGACCTACTATTCCCAAATTTGTAGAGATCCCTAAGGAATACCATGAAGCACAGGCTGAAACATTTACTACATGGGAGAAAAAAAAATTGTTTATTAATCCTTGAGTGAAGAATGCAGAAGTGCTCTGCCATTCAGAGATTTATGTGAGACTCAATATAGGGGGAAGCCAATAGTAACTCCTAGTAATCCATATCAGAATTATGAATTAAACAATGCCATCGGCAAAATCACCTTGCCATATTTTGATGGCACTTCTAATTGCTCAGTGAGCTCTTGGATCCAAAAAATGGATACATATTTTCAACTAAATCCAATGGTAGAAAGGGGTGCCATCAAGTTGGAATCCTTAATCCTTGATGGGGAAGAAATTTACTTGTGGTTTCATGGCATGAAGACCCTAGGCCATGATCAAGTATTCACCTACGAGGAGTTCACCAGAAAGTTAATGGAAAGGTTTGACCGGAGAGATTCTGATATCTCTTTCTGGGATTTGGCACACATAAGACAAGTTGGAACTCATAAAGCATACATCTCAGAGTTACAAAAGGTGGTTGTAATGGTCACTGAAATATCAGAAGCAAGGTTGATTTTTTTGTTTACAAAAGGACAAAATGAACCTTTGAAGGGGTTGGTGAAATCTTACCGACCCACAACTCTGCAGGAAGTGGTGAGAAGAACTAGAAACCTGTAGGATCAAATTATGAGGACCAAGTATCCTCCCAAACCTCCAATGCCTCATAAATTTCAGAATCAAAGACATCATATGAGAAACTTTCCTGCCCCTTCCAAGAGATATTACTCCTACAAGGATCGGGATGAAGTGAGGAGGAAAAAACTTTGCTTTTCCTGCCAAGAACCTTGGATTCCAAGCCACAAGTATGTGAAGGGAAAAGCACACTATATTGAAGTATTCTTCGAGAGTGATGAGGATATAGTGGAAGATGCTGATATAACATATGGAGAATATGAAATAGTTGATGAAAAGGAGCATCTCCCTCAAACCAGCAGAAAAATTGTAGTACTCAATGGGGTACCCAGGTTCCATACATTGAGGCTGAAAGGAATACTGCAAGGCCATAGAATCATAGTCCTTGTTGATGGGGGTTCCACCCATAATTTTATTGATTCATCCTTGGTGGAGAAGAGGAATATTCCAACCAAGTCCTTAGAAGGATTCGATGTGGTTATTCCAAGAAACCACACTATGAAATGTAATCAGTGGATTCCAAATTTGCAAGTGAGTCTTGGAGACTACATAGTAAAGGACAATTTTTATGTTGTCAATGTGGCGAACACTAACATGGTGTTGGGAGTTCAATGGTTGTACTCCATTGGATAACATTCCATCAATTACAAGATACCCCAGATAAGCTTCAAGGATGGTGAAGGGAAGCCTGTGGTTCTGAAGGGTATGGACACTTACCCAAACCAAGTAATTTATGCCAACGGTATGAGATCCATTCTGATACATGGAGATATTGAATGGGATGTCGAGTGCGATATTACTAAGGAGGGAACCACTGCAAAAGTTTCCTATCAGCCCAAATACATCAAAATGTTGTTGCATAATTTCACGTACCCATACCCCATTATCATGTGGAATTAAAAATTTCATCGAGAACCTTTATTGTTCATTGAAACACAGGGCATGGTCGTTAACCACTTCTCGACATTTCCAAAATAGTCATGCTCCCTCCCATCTTCCATTGATCAATTCATTGATCTACAAGGAAAGAATCTTAGAGGAGATCAGATTAAGGAGAGAAAATGCGACGAAAATCAACGATCCCACAGAATGGATCCAAATCAACGGCTCAGAATTCACCCACAAAAATCAACGGTGTGGAAAACCCAAGTTGCGGGGTCAAAAGTTAGGAAAATTATGATCTCACTCTCTACATCCCGCATCTCACATCGAAAATAGATCAATGGTGGAGAATCATCCCACAAAGATTGACGGCGTGGAGAATTGAATTGAGGGATTGGGAATTATGGAAATCGTGACACTGTGATCCCGCATCCCGCAACCCGTAATTTACGAAGAGGAAGTTGCGGAAGGGAAATCTACGGAAACCAAAATCTGCGAAATGACATTCCGCGTCCCACATCCCGCGAACCTGCAGACTTGCAAATTTGCGCAAAAGAGGATTTCTAATAGGGAACTCATCTTTTCCACTAAATTCTTGGATCGATATAATTATTCATGCCATTACTGATCTAGCCAATCGACCCTGCAACTTAGTTCGAAATGAATTCATGGGAAAACATACATAGATGCCTATAATTGCAAGTTATTCAAAGGAACAATGCATCAATTCCACATAGCAACATGTTCATCACATTCCATCAAGCAATTACAATGCAAGAAATACATTTGCAGATAATTATGTAGACAAGAACACTTATCTTGAGAAGAACTTGTCTCGGAACCAACTATGTCACTGCAACGTTCCTCCCAAGCATAGGCCAGTGTGCTCCTTAGTCTCTCAGGAACACTGCCACCCCCGAGTTGGGCATGATTTCCTACAGGATTAAGGGAACACTAGAAGACTCATACATAGCCAAGGTCCAATAACACTCAGCCAAACCAACACAGTTGGGTTTATTAGGCTATAAGGGAAAACGTCCCAACAAATGTGTTTCATAGGCCATTCTACCAAGCCATCTCATAGTTGGGTTTCACAGACTGTTCACAGTCAATCCAACCTTCACCTTAAGGACCAGTCAAGCCATCAGATGGGTTTATCAGACTATTCACAGTTAAGCCATCTTACTGCTAGGTTTATCAGGATAGCTAGCCAAGCCAGCATTTGCAATTAGGTTTATCAGACTGTCCATCCAAATGTTGCTCACCGGGTCTTGCACAACAAGACACAACCAAGCCAATAGATGGGTTTATCAGGCTACCATCCAAGCCATATTTCTAGTTGGGTTTATCAGGATTCCAAGGAAATGGGCAGGAAGAATTGCTAAGCTAGTGAGCTCATCTACAGAGCTAAGAACACCTTCACAAGATCTATCTGGCCTGGCTTCCGCACTTCCTAGACACCCAACACAAGGAAGTGTCCCCTTCTCTGTTCCATAGTCCCTTGGGCTACCCCTTCCCTTCCAATGCTCTTCAGGATGTGCATAGTAGGTTTACCAGCCACTCTTATCTTATCATGAGGTTCCACACTAGGTTTATCAATAACATTCTATGTCTCTCCCATTCCTAGTCGTGTACATAGCTCAGACCCGAAACAGGGTGCATAACACAACAACCATAGGGAGACTCTACAACACAAGCTTACTCTGAAACATGAGTAATAGGGTCTCATACACTCTGTAGTTTAAGATAGTGCTGCAATGTAGTGTTCACAGTCCTGCCTTAGCATTGAGATCCTTGCCATGATTCGATATAATATTTACATCATATACATTAATGCAACGGCGTCAAAACTGGGGTTTTGCAATCCCCTCCCCCTTCAATAGCACTATCCTCAATTCTTACAAAATTTGAACAAAATGCTACACTAGCATCGCCTCAGTGCTCCACATAATTGAACAAAAATGGATGTGCCAGTCGCATGACATCCTCCAGCTCCCACGTAGCCTCTTCAGGACCGTAGTGCTCCACTGCACCTTTACCTATCCTATGGCTCAATTCCGGAGCATGGTGACCTTCCTGTCGAGGATGTGCATTGGCTCGATTCGGAACTCTCCCTTGGGTTCCACCTGAATCACATCCCAATTTATCACATGGTTAGGTTCATGTATATATTTCTTAAGAAAAGAAACATGAAAAACATTATGAGCTCTAGTGCTAGTAGGCAATGCAAGTCTATATGCAACTAGCCCTATTATTTCAAGCACTTCAAATGGCCCACAGTATCTTGGTGACAACTTGGCACAACTTCCAAGATTCAAGGAACTCTTCCTTTCCCTCACTTTGAGGTAAACATGATCCCCAATACTGAATTCTCTGTTCACCCTATGCTTATTAGCATAGATTTTATGTCTGTCCTGGGCTACCTTTAGATTCTACCTGATCTTTACAACCTCTTGCTCCATCTCCTTGATCAATTTTGGACCAAGAACAACCCTATTCACTGGATTATCCTAAGTCACTAGTTTTCTACACTTCCTGCCATACAAAGCTTCATACGGATTCATCCCCAAGGATGCTTGTTGTCCATTGTTATAAGAAAACTCTACCAGGTGTAGATAATCTTCCCACTTGGATGGTTTGTCCATCACATACATGTGAAGCATGTCTTCCATCACTTGGTTAACTCTCTTTGTCTGTCCATTAGTCTGAGGATGGTAAGCAGTGCTTAAGTTCAGCTTTGTACCCAAATCCACAAACAACCCCTTCCAAAAATTGAAAGTGAACTTGACATCTATGTCAGAGACTATTGCCTTAGGCAATCCACGCAATTTGAAAATATCCTTCATGAAGATCTTTGCAATGGCATCAGTCTTATGCGTAGACTTAACCGGTATAAAATGTGTCACCTTCGTCAACTTGTCCACCACAACCATGATGGAATCATGTTTTCTCCAAGTCATTGGAAATCCTGTAATAAAATCCATGGAAATAACTTCCCATTTCCATTTTGGAATTGGAAAAGGCTGCAACAAACCTGCAGGGTGTTGATGATCATTTTTTACTTGCTGGCATCTCATGCACCTTGAAATATATTCAACCATGTCCTTTTTCATTCCTGGCCAAAAGTACTGCTTTCTAGCTGTAGCAATTGTCTTTTGATATCCTGGGTGACCAAAAAATGAGTTTGATGGATCTCATCCATAACCATTCTCCTCAAATCTGCTACATTTGGAATATAAATTATGCCTTTATAAGTAAGAAGTCCATCTTCTTCCAATTTATATCCCTCATACCTCTTCTCAAGACTTTGCTACTGCAATTTGTCTTTTACCTGCACATACAATTCATCTTCAGCAACATGATTATAAATATGCTTCCTCAACTCCAATTGGAAAACACTAACGGATGCCACATGCATTTCTTGCACCTTCCTGATGAGTGCATCAGCTGCCTTATTCTCTTTCCCCTTTATGTGCTTCATCTCAAAATAAAACTCACATAAAAACTCCAGCCATTTGGCTTGCCTAGCATTCAAAGTAGGTTGATCAAACAAATACTTCAGACCACAATGGTCTGTCCTTAGCTCAAATCTTTTTTCCATCAAGCAATGCCTCCACATCTTGAGAGCATGTACTATGGCTACAAGTTCTAGATCATGAGTAGCATAGTTATTCTCATGTTCCTTCAACTTTCTGGACTCATAATATATCACGTGGTTGTCTTGCATAAGGACTCCTCCAATCCCTTGACCACATGCATCAATACACACAAAAATATTTCCTTGGGTTTGCAACTTTCAATACTGGTGCACTGGTGAGAATATTCTTCAACTACTGGAAGCTTTCTTCACATCTCACTGTCCATTCAAAATTTATTCCCTTCTTTTGCAAAGAAGTAATGGCATGTGCAACCTTGGAGAATCCTTCAATGAATCTCCTGTATTATCCTGCAAGTCCCATAAAAGATATCACATCTGTCACATTTATTAGAGTAGGCCAATTCATAATGGCTTCAATCTTTTCAGGGTCCATAGATATGCCCTCTTCTAATATAATGTGACCTAAATACTGAATTCTATCTCTATAGAAGTCACACTTGGTCAACTTTGCATACAACCGATGCCCCCTAATCAATTTTAATGTCAATCTCAAATGCTCATAATGTTCTTCCTCATTCTTAGAATAAACAAGAATGTCATCAAGGAAAATAAGAACAAACTTGTCGAAATACCTGATCAAGACACTATTCATAAGGCACATAAATGTAGCTGGTGCATTTGTGAGACCAAATGGTACCACTAAAACTCATAATGTCCATACCTTGTTCTTAAGTTTGTCTTATGAATGTATTCATCCTTGATTCTCAACTAATGGTAACCCGACCTCAAGTCAATCTTGGAAAATACCTTTGCTCCTCTCATTTGATCAAAGAGGTCATCAATCCTAGGCAAAGGATACTTGTTCTTTACTATGACTTTGTTCAGTTGTCTATAATCAATACACAATTTGAGTGTACCATCTTTCTTCTTTACAAACAGAATTGGTGCTCCTTAAGGGGACACACTCAGCCTGATATACTTCTCCAACAACTCTTGCAGTTGCATCTTCAGATCTAGTATTTTTGGTGTACTCATTCAGTAGGGTGTCTTGGACACCGGTGCTTCTCCTGGCACAAGTTCAATTGTGAAATCAATGTCCCTCTTTGGAGGAAGCCCTGGAATCTCATCAAGAAACACATCCCTGAATTCCTGCAACACATGAAATTCCTCCAACCTAGGATTTTCATTCTCTGGTGCCTCCAAAATATGAGCTGCATATAACTGGAAACCTTTCCTACAGAACTTCTTCATTTGCATTGCTGAAACCTGCCTCATAGAAATCACCTTTGGAATTCCTTTCACAATCCTTGAGTTTCCTTCTTCATCCAAGCACTCAAAAGCCTTATTATAATAGTCAAGCTTTACTCTATGAGATTCTAACCAATCCATTCCAATGAGAACATCATAGGAACCAAGTGGTAGAACATTCAGATCAACACAAGTGGCCAATCCATTCATAACCAATGTACATTTCTCCTGCACTTCGCTAACCTTTCTCTTAGTTATAGTGGCTAGCTGAACTAACCAAGATTTGCTATGCTTTACTTTCTTAAGGGCACAAATCTCCACTACTCTAGGTGTAATGTAACTGTGACTAGAACTAGGGTCAATCAATATAGAACCAGATTGCTCAACAATCTTACCTGCAACTTCAACCACAGTTGACTGGTGATCTGCTTGGTGGTCCTCCAGTGTTGCATAAATCTTAGGGACGGCCCTTGTTACTTGACCCACTCTTTCCGCTTCTTGAATGATGTAATCTAGCCTTGCATTCCCATTCTCGAGTGGACAATGCTTGCGCATGTGGAGTCCTCCACATCTCCAACATTGGAGTGGTTCTATGATCTGCTGTGGATCTCTTGGTTTTTCTTTCGCCACTCTAGTTGGCTTCTTTTCAGCTTGGGTTGGCTGCCTCTGCTGATTCCTGAAGCTAGAAGGTTTGAAACCTTTCTTCCTTTGGTCAAACTTCTCATTCCTCTTGTCTTTCCATGTCTTGTGGTATTCAGGTTTTCCTTTGCTTTGCTCATAGCAATACTTAGCCTTCCTAATTGCTTCTTCAATACTTTTAGGCTCATAAAACTCAATTCTATCTTTGTAAGACTCAGGAAATCCACTCAAAAAATGTTGGATTTTCACCTTTTCATCTTTGATGTACCTAACATATCTCAATAGTTCTAGGAACCTAATCGCATACTCTTCCATGGTCTGTTGTCCCAATCTCAACTCATGGAATTCTTTGATCTTGTCATCATAGTACCTGTCAGAGAGGTATTTATGCTTGAAATACTTCTGGAACCGTTTCCACACAATATTCCTTTCATTAATCCTCTTCACTTGCCTGAATTGCTCCCACCAAATGGATGCCCTTCCATTCAAACTGAATATGGAAACCCTTTCCTTCATGTTCCCCAAATAATCCTGAACTTGGAAGTACTTCTTTATCCCAAGAAACCAAGCTTCAGCTTCTTGTCCAGTCTTTGCCTCGCCATCAAACGTAGGAGGTTTAGCCTTCTTAAATTCATCCCAAGAGTGATCCCTATGGTGCCTCTTTCTCTTTCCTTGCGAGAAGAAGAGCTCGAATCCCCACTTGCTTCTTCTGAGTCAGATGATCTACTAGCAATTCGTATTATTCTTTTGGTACTGCTCTTACTTCCTTTGGGTTTTACTGTACCCTGTCCAGAGTCTATCTTTCTTTGCAAGTCTGTCAAACTCTGAAACATAGCAGCATTCAATTGATGCTTCTCTTCTTGAGATTTAATCAGGCTTCTCATGGTGGCTGCAATATATGGCAGTGTATCTTGGAATCTCATTCCATTAGAATCTATGTCATCATTTCCAACTCAGACATTTACCCCCATGGCATCTCGTGCACACTCATAGGAGTCTTGATTCTCATGGCTGAATCACAACTTACTTTTTCCAAAATATACTATGAATCTGCAAAATGTGTTATCAACACCATTTGTTAGACAAACAGTAATTCAAAATCAAAACCATTTACTTACCGTCACCTGGCCTATCTAGGCCTAATGCTGTAACCGACAACTTTGGTTAACTAATTCCCAGTCCATCCAAGCCCAATGGTACAACCCGTAGCTCTGATACCACACTATAGTGTACTAGAAGTTGGTATCAGAGGGTACACTTGACTGGTTTATGGTCCATCCAGGCCCAATGCTGCAACCCGTAGCTACGATACCACAATGTCATGTATGTTATAGCGGATTTCACCACAATAGGTGAATCACACATTGTATGGCCTTCCCCTATCTCGCTGCAGACTCATTAGCCCCTATGGACTACTTTTTGTCTTTTGATATGTCCTTGACCATCCCTAAAAACATAAGAAAAGTGATATACGCGGCTTTTACCCCGATAACCGCGTACATACGTGGATATTACCCCTATAGTCGCGTACATCGGGATGTGTACATGATCCAAATCCTTTTGGAGTTTTCCTTGACTTGGATCCGACTCATATGACTCCTGGCCTTCCATATGCCTTGAGATCACACGGATTCGACCTTTCAGTATCCCTTTGAAAATCTATATAAGGAACCCCTTGAGACACTGAAAGCATAAGAGAGAATTGAGAGTAACGAAACTATAGTCCATTGTTGCCAGAACTTATGCTTGAGTCTGCATCCCTTTGTCCCTTGGAGCACTGTTGTGTTCTTCCCAAGCTTTCCTTTTGCTAGTGAGCTTGCTATCTGAGTGATGGAGGATTGAGGTGGTGGAGGCCCAAGTGGGGGATTCAGTTTCTCCGGTTCGCAGACGTGCCATCAGAGGTTGTCACTTGTAATCTCTGATTCATATTAATAGAAATATCTTTTCCTGTCCAGTAATGTGTATTTGAATGAATATTGTATCCATTGGAATATCTCAAATGCTTTTACATTATTGATTATATATGCTAGAATAGATCTAACACCATGATATATAGTATGCTTGTATTGTTTACTTATTGTTGAGGAAGTATTATATCAATTCAAGCTGAAGATTGGAAAGCTCAACGGGGATCTACTTCAACCGTCCAGAATAAGGTACGAGGTTCGATCCTTTAGTGTTAGACATTTTATTTCTATTGCATATTGGGAAATATTGATTTCTGGAGTCTAGTTGTCTGTTGTGGTACCCCAAGCCATAGGAATTTGTCTCCGTAACAGAATTGGTGACTCCGTTGGGGATGTTCCTTGTTTTTCTTTGGGGTTGGGGGCACAATGGGCTTGATATTATTGACTTGCTCTTAGTTTCTCTCTATTTCTGTGTCGCATGTTATAGTATGTGTGTCCATTGACACTCCCCTTTATTGGTTTGGCCTTGACCTGCTTTTTACCACTGCCTTCTCTTTATACGCGGGTTTTGGGACAAAAGTCGCGTACATACGTGGATTTTTGGCCAAAAGTCGCGTACATACACAGCTGTTCTTTATACAGTCGTGTACATCCTCCCTTTTGGTGAGTCTGATGTTGTGGGAAGTTGCTGGGTGGGTTGTGAGTGTGGTTGGGTCTTCCTTGGGTCTGAAGTTGTCTGTTGGATGCTTCTTTTGTGACCAGAGACCGTTCGTGCCTATCACAGGTATTACGTCTACACTGGAATATAGGTTAGGTTCACCACCGTTTTCATTTTGCATGACCTTATGACCATGTCACTATATCCTTAGGTACGAACCCACTCTATTATGTCACGGGACCTTCTTGCTGCTATAGAAGGGGCATGATATGAATGGTAGAGCCTCACCTTACATGGGTACCCTAGTTATCTCCCCTTTGCATTTGGTACCCATGCTGTGAGTCCTCTCTTAGGTCCGGGAGTCCATTTTATAGTATTGCCATGACATTTCGCAAGAGCCTCATACTCCTCTTGATCTTATGCTGGCCTGTTTCCCTCCGGACTCCCCTTATGTCAAGTTGTGAATGCATTATCATGAGCTTTGCCTGCCTTATTGAGCTTTATGTCGGCTCCCCTGACATTGCGTTTCAGCCATATATCCCGAGCTTGTCTCATGTCTAGCCATGCAGAGCCTTTCTTTATATCCTTCGCAGCTTGATTCCTTTTTTACCGGGAGGGGATTTTCCCCCAAGTGTCGATATCCTACACATGTATCCTTGCATTGAGCATAGGTATGTTCCACTGCTTGGAACTAGTTTGTTTGCCCTTATGACACTCGTCTCCTCCTATTTTGTAACTATAAAGCTAGTTTATTCTTTTTTCAAGCTTTTCAAATAACTGAAAAAGACCAAAAAAATTAAAAAACCAAAAAGCCGGACAAGAAAATATATTATCTTTGGCAGCTATCGAGTCGTGTCGCCTTCGAACAAAGCACTGCATATCACATCCATTGGTTGGGTTATTGTTTGACTTTAGGAGCTGTTCTCGTTTATCTGAGTTTTATCTCCACCGACTGGTTATGCTTCCAGTCCCTATGGAGCCTCTATTGATGCCTCCTGCGTCATAGAGATGTCCCAGTTTGTATATCAAGTCTATGCTGCCTTCATTCAGTCACCATACGCCGTTATTCTCTTGTTCGAAGGAAGTTGAAACCTGATTCGCCCATTCCTCAGTTATCTTGACTTTGCATGTCGACCATTCCCGGTACAGTTACTGGTTCGTGCACCTTATGATCGAGTCCTTCCACATTATACAGCCTTGCTGAGTACCTCGTGTTGGATGATGGGGGATGCCCTAATGCCCTCCTTCCAGCGGATTTCATCCCATCGACTTCAGATCATTTATTCTGGGATTGGATTCTAGAGTCATTTTGAGTGCCTTGAGACTTGCAGTCATCAATGGCAGGTTCTCTCGCCATCGACAGTTTTGGGAATACATCAATGTCCCCTGATCGATGGATTCTCTCAATTGTTCGACCTCAACACATTTATTCACACTTGTTAGTTTGCACTCTAGTACCTTGATTCCCATTTTCATTATTGGTGGGTGATCTCGCGTCTGTTAACGGTATACATCAATGACCGGTAATCAGACGATGGACTACTATGTTTGACCTCGACACCTCTATTCACATAGTAGGACATGTACTCGTAGCGGTGTATGTAGAAGACCTTCCAGATTAGTGGCACCCATTATATGCTACCTCCTTGATCGTGCCAGTGTTCATGAGACTTCAGCTCTCGTGACTTGTTCCAGTATATGTCAGACATTTCCAGCCACTATGGAGATCTTGATCTATTGTATATCTTCAGCCTTTGTGGAGATCATGGTCCTTTGTATATCTTCATCATGGAGATTCTGATCTATGTATATTGTACGTGGCGATGACCACATATGTGTTATCATGTTTCATGCCTATTCATGGCCATTGTACTCTTATGTATCCGGGACTGCTATATGTATTTGCAGTTATATGCAGAGTTGTATTATTGTACTATGCTGATTGGGTGGCTGGTCTTCCATTTGGGTACCTTCATCACTCCACTTCTGGGATGGACTTATAATGTATTTCGGCCATCGTATAACCCCTTTGATCTCATACATTAGGGGGCATCTGTTATAGCGGATTTCACCACACTAGGTGAATCACACATTGTATGGCCTCCCCCTATCCCGCTGCAGACTCATTAGCCCCTATGGACTACTTTTTGTCTTTTGATGTGTCCTTGATCATCCCTAAAAACATAAAAAAAGTGATATACGCGGCTTTTACCCCGATAACCGTGTACATACGCGGATATTACCCCTATAGTCGCGTACACCGGGATGTGTACATGATCCAAATCCTTTTGGAGTTTTCCTTGACTTGGATCTGACTCATATGACTCCTGGCCTTCCATATGCCTTGAGATTGCACGGATTCGACCTTTCAGTATCCCTTTGAAAATCTATAAAAGGAACCCCTTGAGACATTGAAAGCATAAGAGAGAATTGAGAGTAACGAAACTATAGTCCATTGTTGCCAGAACTTATGCTTGAGTCTGCATCCCTTTGTCCCTTGGAGCACTGTTGTGTTCTTCCCAAGCATGCCTTTTGCTAGTGAGCTTGCTATCTGAGTGATGGAGGATTGAGGTGGTGGAGGCCCAAGTGGGGGATTCAGTTTCTCTGGTTCGCAGACGTGCCGTCAGAGGTTGTCACTTGTAATCTCTGATTCATATTAATAAAAATATCTTTTCTTGTCCAGTAATGTGTATTTGAATGAATATTGTATCCATTGGAATATGTCAAATGCTTTTACATTATTGATTATATATGCTAGAATAGATCTAACACCATGATATATAGTATGCTTGTATTGTTTACTTATTGTTGAGCAAGTATTATATCAATTCAAGCTGAATATTGGAAAGCTCAACGGGGATCTACTTCAACTGTCCGGAATAAGGTACGAGGTTCGATCCTTTAGTGTTAGACATTTTATTTCTATTGCATATTGGGAAAGATTGATTTCTGGAGTCTAGCTGTCTGTTGTGGTACCCCAAGCCATAGGAATTTCTCTCTGTAACAATGTACCCATACCCCATTATCATACGGAATTAAAAATTTCATCGAGAACCTTTATTGTTCATCGAAACACAAAGCATGGTCGCAAACCACTTCTCGACACTTCCAACACTGTCACGCCCCCTCACGTCTTCCATTGATCAGTTCGACGATATGCAAGGAAAGGATCTCAGAGGAGATTGAATGATGGAGAGAAAATGCAACGGAAATCAACAATCCCGCAGACTGGATCCAAGTCACGCCTCAGAATTCACCCACAAAAATCAACGGTGCAGAAGACCTGAGTTACGGGGTCAAAAGTTATGAAAAATTGCAATCTCACTCTCCGTATCCTGCATCCTGCATCGGAAATAGATCAATGGTGGAGAATCATCCCTTGAAGATAGACGTCATGGAGATTGAATGGAGGGAATGGGAATTATGGAAATTGCGATCCCACATCCTGCATCCCGCATCCCGCAAGTTGCGGAAGGGAAATCTATGGAAACCAAAATCTGCGAAATGGCATTTCGCGTCCCACATCCCATGAACCTGAAAACCTGCAAATTTGCGCAAAGGAGGATTTCTAATAGGGAACTCTGCTTTTCCACTGAATTCTTGGATCGACCTGATCATTCAGGCCATTACCGAACTGGCCAATCTACCCTGCAACTTAGTTCAAAATGGATTGATGGGAAAACATACATAGATGCCCATAATTTCAAGTTATTTAAAGGAACAATGCATTAATTCCACATAGCAACATGTTCATCACATTCCATCAAGCAATTACAATGCAAGAAATACAATTACAGATAATTATGTACACAAGAACACTTATCTTGAGCAGAACTTGTCCCGCAACCAGCTATGTCACTGCAACGCTCCTCCCAACCATAGACCAGTGTGCTCCTTAGTCTCTCAGCAACACTACCACCCTTGAGCTGGGCATGATTTCCTATAGGATTAAGGGAACACTAGTAGACTCTGTTGGTGATTAGGGCAGACCCGAGTTCTTATACTTTTATCTTAACCAACAAAAAGACCCATAGTGTTGGCCCTTTCGGCAACAACCTGCGAACAGGTTGCAGTCTCACCCGAAATAGCTATGGGGTGCCGCAGAATCAGGCTTCTGCAGGCAAAGAGGGATATTACTGTACCTTGAGCCTTAACAAAGAATAATAGAGCTTATATATTCACTTAAATAGCTTCGCAGTTTTAGATAAACAGATAGTTACTTACTTAACCCTTAACTGGGATTTCACAGCGAAGTTAATACTTAACACTATATATTACTTATCATTCACCTACTTATCAAATGCATAAAAACGTAACAGGAACAAAACAAACAAGAACCACCACAACACAAGATATACATGGTTCACCCCCAGTGTAGGGGCTACGTCCACAGAACTGCGTTTATATTCAACTCTTTACAAACAACACAGTTCTGATCTGTGCACTCAGCTGCAGATCTTCTCAACAACCCAAAGCTATGCACTTAGCTGCAGAACTTTTCTCTGATCTCTGCGCACTCAGCTACAGAACCTTCCTTCCAAAACCCTCTGCGCACTCAGCTGCAGACGTCGTCCATGCACACAACTGGGACTTAACCTTAACAAACCCCTCTGCACACTCAGTTGTAGAGGTCATCCACGCACACAGCTGGGACTTAACCTTAAACCCAAAAATAGGCCTTAGCTTTTTCGCATCAAATTATCATCATACAAAAACCTTCGAAAAAGCTCTTTTCCCCTTTTCATAAGTGCCTATTTATACAAGTGCACTATTACAACACCATGCACTTAAACCATGGGTTATTTACAAAAAGAGGGGCTTCGACCCAACCCCGAAACCCCTAAGACTATTTTGGGTCGCAACTCTACTTACAAGCTTCGCACCAAAATCGCGGAGTTGCCAAAATTAAGGACCTTTAAGGTCCGCACCCCAACAGACTCATACATAGCCAAGGTGCAATAACACTCAGCCAAGCCAACACATTTGGGTTTATTAGGCTATAAGGGAAAACATCCCAACATATGGGTTTCACAGGCCATTCTTCCAAGCCATCTCACAGTTGGGTTTCACAGACTGTTCACAGTCAAGCCAACCTTCACCTTAAGGACCAGTCAAGCCAACATATGGGTTTATCAGACTGTTCACAATAAATCCATCTTATTGTTGGGTTTATCGGGCTAACTAGCCAATCCAACATTCGCAGTTGGGTTTATCAGACTGTCCAGCCAAAGGTTACTCACCAGATCAAACACAACAAGACACAGCCAAGCCAACAGATGGGTTTATTAGGCTACCAGCCAAGCCATGTTTCGAGTTGGGTTTATCAAGCTTCCAAGGCAATGGGAAAGAAGAACTGCTAAGCTAGTTAGCTCATCTACAGAGCTAAGAACACCTTCACAAGATCTATCTGGTTTGGCTTCCCCACTGCCTACACACCCAACACAAGGAAGTGTCCCCTTCTCTGTTCCGCAATCCCTCGGGCTACCCCTTCCCTTCAAGTGCTATTCAGGATGTGCATAGCAGGTTTACCAGCCACTCTTATCTTATCGTGAGGTTCCACACTACGTTTATCAAGCACATTCTATGTCTCTCCCATTCCTAGTCTTGTACATAGCTCAGACTCGAACCAGGGTGCACAACACAACAACCACAGGGAGACTCTACAAAACAGGCTTACTCTATAACATGAGTAACAAGGTCTCATACACTCTGTAGTTTAAGATAACACTGCAACGCAGCGATCACAGTCCTGCCAAGGGAAAACACTTGCAAAACGCGAAGGATACACACAGAAAGAGCTCTGATACTACCACAATGTCGCTCTCTTGGGAAAATGAAGATAGTGGTGAATAATCCCCTCAACCCCCCGAACGTCCTACAGCTCTCAAATCGTGAGATTTAATCCCAAAATGTGAACATGTGGGTCAAAATTTCCATATGGTTCTAGTTTTTTCTTTTCCATGCAAGAAAAACACGACATTCCAAAACTGGGTGCTCCGCCCAATTCGAAATTGCCCATACTCTTACCCTTCCAAGCAATAACTACCTCAACCACCTTCTAGAAGAATAAATGGTTGGGAAGAGAAGACAAGAAAGAGGGTAGTTGACAGTTTTGATGGGTTCTCTCCATGACACATGGTTTTTCCCCAAACTGGCTCAAGGTTAACATTCCCACCCCCTTATCCTTAGAAAAATCATGCCCCCATCTCATTATTCATTGCATTGACATAGCTGGCTATGGGTTTTCATTAATTTGCATATTTACATGATGTTTACAAATGTGCTTGACTCAGCACAGAAACCATAGGCATCAACCATGATCGCCTATATACCACACATTAATCAATGACATAGACTTGGCCTTGAGCTCCTTGTCATGATTCGATATAATACTTACATCATATACATTAATGCAACGGGGTCAAAACCAGGGTGTTACACATAAGCACAAGGGGGTTTTTGAAAACCTTCCACATGGAAGGCCACCTGATCATGGCATTGAGCACAGAATTGAGTTGGAAGTTGGTACACTTCCTATAAAAATACACCGCTACAAGAATCCAAATAGGTTCAAGGATGAGATTGAGAAGGCCATCAATGAGCTCCTTGAGTTGGGCCTCATTAGACCAAGTTATAGCCCTTTTGCTTCTTCGATGGTTCTGGTGAAAAAGAAGGATGGAACACTTAGGATTTTCATAGATTACCGAGATTTGAACAAGAAGACTATAAAGAACCGGTACCCAATCCCCCATATTGATGAGATGATGGATGAATTGCATGGAGCAAAATTCTTCTCCAAGATAGATCTTCGATCCGGGTACCACCAAATCAAGATGAGGGAGGAAGACATACAAAAGACAACTTTTCATTGTCATTTTGGACACTTTGAGTTTTTGGTCATGACATTTGGCTTGACTAATTCTCCTGCAACTTTCAATTCATGCATGAATAGGGTGTTCAGTGAGCAGCTCCGTAACTATGTCCTTGTATTTTTTTATGATATTATGGTCTATAGCAAGACATGGGAGGAGCACCTGCTCCACTTGGATGTGGTACTCAAAATACTTGCAAATTAGAATTTCTTTGCTAATATATCTAAATGTGAGTTTGGAATGACCAAAATCCTCTATCTTGGCCATGTGATCTGCCAGGAAGGATTCAAGGTACACTAAGAGAAGATAGATGTCATTTTGGGTTGGCCAAGCCCAAAGAACCTCACAGAATTGAGAGGCTTCATTGGCCTTTGTAACTACTACCGAAAATTTGTCAAAGGATACTCCCAGTACACTGCACCCTTGATAGATATGACTAAGCAGGGCACATTTATTTGGATTGAGGAGGATGAAAAAGCTTTCCATAATATGAAAGAGATAATGAGCAGTTGTCCAATACTTTCCTTGCATGTTTTTTCCAAACCTTTTGTGTTGGAATGTGATGCTTCTGGTGAACGCATTGGAGTTATCCTGATGCAATATAGGAACCCTATTTTTTTTGAGAGAATAAAATTTCAGCCACATGAAAGGTTCTATTCCATATATGACAAGAAAATGCTGGCCATTATGCATGCATTGGCCAAATTCCAACAGTATTTGGTGGGAGGTAAATTCATTGTGAAGATTGATCAAAACATTCTTAGACCCTTCCTTACCCAAAAGGAACTCAATGATAGGTAGCAAAAATGGGTAAGTAAATTTCAATCATATGATTTTGATATTGACTATAAAAAGGGGAAAATGAATGTTGTGGCTGATGCACTCTCTCGTAATCCCACATTCTCTTTGCTGCAGAAGCTAAATGAGTGGAAGATCTAGCTGGCCACTAAATATTCTAAGGATCAGTTTTCTTGTGATGTTTTAGATGGGGTAAACCAGAAAGAAGAGTACTAGGTGCATGATGACCTCATCTACTACAAAAACAAAAAAAAATTAGTGCCCATATCTGCACTAAAGAGGAATATTTTGGAAGCTACACATGATGCACCAGTGGTTGGTCACTCTAGTTTTCTAAAGACTTACTGGAAGGTAAGGGAGAGATTTACTTGGAAGCGCCTTAAAGATCATGTTTTGATGCATGTGAAGGAATGTTCTGCATGTTAACAGAACAAAGTGGAGCGCACACACCCTGTTGGACTCCTCCAGCCTCTCCCTACTCCATATCAAAAATGGAAAAGTGTTTCCATGGACTTTATCACTGGGTTGCCAAAGTCATAAGGGAAAGACATCATTTATGTGGTGGTTAACAGGTTGAAAAAATATGCACTTTTTTTGCAGTAACAACCACTATTTCAAATAGTGAGGTTGTTGCTCTATTCCTAAAGGATATTTTTAGGCTACATGGATTGCCCAAAATTATAATCAATGAGCGAGATAGTAATTTCACTAATGAGTTTTGGCAGGCATTGTTTGGGCTGGCTAGAACAAACCTAAACATGAGCACAAGCTATCATCCCCAGACTGATGGACAAACTGAAAGGGTGAATCAATGGCTTGAGGGGTACATGTTACGGGACAACAAGGAGCTTGGGAAACTTGGCTCCACCTGGGTGAGTTCTGTTATAATACCACATTTCATATTTCTATTAGAATGACTCCCTTTATGGCCTTGTATGGCTATGAGGCTCCAACTTTTGCAGACTTAATGTTTGGAGACTGCATGGCAAAAAAAACTAAAGATTGGTTCCAGGAAAACCACAACATTATAAGGGCACTGAAAGACAATATGTAGATGGCACAAAACCAGCAAAAGATGTATCGACATAAGCACCGAATTGACAGAGTGTTACAAGTGGAAGACTTAGTGTACCTAAGGTTGCAACCTTACAGACAGTCTTCCTTGAAGAAGAAAGGGGTTGAAAACCTTCAACCAAGATTTTATGGACCCTACAAGATTATAAGAAAAGTTGGTGAGGTGGCCTATGAGCTGGAATTGCCAGCAGAAAGAAAAATCCATAATGTTTTCGATGTGTCTTATCTAAAGAAAGAAGTGGGCCAACAGATAGTAGCTTCTGAAGAACTGCCACCCCTAGATGATGAAGGCCATTTGGTCTTAGTAACTGATAAAGTGTTAATGGACAGAGAAAGGAAATTGAGGAACATAACAATCAAAGAATATCTAATACAGTAGAAAGGTTTACCCAGGGAAGATGCTACTTGGGAGGGTGAGCAGATCTTGCAGCACCCTACTCTACTTCTGTCTGAGGACAAGCATATTTGGGATGGGAGGACTGTCATGTCACCACCTATTTGACCAACTGTTGGGTAAAACATGCACTATCTAATTCAACACTTAATTTTCAACCCGGGAAGGTAACCTTTGAGGTACAAGCACTGTATGTGCAGGATTAAAGCTTATTCTAATATGATCTAATCTGATCTAAAAATCATTTGAAATGATTAATACTAAGCTTCTTAATCTAGTGATCATTAATTCAATTCATATTTAAGATCCTAATGCTAACTAAATACAATCAAATCTAAAATCTACAAAGCATTCAAATTTCAAGCTTTAACATAAATGCGAAAATGAAATAATGTTCAAACTAACTTTCAATACAATCCTACCTCTAAAGCATATCCTTGCAAATGAAAATAGCTAATAAAACAACTCATTCTAATATGACTTAGAAACTAAATTAAGTAAACAGAAAACTATGTAATGACACAGAAAACAAAACATGTGACAAAAAGTGAACTTGACAATTGATTTCTCATTTAATATTTTAATGCTTTTATCAAATTAATAGATTTCTTTAGCATGAGTTTTAATAATTTTTATATCAGCATAGAGTCCACTTTTCAATTCAATCTTAAAATGAATTATTACTTATAATTGAAACTATTCTAAATTAAACTTGCATTTAAAACTACAATAAGATAAATGAAATTTGATGATTATGAAATTTTTAAAAGGAATACTATTGTTAAGTCTAAGCTATAGAAGCAAAACTATTTTTAAATAATCATTAGAACTATAAGCAAACTACCTATCATATTATTATGAATCGAAAAACTATCTATTGTACAAAATCAGAGATCTAAACTATGCAACAAAACTCAACTACTTACTAACTATTAAAAACAAGAAACCAAGCTTCTTCAAGAAAATATTCTATCTATGTAACGTACAAAATGTAATTTAGTTTTAACTACAAATTCAAATGAATCAAGATGCAATACTATTCTACGGGATAAGACATGAATCAACAACTAATTCTACAAGACAGTAAACTACTCATAAGAAAACGGTCTAATTTCCACTTTGCAAATTGAAAGGCTTCCTACTATTTCTAAAGAGAAAAGGCTAATATTCAAAATAGAATTCACTGGCTATCTTTCAATTGAGTATATAAACTATGGGACCTTACCTTATACAAATTTAATTCTTAAAGCAATGAAACCCTATAGCACTAGAAATGAAGGAAAAACGCAAATGAACAATAAAAGAAAAACACAATTATGTTATCTATTTGAGGACAAACGAAATAAAGAAAAACATTTTAGCTATTAAAACTTCAAAATTAAACTCTATGTATGTCTATAAACGCAACTCTGGAATGAGTGAAAATCCTACGAAAATTAAATGAATGAAAGAAAGATGCAATTGTGAAATCTAACTAAGGAAAAAGTAATTTTTGGAAATGTGTGAAACCAAACGCAATTGATAGTGAAGTAATGTGGTTTGAATAATTAGCTACNAAAAAAAAAACGTAATGCAACAAAATAGATGTGAAGAAGAGAAATGGATGGGCAGAGCTCTGCGAATCAAAGAAAAAGAAACTAATCTATTAAGCATGAATTAATAAGACTGAAAGCATGAACATCTAAACATTTAATTAAACTGAAATTGACAAATTAAATTGCAGAAACAAAACTACTTATCTAACACAGAACTGGATCGATCCAAGCACACACAAAAACAACATGTAACCTTTGGTGGCCCCCCCAGAATCACAACCTCTAGCTCTTCTAATACTTCAGATGAGCATAACAATGAAACGAGCTTCTTATTATATATAAATTCAAAATTACAGGGTTCTCAGAAAAACTTGAGCAACCGTGGCAATAGCTACAATGACAATTCTATCCCTATCTCCCTTTTCTCAACCCTATGGGGCTCTATTTATACATAAATATCCATGGAAAAATGGATATGATCAGTCACCCAACTCATAAACTTGTTCAACAACTCCAAAAACGACCAACTCAGAAAACGTACATTTGGCAAAAGTTGGAAAAATGCCTCTTCGATAACTTTCTTGTGGTTGCGATTCTGGAGAAACAAATTCTGGGTTTTGTAGTTGGCTTGGTTTTCTTCCAACCCATTTCCTGTTTGGAGAGATCTACTTCCACGTGCACAAAAACCAAGGCACAATATGGCAGTCTAGAAATATTTACTGCTAAAAATCTGGGTTTAACATTATTTTGGGCAATCTAGAAAACGACCTGTAACTACAATTTAATTCACAAATTTGATTCTTGGGCTAAATTGATTACTGGCTAGGTTGAATAAATTATTGGATGCTAAGAATAGATTGATTCTCTAGCTGAATTCCCTCTTCGCCAAATTACTAGTTGATCTGTTATAGTTGATCTTGTGCGTGATGGTTTGGTATTCACGTGCATGCCCTTCCATACCTGCATGACTTGCAAAAGTAACAATCTGTTACCATCTAAAAAAAGACCAAACTAGCTAATTAATTTATATGACATGAAGTATAACAGTCACGTATTATACTATTGGTCTTATGCTTTAAGTGAGTAAACCATATCATAGTTTAGGTTTGATAACCAATAAATATTAGCTCTATATTGGGTGTATGTTTTTTTTAAATTTTAACTACCATGCCATAAATAAATGAGCATACCTTTATAAGATATTAAGTATTTAAATAAAAAAAACAATTATATTTCATAAGTTTAATATTTTTTATTAAATAACATATTGTCGTTTAAATAAATGAATTCGCCTTTTTATTAGATTTGCCATAATTTAATTAATTTATAATTATTTTAAATTGAAACAAATTTTTGAAAATAATGATTATTTTAATATAATGTCTTTTCAATTATTCATTTGTTTAAGATTTAAAATATTCGAAAGTTCATCATAAAGTCATGGTTTTTATTTACACATGCAGGACCAACAGGATTAGCAAGCACCAAAGAAAAATGAGATTAGTTTATCATAAGAGTAGCCAAACCAGTAACCCAATAAGAGACATGCAATCAAACTCAGTACGTAACTTGGGACCGGAAGAAGGGTTGGATGAAGGGCAGAATGGAGTACCGAAATGCTTATAATTTGCACAATATTGTATTTAATACATTAAAAATAACATATTAGGCTCACTTCACATTTACAAGATTTTAATTAATAAAACAAAGTAAAATGTAGCCTTATTGAACATAGATGTATTAAATCATTGTAGATATGATGGAAAATTAATGTAAATAACATCATTGTAAAAGACAGTTCTAGAGCCCAACTTTCCCCCAGACCAAAGGTATGGCACGTCCTCGTGTCATGAATGAATTAAGACTAGGTTGTGTTCTCTTATGTTAACACTCTGGATCAACTACTCTCAGTAGGTAATATCATACTAAAGCAGATTCTTTGATACATGCAAATTCACCAGTATATGCTCACGAAGACCACATATAAGCTATGATAGGGATTTTCCTTAGATAGAAAACATGAGGTTGTAGATAGTCTATAAAGCGTATAGGAAACTAGTCATCCTTGCTACTTCTCAAAGTCTTATCGTTTTTCAAGTAATATGAACAAAGTTTGCATTTGAGTTCATTAAGATCTTGGGCTTATGGGTTCCACTTCTAGTATAGTGACATCCTAGGTATAGTATGAATTAGATGACAGGGTATTAAGTGCAACTTACAAACATTCTTAATTGATAGATATATGAGTTTCATTTACCATAACTCAACCATATACACTTATTTCTTGCTAAACTCACAAACAATACCATACATCAAGGTATAAAAATTCCATATATTTTGCACAAATTATCCTCTCCAGGTAAATTCCCCTCTTTCAGTCAGGCCTGTTCAGTACCCCGTCGGGTTTACCTGGTCATACCATAGGCCGGTACCCACTGCCAGCAGGCCTAATTAGTACCTTGGAGGGTTGGCCTCTTAAACCCCTTTTTATAGCAGAGGCTCGTGTCCCAAAGTTCCACCCTTAAAAGTTTTTAGCAATATTACCTATAAGAGTTTGAGTGGATGGGGGAGCAGCTCTAAAAACTTTGCTACGGTATGGGATGGTATATGGGTTGCTGGATAATTTATTTAAAAACTTGTTGAACCAAATAAATATATTTCTCCCAATGTATTGGATATTGCAAGTGAGATTTAACCGAATCAAAGACATAGATGGTTGATCTTATTAATATGAAGTGGATGTAGCCATAAGATAATGAATGAAAGGTGTATATAGTCCCTAAATTCGTCTTCTTTCATATAGAATTATAGTAGTGTTCCCCAACAAACTAGAAATTTCGTTCACCCTTATGCTACTTTGTGATAAAAATTCTTTAAATAACAGTCTTTGATAATGAAGTTAGGATGTAGAGTGACCTCTAGGGTTTTAGATAGACCTTAAACCTATGGTAAATCCTCATGATATTTAAATTTAGTCTTAAGCAACAGTTATAGTAAAAATATGCATGTATGAGGATAAATAAGGATTTTTAAATTGTTTTGGTTTAGCCATTAGTATTGTCTTCTTCGTAGTTCCTTTTATTGAAAAATAAAACAAAAAAATGAAGTTGCATAAATCTTTAAGCTAAACATGCAACGTTTTATTTATATACATATTTTCCTATCTTAAGAAGAAAGAAAACATTTTTATTCAAGTATAGGAGTTCTTCCAATGTAACCAAGTGCAAAGCAACATGGAAAATATATCTTTATCTACATATGCGAAGGTTATTGCAGTGATTACCTAAATGTGGAATACCAACAAACTTACTTGTTTTTGCATCAGAAGGTGTCGAAGGAAGGAATAGTATTGTGACCGCGTTACCTCTTGAAACCAAATTTCGATGTAGTCGTGGTACTCACCTTCCTTCACTATGTACTGCAGATCCCCTTCTCCTAGATGATCAATTATTTTACCACAAGATGGATATGTCATCTTGCATGTAGAGAACTCTATAGTTTCAAGTCGCCCTCCCTCAGATGCAGTCCCCAATTCTTCATCTTCCTCTACATTTTCATGGGGATAATCTTTTGGTAGCTCTTGGGGCTTTGGTTTGTCTGTCACTTCAGGAGAGGTTGATAAGCTCTTAACTGATTTCAAGATGGATTTTACCTAGTGAGAATCATTCCCAATTGTTGCTAGGATTTGAGAGAGTTCTCTCATGATAATAAGTACCTTTGAATCCATGTCGCCAGTTGGTACGTCCTGCTTCACATAAGGTTTTAGTACCTCGAGTTCTTATAGCACCTAAAAAAATGTTATGTCTTTTTAAATATTCTAGTTAAGACTATCTACTACTAAAACAAATTTGCAAACTAAACACACCACATTTTTAAAAAAAACACCTACACGAAATTAACTTGCAGAAAGTAAACACATCTAAGCTTGTTGAAAAGATAACACACTTGCATAAGAATAAAATGTGGGAAATAAAACTACCTAAATTTACAAAATAAAATAACACATACATGAAATTAAACTATGGAAAAGTAAACTATCTCCGTTTGTGAAATAAAAGTACAGTTAACTATGAGAAAGTAAACTATCTACGTTTTTGGAAAGAAAAGTATGCTTAAGGGAAATAAACAAAAAGAATAAACACTCTTTTGCAAAAAGTAAGGACACCTAAGAGAAAATAAGCACACTTCATGAAAATAAACTTGAAGAAAGTAAAACACACTTGCAAAAAGGAACAACAAGGCTTTGGGGCGACCCACTAAATTGGATACGTCAGGCTGTTACACCACGGAAATTCCATAGTGAAGTCGTCTTTGCATCTTATCGTTTCCCCTCCCCCTTGCTGTGTAATGTAAAGGAAAGCTATCTACCCCTATCTACCTAGACTCCAACCCTTTTAGTACCTCCCCGGCAACGACGCAAAAATGTTGGATAAAATATGCACTATCTAATTCAACACTTAATTGTCAACCCGGGAAGGTAACCTTTGAAATACAAGCACTGTAAGTGCAAAATTAAAGCTTATTGTAAACTGATGTCATATGATCTAGAAATCATTCGAAATGTTAATACTACGAGTCTTAATCTAGTGAGCATTAATTCAATTCATATTTAAGATCCTAATACTAACTAAATACAATCAAATCTAAAATCTACAAAGCATTTCAAGCTTTAACATAAATGCAAAAATGAAATAATGTTCAAACTGACTTCAATACAATCCTACCTCTAAAGCATATCCTTGCAAATGAAAATAGCTAATAAAACCACTCATTCTAATATGACTTAGAAACTAAATTAAGTAAACATAAAACTATATAATGACACATAAAACATAACATGTGACAAAAAGTGAACTTGACAATTGATTTCTCATTTAATATTTCAATGCTTTTATCAACTTAATAGATTCCCTTAGCCGAGTTTTAATAAGTTTTATATCAGCATAGAATTCACTGTTCAATTCAATCTTAAAATGAACTATTACTTATAATTGAAACTATTCTAAATTAAATTTGCATTTAAAACTACAATAAGATAAATGAAATTTGATGATTACGGAATTTTTAAAATGAATACTGTTATTAAGTCTAAGCTACAAAGGGAAAACTATTTTTAAATAATCATTCGAACTATAAGCAAACTACCTATTCTATTCTTATGAATCGAAAAACTATCTATTGTACAAAATCATAGATCTAAACTATGCAACAAAACTCAACTACTAACTAACTATTAAAAACAATAAATCAAGCTTCTTCAAGAAAATATTCTAATACAAATTGTAATTGAGTTTTAACTACAAATTCAAATCAAGTAAGATGAAATACTATTCTATACTACCCATAAGCAAATGGCCTAATTTCCACTTTGCGAATTGAAAGGCTTCCTACTATTTCTGAAGAGTAAAGGCTAATCTTCAAAACAGAATTCACTGGCTATCTTTCAACTGAGAATCTTAACTATGGAACCCTACCTTCTACAATTTTAATTCTTAAAGCAATGAAACCCTGTAGCACTAGAAATGAAGAAAAAACGCAATTGAACAATAAAGACAAAACACAATTATGTTATCTATTTGAGGACAAACGAAATAACGAAAAACATTTTAGCTATTAAAAATTCAAAATTAAACTCTATTTATGTCTATAAACACAATTCTAAAATGAGTGAAAATCCTACCGCAATTAACTGAATGAAATCAAGACGCAATTGTGAAATCTAACTAAGGCAAAAGTAATTTCTGGAAACATGTGAAACCAAATGCAATTGATAGTGAAGTAATGTGGTTTGAATAATTAGCTACAACAATACAAAATATAACTGTGGTTTGTGAGTAAAAAAAAAATAGAAAACATAATACATCAAAATAGAGACATGAAGAAGAGAAATGGATGGGCAGATCTCTGCGAATCAAAGGAAAAGCAACTAATCTATTAAGCATGAATTAATAAGACTGAAAGCATGAACATGTAAACATTTAATTAAACTTAAATTGACAAATTAAATGGCAGAAAGAGAACTGGATCCATCCAAGCACACACAGAAACAACATGTAACCTCTGGTGGGCCCCCAGAGTCACAGCGTCCAACTATTCTAATAATTCAGATGAGCATAACAACGAAACGAGCTTCTTATTGCATATAAATTCGAAATTACAGAGTTCTTAGAAAAACTTGAGCAACAGTGGCAATAGCTACAATGAAAATTCCACCCCTATCTCCCTTTTCTCAGACCTATGGGGATTTATTTATACATAAAAATCCATGGCAAAATGGATACGATCAGTCACCCAACTCATAAACTCGTTCAACAACTCAGGAAAACAGCCAATTCAGAAAACATACATTTGGCAAAAGTTAGAAAAATGCCTCTTCGATAACTTTCTGGTGGTTGTCATTCTGGAGAAATAAATTCTAGGTTTTGTATCTGGCTTGGTTTTCTTCCAACCCATTTTCCCATTTGGCGAGATCTTCTCCCACGTGCACAAAAACCAAAGCCCAATATGACAGTCCAAAAATATTTACTATTAAAATCTGGGTTTAACATTATTTTGAGCAATCTGGAAAACGACCTTTAACGACAATTTAATTCACAAATTTGATTCCTGGGCTGAATTGTTTGATGGCTAGGTTGGATAAACTATTGGATGCTAATAATATCTTGATTCTCTAGCTGAATTCCCTCTTCACCGAATTACTATCAATATGTTGTATTTGATCTTGTGCATGATGGTTTGGTATTCACGTGCACGCCCTTCCATACGGAGCAGGATAAGCGTTCACCAAATCGCCCCCGACTCGTCGGAATCTGGCAGATCAATTTTGGTGTAAATCATACTTTCACAGAATTAAATCGTAATTTTAATCATTTGGGTAGTTTTAAAATGCCCGATTGAGTATATAAAGATCTAATAAAATTAGTAGAATTCCAAAATGATGAAATAAGCAATTTCACAGCAAACATTTGACTGATTTTAATCAAAAATCGGCCGGAAAAACGGGGCGATTTGGTGAACGCTTATCCCACGCGCTTCCATACCTGCATGACCTGCAAAAGCAACAATCCGTTAGCATCTAAAAGAAATGACCAAACTAGCTAATTTATTGATATGTGATGAATTATAATAGTCACGTATTATACTATTGGTCGTATGCTTTAAGTGAACAAACCATATGATAGTTTAGGTTTGATAATCAATAAATGTTAGCTTTAGATTGGATGTATGTTTTTTTAAATTTTAACTACCATGCATAAGTAAATGAGCATACCTTTTGTCTTACCATGTGGCATATGTATAGTGCATAAGATTTTAAGTATTTAAGTAAAAAAAAACAATTCCATTTCATAAGTTTTATATTTTTGGTTAAATAACATATTGTTGTTTAAATAAATGAATTCACCTTTTTATTAGATTTGCCATGATTTAATTAATTTATGATTATTTTAAATTGAAACAAATTTCTGAAAATATTGATTATATTAATATAATGTATTTTCACTTATTCATTTGTTTGAAATTTAAAATATTCTAAAGTTCATCACAAATTCATGGTTTTTATTTACACATGCAGGATCAATAGGATTAGCAAGCACCAAAGAAAAATGATGTTAGTTTATCATAAGAGTAGCCAAACCAGTGACTCAAGAAGAGACATGCAATCAAACTCCGTACGGAACTTAGGACCGGAAGAAGGGATGGATGAAGGGTCAAATGGAGTACCGAAATGCTTATGATTTGCACAATATTGTATTTAATACAATAAAAATAACATATTAGGCTCACTTTACATTTACGAGATTTTAATTAATAAAACAAAGTAAAATGTAGCCTTATTGAACATAGATGTATTAAATCATGGTAGATAGGATGGGAAATTAATGTAAATAACATCATTATAAAATACAGTTTCGGAGCCCAACACCAACAAAAGTGTGGGCCATGCTAAGCACCTAGGGGGACTAAGTGGAATTAATTAAGTTGCCTAGGGAAATTTTGCTAAATAAACATTATTCATGCATGTATTTAATTTTTATTTGTCATTTTTATGTGCTCCATGTCAGGGAGCACATTAGGCAAGTCAACTTGCCAAGGTGAAAGAATTGGAAACTCTATGACAAAAGTAGTCAGGGAGGAAAAGGGAAAGTGCCCAAAAGCCACAGAAAAACAGTTAGAGATAAAAGCAGGAAACATTAGACAATGAGGGTGTAGTTTCCTTTTGGAGACTCAGAAAATATGTTAGAACAAAAGAAGGAAAGTTTTAGCAAAGGAGGGCACGGTTTCTTTTTGGAGACTTAGTCTCAAAAGCAGGGAAAAGCATAAAGCTGTCAGGGATAAAAGCTACAACTCTTTGACTAAGGAAGGCGCAGTTCCTAAGTCATATTGATGACTTAGGCAGGGAAATATCTCCACATGTCCCCATACATTCCAATTTTATCAAGGAGGGCGCATGGCATGGCTAGGGTTAGGGATTTAGGTGTTGGTTTTATCTCATAGGTCACCTATTGCCTCTAATTGCTAAACAGGTCACCCAAGGATCTATTAAAGAAAAAATTGAGCTCATTCACATAGTTTGGTTGATGAATTATTGGTTCATTCTTATGTGAAGCATAGTTTCTGAGTGATGTACCTCAGACTTTGGGAGATGAACCCCAAATCCTCATTTCCCCGCTCCTCCATGCCCATTCCTTTCTCTCTGCAGGTGTGGAGTGCTTAATGTTTAGCCAGTGAAGTCATATCAGTCATATTTTGCATCCTCCATCTTAGCAAATTCGAGCTCCAGTGAAGCCCAAGCTTCACCTATGCTCTCAGCCTTTCTCATGTCTGATTTTGGGCCTCTTGCACACCATTTTGAGTCCTCTTATGTGATGTTCAGTCAATATATTTATTCCTTATGTGTATCAAATGATAAACACTATTATTTATCTCTGTCATGTTGTAATAATTCTTTCCATTAAGCTTATAAACTCAGTTTTCCACGTATAAGCTTAAATTGTCATTGAAATGGGGGAATTTGATCAGTCTAGTGTAATAATGAGTAAGAAAGGGTTGTGGGAATGAGTTTCAAAGGTGTTATATGTTCATTGAAGTTTGATTAGTCTCTTTCATATTTAATTTCCTATACTGAAAACATTTTTCTATGAAATTCATGCTTAATTCTGCACCATAGCTAGATCATTAGTTATAATTAACTAGCTTTACAGTTTCTGCAATTAAAAGAGTTCCACCCACTCATTTTTTATTATTCAAGTTTCTATGTGTCACTCCTTCCATATTTCACATTCGTTGAGTTCGTACATTGATTTGGTATCCTCCATTGCACAGGACTTCACTAATCCAAAATTGCCAAAAATTCCCAATTCACTCCTAAAATCTCCAATCTTATCCACAACCATTCCGAACTGTCCCAAAAATTATTTGCGGCCATATAAATTTCATACAATTCCTCTGTTCTTTTTCCCAATCCCCTGGTCGAAAGGATTGAATAAACCTTCCTAGTTTCACGGCTGGGTGACCTAGAAGCGGGGGATTAAGTTTCCGCATAGTGGACTCTGAAACCTGAATAGTCCCTAATATAAATGTGTTAGGGAAGTTTAATCCAATGTTCTAAAACTTACCCTGTTTTCTTTCTCCTTCCAGTTCCCTTGCATACAAATTTCTCAGCAAAATACCTTCATTTCTCTAGTCAGAAATTTTACTGAGTATCTGCAAGTGTGATATTAGAATTTTAATTTTATTTGCAGCAATAGTTAGTGATATGATCTGCATATCAGACTTTGGATCATTACACTATCATATTTAACCATTTTTCAAATCATCCACATCTATATGGCCTTCAAATATGGGAATAGAAAAATTAACTTGTACCTTGAAGGGGAAAGCACCTCTAAACTAGTCGCTCAACAAAGACACATCTATTGTGTTGACCTTAGTTGAAGGATTTGAGAAAATTTATCTATCATCTCTTCCCATTATTGCACAAGGCCTTCCTTGAGAAAAAAAATGATAGGATCTCCTAATCCCTTGTCTCTCTTTTCTTCTATCATGGGAGGTTATCAATGTTGAAAATGATAGACTTTTAGAGGATTTAGTAGCCCAATTCCTAACTCCTCATACCCCGACCTCGTTAGGGGAATGCATAGAGAAAAAAAATAAAGAGAAGACCACTCTAATACCACTAATACATTTTTATGAGGGAATGAAATGGACACATAAATATTTTGAAAACACAGGCACAGTAATACTCAATTTCTATTAATGAATGAAATATGTAGGAATTCTAACAAAATGTAGATAGATATGAACTTGCTAGAATGGTGGAAACTTACCTCTGAGTAGAGATGTGACAACTACACACATTCACAAGAAGTGAGTTACAATGAGGCCAAAAGGGCCTTTTTAACATAAAGCATCAATGGTAAACCCTAAACATCCAAAACCCTAACCCTAGAAGATGAAACATCAAAAGGTTTGTGGGACCCATTGTATGTCAACTTCTCAGGGTGCGAATTTTGCATCCAATATTTGTTTGGGGCGGTTGGTATCCCATTAGAAACATATATCCAAGAAATACACATTTTGACCATCGTAGATGATATCCAAATGCTCTCTACTAGGTGTTGTTGTGACCAAGGTGGGTGGCCATCGATGTCAACTTGGATCAAGTGATGCATTATTGATTGAGTGTTAAGCAATGGAGAGGAGTGGAACAATGGGGAGTGGTGTGTTACTAATTGAGCATCACAACATTATTTTCTAATCAATCATAATCCCTCCCATTAGTGACTAAGCTTAATATTTTGAATTTCAAGGATATTATCACATTCAATCTAAACCTTCCATTTAATGGCCATGACTAAGAATATTCTTATATTGGTGAATGTTTCCCCCATGATCAAGATCTGTAATTAAAAGAATTTTTAACTTGGAAAACTCCATACAATTCCAAAATAAAGACATTGATTCACATAATTAGAAGTGTTTTAGACTCAAATGATGGTGTACTAGATCATAATGTTGTAATGTTGAAATGACATTGATGGGGAAAACCAAAACCAAACTCAAATTTTTTTCTTCTTTTTTAAACTATAATTAAACATATGCCACTTAACCAACTTGTAAAGCATCACAGGTGTAACTGAAATGTCTATATATGTCACTTAAGTGATGTCAATTTAACCTTGCTACGTCCAACTAACATACATAATATCCAACTAATGTCTCTTAACCGATGTTATTTTGATGTTTGTTGGGTCAAATTAACATCCTTTAGGAGACACCATACATTTTTCTTTTTAAGATGAAAATTCAATGGAATATCAAATGATACATTACAAACATGAAATATTCAATGCATCTTCATAGATGTTCAGTCAATGTTGGTACATTTACCATTCGGTATTTACTTGATCCAAAAAGTGTTGAACTTGCATCAAATTTTGACCCCAAATGTAGGAGTGTGTAAATATCCTCATTACACTTTATTTCTATGTTTGTATATGGAAAATGAAAAGGAGGAACAAAACCAAGCCAATCAACAAAAAAATGGCCAAATAACCCAAGTGTGATATCTCCTACAAGTGATGAAGAAATGAGGCATGCAAGCAACTCAAGCAATGATATTAGTTCAAGTGAAGAATGATAATCAATATAATTGAATGTCACCACGAGTTGTATGTTTTGAAATGTTTATATATGAAAATATGACATTTTGTAAATGTATTAGACAAATTGTCCCAGTTGGATGATGACAAGTTACCATTAAGTGTGACAATTATATTGGCATTTCAATTATCATGGAAAAAAAAATTGTCCCATTTTTTATATGATGAAGGGTCTCTTTTGTGTGTGTGTGTGTGTGTGTATAATGAGTTTCTTATTCTATTGCATTGTTCAATTTTGTATAATTCTGCATTGTTTATTAAACATATGGATGATTTACATTGTCACAATGAACAAATGTGTAGTTGACGTGTAATAACACATCAATGCAATCATTATATCCAAATTCAATAATTAAAACTCAAAAAACCAATATTATTATAAAAAAAATATTTCATTTTATGGCGATTAATTGAAATTTTAAAAAAGAAACAATTAATTAAAATATGGATACATTGGTGCATTGTATTTTAAAACTCATTGAAGAGTGTGGGAAATTTGTAAATAGTAAATGGTGTATTTAAATTGCTATTATGCATCGGTTCTTTTTTATGAGTTAACTGCATTAGTATGCATACTGTTGATTTTAACGATGACAACAACATTTCCATTATTTATAGTATGAACATTACCATTACAATATATTATGGTGCACAAAATAGTATACATAGTTGTGCTTTCGACAAACTATAAGCACTTGTGCAATTCTAAATGTAAACACACTAGTATTGATACATATAACAACAACACTATTTTTTTCACTAGAAATATCAATGTTACAAAACACTTTGGTGCGCATGGTAATATATGCATTAGTGCATATTTATATATAATATGCACGAGGTAGTTTTTATCAACTATGCACACAAGGGTGTATGAGAGATAAAATCGCATCAATGCATTAATTAGGATAATAAGAACAATAACTTTAAAGACATAATGCATGCACCATGGTGTCATGTATATGTTGTTCATGGAGCCTGATTATCTTCCTGATTCAGAGGTATTGTTTTAGCCATGTGTGGATCAAATTTCTTGATGGGGGGTGTGGGGGTCTTTCCCCATTTTTTGGGAAAATGGGTTGTAAAATGTTGTATCTTTGTACTAAATCTAGACGATTCATCATTAGATCATAGGTTGTACGGTAGAAATTATGTTGGTGTTTTTTTTCCTAGGAGGAAGCCCTCCTTTTATGAGGGTATTGTAGTATGACTGTGTAGAGTACGTGAGAAACTTTGAGAGAGTGAAGAGGAGGTTGAAAAGGATGTATTGTGGGTTGTATCCCTTCATTTTGTTGGATGGAATAAAGGAAGGATTGATTGTTTCTCCATGGATTTTGCCCATATCAAGTTAACCACATATATCTTTGTCTCTCTTGTATTTTTCTATTCTCTATTTTATTTTCGCATTCATTTTTATTTTTGTTGATTTGCAATCTTATTCCTAATAATATATATTTCATGAATCGATGCATCTTTTTTTAATATTGTGCTTCAATGCATCATTGTTTTTTTGCATTAGCTAATATTGTGGAAATATATGGACTATTTAAAAACCTCTGATAGAACCTCCTCTAACCCATTTTTGTTTAGTTATATTGAAATTCTATTACAACCTTTTCCAAAACATCTATTACCAATGACATAAGTTTTATGGAATTTTTTTCGAGAATTTTGCTCAATAATTTAACACTAAAAGCCTCAACTAGAAGGTGTTTTTATTTTATTGTACAAACTTTCATCCTTCACCACCCATGGTTTTGAGGAATGAAATGCATTTATGCACAAATTTACAACTTTACTTTGAAGAAGATGGGTACAAAATTACTACGTAGAACATTGCATGTGAACACTTAGAATTTTGTTATCATACTTTAAGTTAGTTAATAGGAATTGATTATAATGATTACGTTGATGATGATGATGTTTAATTTCCATTAATGCCATCTTTGGTCTATCAAACTTTAAGAAATAACTATTTAAATTATTTTTTATATAAAAAAGTACACCTTCAATTTTGAACAATAAATATAGGAGTGAAAATATACACAAATACGCACTCATCCTCCATCATCCATACTTTTAATCCTAATAAATGAAAATGAATTCAAACACAAACACATTTATATCAAAGAAAGTTAATAACAAAAATCACATATAGCATCCCATAACATTCATCGTATATATGATTTAATCGTATATATCATTTAACATATCTATGATGTGACCTTATAGCATCCCCTAACATTCACCATATATATCATTTAAGATATTTATAATGATTCTTTTATATATCATTTAAGGTATTTATGATGATTCTTTTAATAAGTTAAAAGCATTATGTGACCTTTTTAGAAAAGAAATGTGTCAACTAAATATGTAAATGTCATTAATTTACATATTGTGTAATTATTTAGTAAAATAAAATGATTATAATGAATTTCAAAATAAACATACCCATTGATGGATGAATAATACAATTCATTCGAGCTATCAAAGATTTACTTGATAATTGGATTTTGAGTGCATACACCATAAGAATGAATGGGATTCTATTTGATAACTGGATGTACATACAAATCATGAATGAATGATAATCAAAATAGTAGTCTAAAATTGTGAATAAATTAAATTTCAATTTTATGTAGTATATAATTTTTAATTAGTAAAAAAATTATTTATTTAATTAAAAAATAGATTATTATTTTAATTATTACTATTATTACTCTATATATTATTTATATGAATGTTTATTATTTGTATGAGGGAGAGAAGAGTTCACCATTAAAAAAAGGTTATTTTATATTGAATAATACTAACTAAACCGTAATAATACCCATAATAAGAGGTCTTTCTCATTTTTTCCATACTTTACCGGAACGATAAGCAATCGTTATTAATCTATTGCTATCCGATTTCTATCTTATTCTTGAAAATAAATAATAATAATAATAACTCATTATTTTTTTTTAACTTAGTCTTTTTTTTTCAGTCGAAAAAAATACATTCCTTGGTATTCAGAGAATCAAAGGAACTTTTTACATCTTCAAGTAAATCTGCCATATACTGCACATGTACAGCAATAGTAAAAACAGTCCTAACCTGGACAGTACAGCAAATACCGTCCTATCAGACAATAGTACAACATGGATATACATGAAAATACAAATAAATATCCACAGTATCTCATACTCAAAGCACTTTGTGTTCACTACAATGAGAACCCTCTCATAGGAAGACTATCAAGTACAGTCATCTATGTTCCTAAAGAACATAACAAGAACCCAGAAATTGGATCCAAGGAGGGGGTGAATCTCAAGTAATCAATAATAGATGCTCAGCAAACCTGAAAGTATCTCAATGAATCTGGAGAGATCAACTGAAATAGAAAGAGCATATTCTAAAAGAGCTGAGATGAGCTTTCCCCAATAATCTCTTTCCCGAAATATTCAATAAGTAGGAGATGTCCCGGTACCATGTGCAATCCCTTCTTTGATAAGATGTCTGCCCTCCTATTATGTTCCCTATAAACATGACTGAGATCCACCCACATGAAGGAGGACATGAGAATCCTAGTGTTGAGGCACCAGGCCTCAAGATTCACCATATCCAGGGTAGATTCCAATTTAGCCCACTTTATAATCATAGAGGAGTCGCCAAAGATATGTAGATAAGGTAACCCAATATCCTTTGCGACCCGTAGTGATGCCCAAAGTGCTAAGAGCTCAGCTCTAGTGTTGGTACTTCTGCCACATCCGAGCTTGAAGGCAAGAAGGTGAAATTCATTCAGCCATAGACAAAATCCCGCACCCCCCAAATCGTTTGCAGCTGCACCATCAAAAAAAATCGTAGGATACACCAAAGTAGGAGACTTCCCAATGTTCCTAATACTGTGCTTATGTATCAGAGGAGGCTTAAAGGTCAAAAAATCATCATAAATGATAAATATCAGTCTGTTCAAGCTGGGCTCCTGATCTTCAAAACATAAACAGTTCCTAGCTTTCCAAATATTCCAAATGATGAAAAAAGGCATATACAGTAAATACCCCTTCCGAGAAATCTAGCAGGTTATAATTTCCTATAAAGTAGGGCCACTCCAGTCCAAGTTCACTTTTAAAATACAGCTAAGGCCTCCAATTACCTCCTTCAGAAACCTACAGCTGACAAAAAGATGTTCAACCGACTCTGCCTCCTCTTTGTAGAGACAACATCTATTAGGACCATACCATCCTTTCTTGCTTAAAGTATCCCAAGTATTTATTTTTTTATTGCACGAGAGCCACACAAAACATTTGATTTTAAGCGAGAGATTAAAGAGCCAAATCTTTATCATAATATCATTTTCCCACACATATTTGTGATTTGAGACAATTAAATCATAGGATTTCCTAGCTGTCACCATACCCCTCTGCTCATCATACATCCATAACAGTCTGTCCTCCGAAGAACCAATCCTAATACCCCAATGTGATAGTCCAGTAACATATGAGGACCACTGATCAGCCCAAATCCCACCCAATAGCAGGTCCGAGGAAGAGTACCATACAGACCCATCCAACCTACATCCTTCTAGATTTTGTGCATGTGCCAGATGTGTAATACCCAGATCAGTGAGATAATCCCTAAGCTCCTCGGAAAGTATATACTGTGAGCTGAGCCCAGCAATGGGATCAATACCCACTCTGATTTTTAATCCATTCCCCACCTTCCAACCTAGTTGACTGGTAATCCACTCAATAATTCTGATAAATCCATTCCAAAAATAAGAGGTACCAATAATACTAAAGGACCGACCACGAATCCAAACATCCAGAGGTCTGTTTTTTAAGTATTTATGGGCTATGATTCTGCTCCAGGTCCCAGTACCAATAAGAAGGAGCCACAAGCTCTTGATTCTTAGAGAGATACCAAACCATTCCAGGTTCTTGATGTCCCAGCCACCAAATTCAATAGGAAGGGCAAGAGTTTCCCAGTTGACCAGATGAGATAGACTGTGGCCTACAGAGGATCCCCAAAGAAAGTTATATATGAGTTTGTGCAAAGTATTAAGAATGGATTTGGGACATCGAGCCAAAGCAAACCAATAGACAGCCAAACCAGTAAGTACAGCTCTGATAAGGACCACTCTACCGCCAAGAGATAGATACCTGTAAGTCCAGTTTTTAATCTTTCTTTCAAATAAAAGGACCAGCCAGTTCCAATCAGAAGTATGGTATCCCAACAGTTTAAGATTGAATCCCAAGTAGTTAAAACCCACCGTGATAGGATCCATCTTAAAAGAAAAGATTACAGCGAGTTCCTCCTTGAACTCAGAGTCTACATTCTGGTAGAGAAAAGAAGACTTAATAGGACTAACCACCATCCCAGATACCCCACACAACAAATCCAGAGCTTCTTTATAGGCCCTCCATTCATCAATAGTGCCTGCCCCAATAAGAATAACATCATCTACAAAAAACAGGTGTGTTAAAGATAGGTTGGGCGAATACTGAAACCCCATGATCTTCCCAAGATGTTGAGCATCCAAGATGATTCGGCTGAGTCCCTCCATAATCAAGATAAATAAGAGAGGTGATAGGGGACAACCTTGTCTCAGCCCTCTGGATACAAAAAAGAACTCAGAGAAAGTCCCATTAACCAAGACAGCAAGACAGGAGCCCGTAACACATCCCATAATCCAATTTACACCCATTATAGGAATACCAATCTATATGAGCAGCAGGCTGATGAAAGTCCAGTTTGCTCTATCAAAAGCTTTTACCAGGTCCAATTTTAGAACCAAGGAATCAGAATTTTTTGTCTTGATCGAGTGCAAAAGGTCCTGGGTAATACCCACCGGTTCAGTAATCTGTCTATCCTTGAGAAAACCAAATTGGTTGGATGACAGAGAGTGGTTCAATATGGGCTTGATTCTGATAGCCGCAATCTTTGAAATAATCTTGTAGACCAGATTACGTAAGGAGATCGGCCGAAAATCGTCAAAGGTTAAAGGATTTTCACATTTTGGAATCAGGGTCAAGAAGGTTGAGTTCCAAGCACCTGTGACTCTACCAAATAGTCTAGCTTGTTCCACTGCTTTAACCAGTTCCTCCCCCACCAGGTCATAAAAGGCCAGAAAAAATTCAACAGACCATCCATCCGGGCCTGGACTCTTGTCCTTTTTAAACCCCCTGAGCACAGCTTCAACCTCCGGGCCAGTTATGGGCTGAATAAAACAATTAATATCATCATTCGTGGTCATCTGAGGAAAAAGACTGACCACCTTCAGTTGTTCAGAAATATCTAAGAACTTATCATCATGAAAAAGATTACTGAAGTGTTTTACGCCAAGAGCCTTCAGATCCAAGTCCTCCGATACAGTAATACCATCCTGGCCATTAAGTGACCAGATGGTGTTAGTGTTCCTTCTGGAAGAGGAAAAATGGTGAAAAAACTTCGTATTAGCATCCCCCTCATTTACCCACAGTGCTCTACTTTTCAACCTCAGATTCGTGAGCTCGTGGGCCCAGTATTTATACTTTTTCTCCTGAAGAGCATCCCATTTTAGTTTGTTAGAAACTGATAAAATACCAGAGCCCTCCAAAAGTAGATCTGATATGCCTTTATTGATATCCAAAATCAGCTGCCTCCTTTCAATATTCTTAGTTTTTTCCCATTTCTTCACAAAAGCCTTAAGTCTACTTAACTTGTGGGTAAATAAATCCATGTGGCTACAATCTGTAGAATCCAGTGTATCATTCCATGAGGACCAGACCAATTTCTTGAAATCCTCCTCCATCAGTCAAGCTCTATTAAATTTGAAAGGCTTGCAAGGGGCAAATCTGAAGGGCCCCCATTCCAAACAAATAGGATAATGATCTGATACATCAGATGGGTAAGCCCAGGATCGGTAAGAGGAGAAGGAAGGTAGGATAGACTCTAAAACCAAGAATCTGTCCAGTCTCTTGCAAATGCCCTCATCCCCAGCTCGTTCGTTCCTCCAAGTGGGGGTACATGGGTCCATCGTAAGATCCACCAACAGATTACCAGAGATAAGTTGGGAAAAATAGAAAGCCAAAGGATCCAACCTAGCTTTAAGCCCCCATACTTCAGAAGATGATAAGGTGAAATTGAGATCCCCAGCCAGAATTAAGTTAGGCAATCCCAGCAACCCACCAAACACCAGGATATTCCAATAGCTAGTCTGGTTAACATAAGGGCCATAACAGTTAATTACGGTAAAAGGCTCAGTCATGCCTTTAAAAGAAGCTTTAAGTACAATACCAGCCAGTGATGAAAAAGATTTACATTGAACCAAGTGAGGGTCCCAGCCCGCAAGAAGACCTCCAGAGAGACCACAAGCATCAGATGCACAAAATTCCCAGCCAGGCATGAGTTTGGAGAACATGAAGAGTGCATGTGCATGACTGCACATAGTTTCCTGGAGCAGGATCAGATCAGGTTTAAGAACAGATAATAACAGACCAAGGGATTTTTGTTTGGCAACCCCCCTAAAACCATGAATATTCATAGATAAGATCTTCATGGGGAAGTGGGTTCCATAGGTGTACATGCTCTAAGTACCTGAGGGGTGACTGGTGAGGTTGAGGAGAGTCGGGCAACCTGCTTTAAACGTGTCGAGAGAGGAGTGTAGACTTTTGTATCCCTAGTGCCCTCCTTTTGGGCCTTCCTGGATTTTCTGATGGTCACATCCTTAAATCTAATAGATTCCAAGGGTAAAGTGGAGGGAGATAGAGGATTCTTGTCCATGAAAATAGAAAGAGAAGATAGGAGAGAAGGATCCTGGAAAGCTGGTGCTTCAGGAGGACTGGGAGAAGAGTGTAAAGGAGAAGGTTCCGGGAGGTTTGCAGGAGAAGGGTGGGAAGGAGGGGAGGTCGAGTCCGAAGTAATTTGAGGGAGAGATGGATAGTGTTCCAATGTTAGGGGAGGGGGTCCACTAACAACAGAGCTAGTCAAGTTCACCGCCAGAGTAATACAAGAGTTTTTTGCAACAGCTTCCATGTCTTCGATATACATCAGCTGACCTTTCGTGAGGTCATCGAAAATGGAGGGAGACGATAATTGATAGATATGATCAGTAGAGTCCTCCATAACATCAGTACATCGGGTACGAGAATCAGGGGCAGAGGGTATCGATGAAACCTCCAAGGGTATAGTAAGCAGGGTACTAGAATCAGGAGAGGGAGAGACCACAGGTTCAGTAGATACCTCCAGTGTGGCCATAGGTGGGAACGCAGAGTCAGGGAAAGGCAGATCAGATACATAAGCGTGGTTAAACCCCTTTTTTATAGGCTGACCAACGCGGAAGCTAGGACAGGAGTGTCAGAGGTGTCCAGTTTCATGACAGAAAAAGCACTTGAAAGGCATGTTCAAGTAGTCCAATCTCTGAGTAATGATATTCTCCCCACACATAATCTCAATTTCAGGAATCAGTCCCTTGGACATGTCCACCTCAACCAGTATTTTAGCTACTCTTTTATCATAAATAAGGTGGAAATCCTTCTCCAATGCGACAAATCGACCAAGAAGATTTGCCAGGTTAATAAGAACGTCCTTATTCCAGAGCGGAAAGGGCAGAGCAGGAAGTAAGACCCAGAGATGTCTAACAACCACCCTCTCAGTCAAAGGGTCAAACCCTGAGTGCCACTTTTTCAGAATAACCGAACCCTCATGAACCGGCCAAAGATTTTCCAGAATGAGTGAAGCATCAGACTCCTCCAAGAAGACAAAAACCAACCAGTTGTTTGCCAGTAGGCTGATCGAGGGAACATAGTGTATAATAGGCTTCCAATGAAGGGTTGCCTAGTCAACCCATCCTTCTTTTGACAAAGAGATATATTCCAATCTACCCATCAATGCCCGCTGACATAGGCTCTCCACCTTGTCCATAAATATGTCAAAACCCAGAGCAAAACGGGGCTTATGGGCAGATGCCTTGAGGGCCTTTGCCTTGCGCCTGGACGCATGATTAACCCGGCCCAACCCAAGGTGAGTGGATTGGCTTCCCACTGTTGGTCCTCCCATGACCAAGAATAGTGTAACCAAAGACCCGAGGCTCCCCCTAACCCAGACAAGAGAATATATAATAGCCCCAAGTAACACTGGCCGATAGAGTAGGCCCCAACCAGATACCCTCCCAAGAAGATAGCCAATAATATACCCCACCCCCACACTCTTCAGGTAATAAAACAGTAAATAATAGATGATAACCTACACAGTTACAAGAGTCTTCCACCTCAATACCACAGGACAATATATATAATACCCAATCACCACCACAAGTACTTCAACAGTCAACAGAAGTACAGAACATCGAGTACAGAAGTTATCCAGGGTAAATAAATACAGTAACAATAAAGCAGCCAGCACAGCATATAGGAGACTCCCACCTCAATACCATCGACAGATATGCATAAATCACCAAACCACATATACCCCCACAGACAGCAGAAATACAAATGTAGGGCATCAGAAAATAAATAAGACAAAGATTCCCACTTTTTAATGGTTAGTACTAACCCTCCAGAGAGGGTGAACTCCATAAATCAAGTAAAGAAAATAAACAATAGGCACCTCAGCCATCACAGCCACAATATATATAAAACCCCCCTGATGACAGTACATGATATATAAATAATCTACATAGCATACAAGAGTCACCCACCACAATACCACAGAGAGGTATACATAGAACCCAAACCCCACCACATTCCCCAACAGGTAGCAAACTACAACAAAAATAGAGAAGACAGAGAATATAAAAGACAAAATGTTGCATCCACAATAAAAATGGATAGGGCTACCTAGTGTCAGGTCTATCTGACCTCAGAGCTGAGAGCCTCCAGAATGATAGCACCTACAATCGTAAGGAGCATATCCACTCACCAGTCCATGAGGAGCCCAGTTCCAATGGTTCCCACCACACTCCGTCCAATCTCCACGCAGGCTAGCAGTCCCCCCCATAATGCCACACGCCCGACAAACCCCACAGAGCCCGGGTAACCCCACCTCGAACAGCACATGCAATCATCACCCCCACTGAGTTCACCGTCCCAAGATACCAGCCACAATACCAGCTAAGTCCAAAGGTTCCCTGCTGCAAAGTTCACCTCCAACCGTACCTTAAATATACGCATCAGAGGTTCCAGATGGCGGATAATAGGATACACCAGCCAAGCTCACCCACAACCCCAGAAAGGGTTCCAGTGCTGTCGACCGTAGTAGATAACGTTGGTGGTTCAGGCACCCAGCCTGCGCAAGGCGGCTGCAACCGGTTCCCTCACCCTCACTTATATCCCGTAAAACCTTATCAGGGCGAACCTTGAGCCACAGATAACCACAAAGCCGGTACTATTGCATGGGGATCCCACGTCCAAGGTGGCCACCAGCCTGACCCCCAAAGTCCCCAACTAGGTCGCAGTCTCAGGTGGAGTGAGCAGAATCTTGCTTAAACGCCAGCGAAACCCCCGTCAGAACCCTAATACTCCGTAAACCTTCACAGCAAGTCGCGGGTTTCGTTACCAAAGACCGGCCCAAGATCAAAAAGCCTGCTACCGACAGCGACTGAGCACGCGAGGGTTATGTGTGGCTTCCGACAGTCCAAGCACGAGCACAAATACAATGGTCACGTGATTCCAGAGCGGACCCATAAAACAGCGACCCCAGAGCACTATAAGACTTCAGCTCTGCCCCCCTTCGTCACATGAACCCACTGTCATCGGAGCATAAAGAATAAAAAACCATCGACCATAGGGCGCCTCGGGACCGGTCCCCCACCACCTTCATGACCTCCAGCACCTTCAGGCCTCCAGCACAGATTCAGGTGAGCTCGACGCCCATAGACTCCAGGTGATTTTTTTTTTCCAACTTAGTCGCACCTTCATAGGGAACTTACATAGTTGAGAATAAGCGAAGAATAAGAAGTGGTATCTATTTTCTTCGTTTAAGATATTATGAGACTAGATCGAATTATTTCTCGTGTTCCTTCTTTTATTTCAATTCTAATCATTTATATAATTCTTATTCCTTCGGTGTGATGACCCACAAGGGAAGTTTATATCGAGTTTGATGACGACCCAAAAGGTGATTATTGGTTATCTCTAGCTTGAGAGAGAGTAGTGTTAGTTTCTATCCTAAGGATATAAAAAAGGCAGGTTCATTAAGAATAAAATTCCTTTTAGTTTCTCAATTTCTCATATGGTGAGAGAGATATTGAAAATCATGTCCTAATCTGTGTGTATGCAATATTTAATTATGTGAAAAGTTTTGTTTTTAAATATTTTTATATAAATGGTAAATTATAAGTCTTAAAAGCTTTTACATTTCTATAAGATGAATGTTAAGAAATTTTAGAGAGAAATTTTAACTCGTAAAATTAAAGAAAATAATATGATTGTTTTGAAGGGGCGTAATTCCTATCTTAAGAAGCTCTACGAATACTTTGATGTAAGGTTGTCCCCTCTCCTCCCCTATGAAGGTTGTGGTCCTACCCAAGGTCATGTAGTGTACCCATGATTATGCCATGAGGTGGATCGAGCAGACAACCACTAGGCGTATGGACCGTCTGCACATTTATATCAAGTGAAGGTATGTTCTTCGCATGCATCATGGAAGAGTGGGGAATGTCTACCTCATTCACGTGACATTGCAATTCTCTATCGATCTTTCCTTTGCATCATTATGTCAACACCATTAAATTCAAGGTGCATTTAATGTCTTTCAATCACCATACATGCTTAGACCAGGAGATCTGATGGTTGATGATTACACTCGACAAGAGATATTTCCATCTATCCTCTAGTCGTCGATGCTTTAACCACTTGCTCTCTTCTTTGGTATCTAGTTTATTGTTCCATCAACTCTGCCTTCACATCCCTTGCTCCCTTTCCATCCATGTTATTATTGTTTGTGCCTCTATCAGGGCTCGCATTAGGCATACCAACTAGAGGACCATTTCCGGTCCCCTCCGTTCCCATATGCCTCGTGTTGTTCATGATTGGGAAAAGGTCAAGGCATGTTTTGACAGCAAGGTTCATCCCACCACCAAAGAATATATTCTTGAGCACTGCAAGAATCCTGCTGCAGAATATTGGTGGAGGATTTTGGTCATATGGTTGATAATTCAGGCTCCACTCACACCAGGGAGACTTACTACACTAAAACACTAGGCTTGTTGTGCGATACTAAAGCTTTGCTCGATTAGGCCATAACAAATTGTGCCAAGGATAGGTCCTCGAGTGATTCTCTCATTGTTGGGGTCGAGTTTATGGGTCGGTCCTTTATTTTCTGGATCGACACACAGTACTAGGACCCAGAAACTCAAGGCCCGAGCGAGAAACTCAAGGACCGACCTCCCAACCTCCCAGAAAATCCAGGTGATGAGTAGCTTGCTTCTCTATCCATTCAAAGTTTTGATGATAAATAGTCTTATTCAATGATGCATGCTCCTTTTGATGAATATGAGTGGTCTATATTGTGTTTGGTTTTGTCTCTTTCTAATGGATTTCAATTTTCTTTCTGTCTAGTTTGTGGCCATAACACTTGGCTTGTGTGGGAACATGCACAGTATCAAAACTCTCTTTGTTTATGGGGTTGTTTAGCCAATTGGCAAGTGTCTTAGTCTTCTCAAAGTTGTGGGGTATCACTTTCCTCAATAGACATTTTTCCTCTTTTTGCAACCATCTAGCTTTCCTACTTGTACATTTTGCTATTTTTTAATAAAAATATGAATTTATAAAAAAAAGTTTGTCCCTTATCTCATACCCTTTTTGGCATATCGATAAGTTAGAAGGTTGTTTATTAGAGACAGGTTGCACTGGTAGGACATTAGTTGGAATAAACATCATCCTTATTCTTTATGCTAATGATATTTTTCTTTTGGTGAGGTGTCCCTCTGATCTTGATAAGAACTTAAGAATTCTCAAGGATTTACCCTCTAGTATGGGTTTGATAGTTAACACCAACAAAAAAAAATTATGATAACCAAATCCGATATGGTCACTTACAATAATTTTTTTATGACAATAACAACTTGAAATAAGTGACTGCATACAAGTATATTGGCATCACAAGCTCAATTGGACCTACATCATTGAGAAAATTATCAATGGAGGGTAAATTTTTTTTAATCTCGAAAATAATTGTAAATCAACAAACCTTGCGATGTAGGATTAAAAAAATCCTCTTTGAGACTCTTGTTTTCCTATATGATTATGAAGTTTTGGGTTCCAACATCTCTAGAGAATCTTGGAGAAATATTGATCAAATCCATAAGTGTTTTATAATGTATTATTTTAAAATTAAAAGCAATACACCCTATCCTATTCTCTTCATAGAAGTGGGGCTTTCCCCCGTTGAGATTATAGAAATGATTAGGTACCTAATATACAAGAAAAAAATAAATACCATGGAAGACCTAATACTTCCTAAGATTGCTTTAAAATCCAATGAAAATCACTCGAGGCCTAAGCAGGGCTAGCATGTAGATGTCGTGTCTTGGCTAAATCATTCTGGGATTGACAAAAATGTCACTTTGCAAAATACAAATAATACTAAAAATATTATTACACTGAAGTTTAAAGAGAAGCTATGGCATGATAAATTTAGAAGTTAAAAGAAAATTAAGAAATTATGAGGCCATTAAACCTAATCTAAAATATCAAAACTATCTATATTTTAACTTGTGCAAATAATAAAATCAATATAGCTAAAATAAGAACAAACTCTCAAAAAGTTGCATAGTGAAACCATGCGTTGGATAATTCCTAAAACTTTTTAAAGATAATTGGAAACCCGATGTACATATTTTATGAATCCCAGCATTTCGGGTTTGTCATCTATGTGAGACTATGAGTATTGAGTATGAAAAACATTTTCTCTTAGAATTCCCTATGTACACCCACATTCGATCTCAATTTTAAAAAAAATGGTACAATACAAACCCGCCTAACCTTCCAACTTGTCAAAATTATGGTAATTTAGGAATGCTCTTCTTAAATCTTTTTCAGCACATAAATAAAATTCTAAAACAAACCAAGTTGTTCCTTACTTTCTTTTCTTACCGTGTGATAAAAAAAAGTTAGTCTTAGTAGATGTTAACCACCACCATCATCATTAATATAAATTTACATTAAAATTTTTTAAAATTAAATTAATTATTAAAATCTAAAAAATAATATTATATTTTTATATTTTAAAAAATAAAATTTAAAATAATAATCAATAAAATAAATTAAAATACTATAAAAATTTAAGTACATCAAAACTATTTCCCAATATTATGCACTTAAAAATATTTTACTTTCATCTGTAATATATTGATCTATTTGGTAAAATGGGCATTGACCTAACTTAGAAATACATTATTAAATTTGTGAACAAGGTATATGTTTTCTTTTAAAATACCATACTCTAAATAATATAAGATATCGCATTGGTCAATTTCATAATTTTCAAAAAATTTTATCTTGAAAAACTACGATAATATTTATATTTTCATTTTCACAATGGTTTGAGCAACCATAGTAAACAAGCAAAATTTTAATATTTTTATTTTTATTTTCACAATGGTTTGTGTAACAATCATAAAGAAGCAAAATTTTGGTTTTAAGAGGAAAAAGTCTACTTTGATACCTTATCTACAGGGTGGTTTTATATGGTTATAAGGTTTGGAAATGTAAAATTTTCATAATAATTTGAAAGAAAAGTTGAGAAAATCTAAAAAAACTTTATAATAAAATAACCTGAAAAAGTATATTTGATCTAATTTTCATTTCAGAAGTTGAGCTTTTATCTATTGAGAATAAGTCTATGATTTTGTACTTAACATACAATTATTGTCAATGAGTCTATAATTTTATACTCAACATATATTTATTGCGAATAAGTCTATGATTTTGTACTTAATATACACTTATAAGCTAATTAACGTGAATAATCAAATGCTTATAAAATTTTGTAAAAATTTGGAAGAAAGTTAAGAAACTCTAAAAGACTTTTATAATAAAATAACCTGAAAACTTAGTGCAATACATTTTATCTAATTTTCATTTTAGAAGTTGAGCTTTTTATCTCTTGAGAATAGTCTATGATTTTGTACTTAACATACAATTATTGCGAATAAGTCTATGATTTTGTACTTAATATACAATTTTAAGCTAATTAACTTGAATAAATAAATGCTTCCTACTAAAGTCACTTTTGCCTCAAAAGCGGTAAGATTAGAGATGCATGTTCCTAGTTAAACTATGATGGATAGTGGAGGAAGTTGTCCTTCAACATATTAATATCATTAAAATCATTACCACAAAAGCTGTAGGATTAGATATGCATGTTCTTAGTTAAACTATGAGGGATAGTGGAGGGAGATGTCCTTCAACATATTAATATCATTAAAATCATTACCACAATTAAGTTTAAAGACAAAATGTGGAGTGATGAGATATTTGAGAATAAGATAATGTTGAATTATTACAAACAAATCATTAACTTTGAGTTAGGATATCAAATCTATGTTACAAGTGAAGAAAAAGAAGAATAAATATTGTAAAAATAAAAACAAATTCTCACAAATTTGAGAATGAAATAAAAAATTTAACAATACCTAAAAACCTCGACATGAAAAAATCTATAAAATCTAAGATACATAAAAATCATAATCTATAAAATCTAAGATACATAAAAAAAAATTTAAAAAAAAATAAAAAATATAAACAATTTCGATTTAAATATTTATCTTACAAAAATGTTATTAAAAAACATAATAAAATCAAATTCCATTACTTTTTAATCCATAATAAGTAAATGTATCTTGAAAATATTGTTTCTGTGTATTAAATTATAATACAACATGATAAATAAAAATATTAGTTTATTCTCATAGATATAATAAATCAAAATTAATTTTAATAAATAATGATTATAAAAAAAACATTTTTCAAAAATATTTAAACTAATTCATTATATTTATTTAAATATAATAACACATTTTCAATTCATTATATTTATTTAATAATTTTTTATTTTTTACATTTATTTAAATATAATAACATATTTTTCAATTCATTATATTTATTTAATAATTTTTTATTTTTACAGTATATTAACATGATGATAATTATGATGAGATGGATTTAAATAATGTGACCACCTACCTTCTTTTAACTATTATTTTAACAAAAACTCAAAAAATTGAGATCCATGCCATGTAAAGGCCACTCATTGTACAAATAAAATCAGCAGCTCACAAAATGAAACAATACTATTCTATTAAATATTATTATTTTCCACTAAAGTTAGTAGCCTACTTTGTTTTGTTTTGTTTTTATATATTATATATAACGGTCTTTTAGAAACCAGGATCAGAAATCAAGGAAAGGTAGCAAAAAAGGTGATATTTATAGTACATATTCAAAGTGCATCATAAATCATCACAATTTTTTTTTGGGGATCATAAATAATCACAATGCTTGAAATATAGAGGATCTAAAATTTATTTCTTTTTAAAGGAAAAATGTTGTTTTGGTTTATTTTTTTTTTTATTAAATAAATAATTATTTATTTTTTAAAATTTTTATTTGTGAATAAGTTAAATTTTAGAAGATTCGTATTTTGATTTTAGTGTTTTGTGGTAAAAATTTAGTTAAAATTGTTGAAATCATGATTTTAAGTTGTTAAAATTGTATAATCTAAATGCCTCTAAAAATAATCAAAATTACTAAATATATTAGTACACCCAAAATTACAATTTAAACAACCAAAATTACAATTTTAACAATTATCCAATCTTCAAATACTAACAAATTTTACTTAAAAATACCAAACTTGCTGTTCCAATAATTGAGTTTTAATTTGACCTCACCCCCAAGCCTAGTTGTGCTTACACCTGCCTTATTTAAACAACTTGGATGGACTCATTATGCTTCGGAAACAGATAACCTTCTTATACTTTTGATTATTGTAATGATCTAAAGTTGAATTTACTCCTATGTTTTATTTTATTCTTCTGACATTGAAAAACTCTATCATTATTATATGTAACACAAACGCATAGTCAATAAATAAATCCCCAATGTGGGTGGATTATATTTTTAAATAATATTCTCGAACGCTAAGAATCTGTTGGCCACAACTTGGCTTCTAGAGCTTCAAGTGGCCGACACAGACATATATTTTTGTCTCTGCATAATCTACTTTTGTTTTTCTTATAACTTTTGGTACTTTAAGAATTATTATGGCTGTATAATTGTTTCATCTTTTAGTGAATGGTTGCCTCAAAATTAAAGTAAAACATAAACATGTTTAGGAAAAGGAAAGGTAAGTAGCCGTACAAGGGACCGCACTTGTTTGTAGGCATCATGTCTCGTCTACCCACTATATCATGAAGAAGAAGGAATGTTATTTAAAGAATGTTGCCCTAAACATTTGATAATGCCAACTTAGAGCGATGTACAATGATCAATAAATGGCTATTGATTGCTCCTTTATCTTGTTTGATAAGATATGGGGCATCCAAGGTTTATAAGGTACAAGCATGTCATGTCATATCATAGATTGCAGTCATACTTTAGTGGAAAGGATAACCATTTCTCATTTTAATTAATCTAAAATTCGTAATGGTATTGATAATTTACAAAAACTATAATATTTTTATTATTATTATATTTATGTTTAAATATAAAATAACATTATGAAAAATATTTAATGTTATTATTTGTATTAACTAATAAATACTCAATTATATGAGACTATTTTTTCAGTAGTTAAATCGATTTACAATAGACAAGAATGTCAAAGAGAGAGTTGTACTTTGATAGAGAAGATAACAATTTCTCACTTTAATCACAGAAAAGTCTAGGCTTCATTTCTTTTCCAAAGGAAAATATCACAGCTTTATTTATATAAAACCATATTGTTCAAGTGACCTCTTGGTCATACACCTTGAGATAACAATCTGTTACATAGAAGACCTACCCATATAGCATATAAAGTCATAAAAAAATTTCAAATACCATACAGTAAACATCTAAAACAAGTCTATTACAACACATATATCAAAAAGAGAAACTAGTAATGACTACGACCCAACAGATTCATGGATCCACCAGTCGACTCCCAAATATCGATGAACCCAACCAACAGAAGACGACCTTTCTTAGAAAGAAAATCTGCCTTAGAATTGCTTTCCCTGAAGATATGCTGAAAAGAAAGCCTCCAAAAGAGAATTATGATCTTGTCAATATCCCCATAAAGTGGAAGAAGAAAAATATCCCATGGAGGCTTTCCCAGTTTAAGACAGTCAATCACCAATTTGGAATCTACAAATAACTGAAGTTGAGCAATGCCATAGGAAAGGGAGAGTCTCAAAAGGATTTTAAAAGAAACAAATTCAGCAAAGTTATTTGTTGCATCTCCCAAACCAGCCGCAAAGTGTATGGAGTGCGTTTCAGAAAGATGCAAAATCCCACCTGCGCCACCTGTCCAGGGCCTGCCTTGAGAAGCACCATCCACAAAAACCCATGGAAAGGACTCGTTTACACAAGGAGCATCAAGAGAATGAACATGTATATTAGTTACTAGCTGGGGAAAAGATTTAAAAATACCATAGCTTTTTCCTACAAAAAATTGAGTAGGAATGAAGACATCATCAAAAATCGCTTTATTCCTAGCAATCCATATACCCCTAAAAAAGATAGCTGGAAGATCTGCAAACGAAGAAAAAGAGGATATATAGGACCATGAGATCCAAGCTTGTTGAATATTAGAACCATTTCCGATAAGCAAAAAACCAAAGAGAATAGAAAGATGGTTCCATACTTCACGGGAAAAAGATAAAAAGATGATCAATATTTTCATATTCCTGTTCACACAAAGGACATCTACTAGGTCCAATTTTGAATCTATGAAGCCTAATTTTTTTTTATTTTTCAGAGGGTAGGAAAGCTTCCATATACATCTGCACCGCTAGTCCGGCTAAGGAGTTTCTTCCTCCTCTCTGAGCGTCTAATAACCCATTTTGGGAGAATATATCCCGCCTTTAGCATTTGTTATCCATAGTAATACATCGGGCTTGTTGGAAAGGTGTACAAAAATGTTTTGTAAGGATAGAGTGTACCATTCCCAGATAATACTCTCATCCACAGAAATCTCAAGATCAGCAGTCGCGAGCCACAACTGATTAATATGGGGAAATACACTCAAATGTTGAATATGGTGCAAGTGAATAAAACCGCGATCTGCTAGGTGGTGAATCATATTGGCAGGGAAACACTCAAAATATGATCCTCCAACCCACGTATCTTGACCTATTCTGATAGATTTTCCATGCCAAGCACTCTCCAATGAGAGCACATGATTTTATAATCGCCTTCCACATAAAGGAGATATTATGTGAAGACTTATCATTAGCACAGATCCATTCAAGAACAAAGAGAGGTGAAATATATTTTTTATGAACAATGCAATCCCACAGTCCACTCCCTTTTATAAGATGCCTGGAGCATTTAGCAACGAGCACCTTGGAGAAATAAGGAAGATCCTTTAATCCCCAGCAACCCAAAGATTTGGGACACGAGATGAGATGCCAAGCAATACAGGGAAAAGGCTTAACCTTATACGAGCCACCCCATAGGAAATTTTTGGAGCATTTCTGAAGCCTCTTGAATATACAAACTAGAACAGATGACAGCGTAAACCAATATACAATAATGGATTTGATGATGGAATTAATCATAACCATGCGACCTCCTCGACAAATCCACTTGTTGCACTAGTGTTAGATTTTATCATTCAAGCTAGCATTATCTTAGGATCTTTAACTGAGAGAATAACAAGCACAACAATCAGACATAAGAGACAATGGACACAAAGATTTTCCTCGGGGAAACCATAAAGGAGAAAGTCCCGCAAATTTCTCAGAGATAGAATCAGCACCAAAAGTAAAACCCCAAAACAATAAGATGATCCCCAACAGCAGTACTCTTTCTCTCTCTTGTCCCAGCTACTTCTTCTCTCTCATTTATGCGCTACAACTGAGTGTGAGTGAATGTGCGACAAATAGAGAGGCTCACTCTCTATTTATACTAATTCCTGACTTGACAATAACTCACTAGGGCCGACTTCTCTAGGAGAGTCTAATAACCCTAGGGCCCCACAACTGTGAGGACTTTAACCCTTGATCAATAAGGAGGGTTAACCACGATGACGTTACATGACTTGTTTACATTATTGAATCTCCCGATAGGAACATTGGGGTATGACATGACTCAATTACATTACAGACACTTCCCGGTATAAACATCGCGGTACAATACATAAAATATAAAAGTGAATCCATTCTGAAGTTACAATTACATCAACACTCCCTCTTAACTAGGAAGGTATTCTCTCGACACAATTTATCTGCACAAGTGTTCTTCTCTGTATCATTTGGATCATCGTCAAGTTATCTTCGTCTTCAAGTCATCTTCATTTCTGAATCTAGATCATCACTGGATCTGAATCATCACTGGATCTGGATCATCTCTGGATCTAGATCATCACTGGATCTGGATCATCTCTGGATCTAGAACATCACTGGATCTGGATCATCTCTGGATCTGGATCATCTCTGCTAGATCATCATCACATGTGCTATCTCTCGATTCTTCTTGTCATAGGAAGTTCTACATATCCAACCCTTTTTCATGTTGGTTGTAGGCCTAGCCTCCAAGCAGGTCTTCTTCAACGCTTATATTTGACCTTAAGTCAGAATGGCTCACCCAGCACTTACATATGACCATGCGAGGAACACATCCACCATACATGTCAGAAAGGCACACCCAACATTCACATCTAACCATGAGAGGAACCAATCCAATCATCTATGTCAGAAAGGCTCTACACTTACATTCGACCATGCGAGGAACTAATCCAACATACATGTCAAAAGAGCTCTACACTTACATTTGACCATGTGAGGAACCAATCCAACATACATGTCGAAAGGACTATACACTTACATCTGCCCATGTGAGGAACCAATCCAACATACATGTCAGAAGGGCTCTACACTTACATCTGCCCATGCGAGGAACCAATCCAGCATACATGTCAGACAGGCTCTGCACTTACATCCGATCATGTGAGAACACATCCCATAGTCACATTAGAATGGCTCTCAGCTCTAGGTTGAGTATTCTTGGTAACTGACCAGGTGCCTCAATTCTCCCAGAGAATGGCCTTCAGCACTTATATCTGATCACGTGGGAACACATCCCTCAATCACATCAGAATGGCCCTGCACTGATCATGTGGTAACACAACCCACAATCATATCAGAGCATCTCTGCACTTACATATGACCATGGAAGGAACCAATCCTCTCACCATGTCAGAATGTCTCACGGACTCATCGCTTCCTTTTGGAGGGAACCTCTATCTAGAGAACACCAAGCTTCTCCCTGAAGTACTCAAAATTCACTCTAGCTAATGGCTTGGCCAACACATCAGCTATCTGTTCGTCCATTGCAACATACTATAGCTTCACTGCTCCTCTCTACACCATATCCCTGATATAGTGATATTTTATCTCGATATGCTTCGACTTGTCATGGAACATTAGGTTCTCCGACAACTTCACACAACTGTGGTTGTCACAATATATACAAGTAGCATCTAACTGGAGATCAAATAAATCATACAGTAGCTTCCTCAACCATACTACCTCACAACTAGATGAACAAGCTGCGATATACTCTGCTTTAGCTGTACTCAGTGCCACGCAGGACTGCTTTCTGCTAAACCAAGAGATCACACCTGATCCCATACTCAAGCAACACCCTGAAGTGCTCTTTCTATCGATGGCACTGCCTGCCCAATCTGAATCAACATAACCCTCCAGGTTAATCTTCTGATTAGCCTTATGCTTGATCCCGTAATCAACTGTACCCTTTAGGTACCTCAGAATATGCTTTGTAGCAATCAAGTGAACATGTCTAGGATCTGTCAGGAACTGGCTCAATGTGTTCACAACAAAGCAAATATCTGGTCTCGTATTCGTTAGGTACATCAGGGAACCAATCATATGGCGATACATCGTAGCATCAACCGAATTTGATGAAGCATCACTTACAAGCTTCAGGTTCAATGCCATAGGTGTGGTCATGACCTTGCAGTCCATCATCTCGAATCTCTTCAGGATATCTACTGCATACTTCCCTTGTCCAAGGGAGATTCCATCCGCATTCTGCCACACCTCCATGCCTAGAAAATAGTGCATCATACCCAAGTCCTTGATTTCGAACTCAACAGCAAGCTTCCTCTTTGTATCAGTAATCAACCCATCTCCACTTGTTACAAACATGCCATCTACATACAGTAGGAGTATCACCAGGTTCCCTTCTTCAATCTTGTAGTAAAGGTTGGAATCTGCTTTACTTTTGGTAAAGCCCAAACTGGATAGAAAGCTATCAATTTTTCCGTACCATGTCTTGAGTGCCTATTTTAAACCATATAGGGATTTCTTCAATTTACACAAATGAGACTCCCTGTCATGTGTCTAAAAACCAAGTGGTTGCTCCACATACACTTCCTCTTCCACTACACCATTCAAGAAAGTAGTCTTGACATCCATCTGGTGTATGTTCCATTTCATCACTACAGCCAGAGAAAGTATTGATCTGATGGAAATGTATATGGCTACAAGTGCAAAAGTTTCTTCATAATCTATTCCTTCTTTTTGGGAGAAGCCACGAGCCACAAAATTTTCTTTGTATTTCTCTATGCTACCATCTGCAGCATGCTTGATCTTGTAGATCCATTTGGAAGTCACAACAGACTTCCCCTTTGGTCTTGGGACAACATCCCAGACATCATTATTCATGATTGACTGGTACTCCTTGATCATAGCATACTTCCATTCTTTCTTCTCTGTTGCTTCTTCATAGTTGGAAGGTTCTTTATCAATGAAGTCACACAATAGTGCTACATAGCCAAAGCAAGACCTAGTTCTTTTTCTTTCTCTATGTGTTTCTTCTGGAGCCCCATATATTTCAGCACCTTAGATAGCTTCTTGTACCCATGCAGGTTTCCTCTTGTGAGGATTCTTCTCTTGGGGTGGATCTACAAGTTCCTAGGGTTCTTTTATTTCTTGATCTTCATCTTGATTTGCATCGTTCATAGTTGTATCTTGAATTCCAGGTACTTCTGTTTCTTCAAAGTCATCAACTGGTCTCTTTCTGGATTTTTTGTAGGATGAATCTTCGTCGAATGTTACGTATCTACTTATGTCGATCTTCTTGAATCCTGGGAAGTATATTTTGTAAGCTTTTGAGCTTTCAGAGTATCCCACAAATATATCCTTCTTTCCTGAAGGATCTAACTTTGACCTCTTTTATTTTGGAATGTGTATGTACACTGGACAACCGAATATTTTGAGATCGCTGACTTTTGGTTTCTTTCCAGAGAAGACTTCTTCAGGTGTCTTGTTCTCGAGTACTTTATGTAGAGTATGGTTCTATACATACACAGTTGTTCTAGCAGATTCTGCCCATAGATGCATAGGAAGATCTTGATCATTGAAGCGTTTCCCTTGCAGCTTCCATAATTGTTCTATTCTTTCTTTCTACAACCCCATTCTGCTGTGGATTATATGGAGTGGCTAACTTTCTCTTAATCCTTGAATCTCTGCATAATTCTTTGAATTCATTTGATGTGAATTCGCTGCCATTGTCTGATCGAAAGGTCTTGATTTTCTTTTCTGTATGATTCTCGATCAAAGCTTTGAACTCTTTGAACTTGTTGAATACTTCATCCTTGTTTTTCATGAAGTATATCCATGTCTTCCTAGAAAAATCATCAATGAAAGAAACATAGTATACATACATGCTTAATGAGATGGATGACATTGGACCACATACATTGGAGTGAATGATTTCCAACATTCCTTTTGCTTTGCTTTCACTACTTGGAAATATCTTCTTTGTGTTCTTTCTTTTCGCATATCCTTTGCAAACTCCTTCATGTTTTGTCTGCATTTCTGGAAGTCCTTCAACAACTTTTCTTGCAAGCGGTAGTGCTCTGTGGTGTACATGTGCAAGCCTTCTATGCCAAAGTTCATTTAGCTCTACTGAGTCATGAACCAAAGCTTGTTCTGGTTGTCCCTTCAATTTGTATAATCCTCCCTCTTGTTCTCCAATTACTATTGCATCGTCAATAGTATTTCCTTTTGGCCACATGAGGACTTGGCCATCTACAAATGCAACCCTCATGCCTTTTGCATCCAATGCCAATATGGAGAGAAGATTCTTCTTTAGTCCTGGTACAAACAAGACATCCTTCATTTTCATAGACTTTCCATAGTCTAGCTTGTAAAAGGATTCACCACTACCTTTTATGGGATATTGGTAGTCATCATCAAGTTTTACCTTATGGGGTGAATTATGTTTGGATAGTTTCTCAAAAGATTCCTTGAATCTTGTAATGTGCCTGGAAGCCCCACTATCAATAAGCCAATATTTGCTTCCATGTGTGATAGTTCTCGTGAGAGCAGAGATCAGAACATATTCTTCATTTCTTGAAGAGTCTTCACTTTCTTGTTTGACTCTTTTTCTGGGAGGATCATCATCCTTAGCAGTGTGAGCATGATGTCTTCTTTTGGATTTCTTCTTCTTCTTCTTAGAACCACTCTTATTCATGGGACAATTTCTAGCAAAGTGTCCTCTTTCATCACATGTATATCATCTGAGTTTGGATAGATCCTTGTTTGTTCTTACAGAATTATCTTTCTAGTGAGAATGCTTACCTTGGTGATGATGATTGTCCCTTCTGCTTTTCTTGGAGTGTATTGTGAGAGCTTGATCTTCATTTTCCATCTTTTCTTCTCGAGCTACTATTCGAGCTTCTTCTTGTGATCATTCTTCCCACATCCTGCTGAACTTGATTAGGTTCTTTCTAGCACAGATTCCTTGGATGAAAGAATCCCATGACCTAGGGAGACCATTCATGGTGGTCATCACAATATCTGCATTCTCCACTTCTTCATCCACTACTTCAAGTTGTTCTTTGATCTGGGAGACCCTTGTAAAGTATGACTGTATGGTCTCCTCATTCTGGATCTTTACATTCTTCAACTAGTTCCTCAAAGTCATCTTCCATTTGATGTTATTCCCTTAAAACAGTTTGGTCAGGGAATCAAACATAGCTTTAGGTGTCTTTAGGGAGGACACCTATGGTATGAGGTGATCCTTGATTGAATTAGCAATAATCCTCTTAGCCATGACCAATTTCTTCTTGTGTAAGGCCTTAGCCTCATCTCCTTCTGGAACTGGAACCTCTTCAGTGATGTAAGAGTCCAACTCATTTTTTTCCAGGACCAGGGAGATCCTATACTTCCAGGCTCAGAAGTTATCAGCTCCCTCAAGATTTTCATCAAGCTTGGTATGATAAGACATATTAACAGAGAACCTCAAATGGAAAAACAAAAGATTTATATCTTACTAGGTCAAGATGTCGGAACTGGATCTGGAGCTGAATTTCTGCAGTTCTGGTTCAAGAGCAGAATAGGGTTTGAGTTTCTTGGAGTTCTACCCAACCAAAAAATTTGATCTTGATATCTAAAATTCGATTTTGAGGAGGAGATCAATCCAGGCCCGGGCTCACTAAAAAATTCCACTTCTGTGGAAAGCCCTAATTTTTGGCAGTAGTGTCAGGTCAAAAAATGAAAATGCTTAGAATCAGATTCTGCTTCGATGAAAAGATGCGCCCTAGAGAGGAGAGTCAGCCCAACCTTCTTTTGCTGAAAATTTGTGGAGAGAGATCCAAAAAGTAGGAATCCCTAGTTTCCGCAGCTGCACAATGTCTTCTTCTTAGGTTAGCTCTGATACCATGTTAAATTTTATCATTCAAGCTAGCATTATCTTAGGATCTTTAACTGAGAGAATAACAAGCACAATAATCAAACATAAAATAAGATGGACACAAAGATTTTCCTTGGGGAAACCATAAAGAAGAAAACCCCGCAACTTCCTCAGAGATAGAATCAACATCAAAAGTAAAACCCCAAAACAGTAAGATGATCTCCCAACAACAGTAGTCTCTCTCTCTCTTGTCCCAACTACTTCTTCTGTCTCAGTTATGCGCTACAACTAAGTGTGAGTGAATGTGTGATAAATAGAGAGGCTCACTCTCTATTTATACTAATTCTCGACTTGACAATAACTCACTAGGGCCGACTTCTCTAGGAGAGTCTAATAACCCTAGGGCCCCACAACTGCGGGGCTTTAACCCTTGATCAATAAGGAGGGTTACCCACAATGGCGTTACATGACTTGTTTACATTATTGAATCTCCTGATAGGAGCATAGGGGTATGGCATGACTCAATTACATTACAGATACTTCCCGATATAAACATCGGGGTACAATACATAAAATATACAAGTGAATACATTCTGAAGTTACAATTACATCAACAACCAGTGCTTAAGCCTATTCTCCAATCAGACCAACAACTAGACCCAGTCTTTAATAGAGTAATCAAATGGCTTGATGATATAGCCAAGATATTTGAGCCTCATTGCCACCTTCATAGGTATAAAGTCAAAATTATCAGAGTGTCAGGGAACCTCCCTAGGGTCTAAATTCATGAAAGACATCGATGATTTTAGACTATTATAAATCATACCTGAGGTTGAGCAGAAAATTCTTAGAGATGATTTGAATAAGAGCACATCCCTATGAGAACTGTCACTGGAGAATAACAGGTCATCAACAAAAAAAAAGATGAGATACAAAAACATTACCATCAAAACGAAAACCTTTGAAATCCCAGAGGAGGCAACTTTGGACACCAATCTACTAAGCCCATCCATTAGTAAGATGAATAATAATGGGCCTAATGGGAAACCCTGATGAAGCCCGCGACCAGGCCTGAAGAAAATTGTAACAACTCCATTAATGAGGACCGAAACTGATACTGATTGAAATGATGCAAGAATCCAATTGACCAAGTTTAAAGAAAACCCGATCTGAACAAGAATTAATGTGATCAACGACTAGTTAGCACGATCATAATCTTTAGAGAGGTCTAGACTTCATTTACAATGTATGAAACTACAATTATCTTTAACATTTTCATTTTCAATATATCTAAATATAAAAATAGCATTATGAAGAATTTTTAATGTGTTTTTTTTATTGTTAATTTTAGAAAAATAACAAACATCATCATTAACATTAGCAACAACTAAACATAAATAATAATACAAATTTGTAAATGTAAACATCAATTTATTATTTAAATTAAAAATAGAATGATCATTAATACTTATTTTAATTTTTCCTCTCAATTCAAGTTTGGTAATTTATTTCTCATTATCACTAGTGTTACCCAGAAATGTAAGATTGTATTTGAATGTTCCAATTTTCATTTCAATAAATTCAATTATTATTATTTATAAATTTATGTTTTTATGTTAATAAAATTTAATTGGAGTAGTTAAGAGGAAGAAATGTTACCTTTTTATTCAAATTCAATTATTCAAGTTCAATTGTTGTTTGTGATATATTATTATTCTTTAAAAGTTGATTGAGACTAAAGATTTCAAAAATCTCACAATCATTTAAATATATAAAGTGATAAGTTGATTGAGATTAAAGGTTTCAAAATTCTCATAATCATTTAAATATATAAAATGATATAAAATTTTTAGAAATTAAATAATGATTTAAAAAAAAAATATCAAATAGAAAACCATGCCTTTTAAATTTTAATTCTATACTTTACATATTAATAATTGAGTTTGTATTCTTAATACAATATTTCTAATTAGCGATGTCAGAAAATAAAGGATTACCATGTCAGAAAATAAAGGATTAGCGATGTCGCAAATTTTGTGTGAGAACTCCATTTTATACATACAACATCGTTACTACAACAATGTTTCGACATTCTTGACATATATGGTGCAACTGAAGATCGTCTTTAACACGGCGATCTTTCAACAAGGTATACACTATAAAAACATATGAACATTATTACGATGTACAGGAAGCTACCATGTAGAAGACATATACATCGATATTCCGATGACATATACATCATTATTACAACGCACTACTAGCGAAATTCCAACATACTATATGTTGATAACGTTGCATGGCTATCATTATGATGTCATATCATAGTAGAGACGAGTGTTGAGAATTATTCCTTTAGGCGATTTTAGGCGATTCAGCTTATGTCATAGGAATGTCAAAATTCTGAAATACATTTTAATAGTAAATATTGAATATTGTTGGATTCCCCTCGCAAACATCAAGATTGGATTTATTTCTCATCTTTTGGAATCTTAGTGTCCAAGACAAATTTAGTAAAAATGAATCAATATCTTACCAAAATCTTGTGCAAGAAAGTACATAATAATATTAACACTATGTTACAGTCAAGACCAAACTCAAAGCACAAGAACAACCCAAACTATGTTACAGTCATGAGATGAATAAACCAACAAAGATATTTGGTAGGGAAAAACAATTAATGAACTATCTAGAATATAGATGTATAACAACTATGAGATAGAGACGGTTTATGCTATGTGCTTCCTCGAGAATATAAGGCCTACATGGATAAAGCTTAAACTGATAAATATTCGGAAGTAGATGGCTCAATAAAAGATACGTTGAAGTATGTAATACAATAATACAAAAGATAGATCAAATTGAAAAGTTGTATTTTACTTAGGGTGGCTGGTGCAAGAGGGGAGATCCTTTCCCCAGGAGGATACATCAGAATTCAATTTTCCTGAAGTATAGGAATTGCAATCAATAAATAGGAAGAGGATATTTCCCTTCTTCAAGGCCTTCACATAGCAAGAAAGGACGGAATTGTTTCATTGATAATCCCGCGAGATTCAAAGATAGTTATAAATCTCCTAAGAGAAAACTCTTTACCTAAACATATGATTCTTTACTCTATATTCAAGTGAATTTTTACTAAAGTGTGCACCTTTTGTAGGCTCTCCATTATTCACATCCTCGAGAATAATAGCATAGGGGATGATCATCAGGTGAATGTGGTGACTAGGGACAAGTTTGAGTTACTAAGAACCAATGGGATCACTTTCTCCAACCCATCCCATAATTGGGTTCATGGTTATGTGTAACATGACCATCATGAATCAAAGTGATATATTTAATTGAAGGTACACAAGGGACATGAGGGGAATAACATTTCACATTAAGGATAAGTGGCATGGTTGTAGGAGTAATCATTCCTCATATGGGACACCTGTATTTCACATAAGCTTGGACTAAGGTAATTTACTCCTTGCCACCCTTAGTTGTTAGTTTTTGTTGATGATGGATGAGCTCAACTATGATATTCTAATTCCTTCTTCCATAAAAATACTTAGAGCTAATGCATCATGGAGTAAGAATCTAAATCATTCTCTAAATTGGGAAGGTGACAAGCTAAGAAAGGAAAAATTCGGCATCCTTTTTAAATTGTAGAGGAATTTTATGGGGTGTAGTTCATTAATGGATTTTATGGTATGCACAATCCAGGGGAATGGAAATCTGTATAAATTAGATAAGGAATCTTGAGAAGGGGAGAAGGAAGGATACTTCATATTTTAGTTAAGAGGGGACATGGGCTTCACTTGTTGACCAATATCCTATCACGTTAGTTCATAATGTGGGTTTTAAAATTATTAAAAGTTGAACCAATATATTGCAGGTATTGGGGGGATGAGGGGTTTAAGGTGGGGGTGGGTAGGGTGGTTTATAAGGATTGAGGTATACAAAGGGTTGGGGAGGAGGTTTTAAGTATTGGGAGGGGGTTTCAACAAAAAGAGTTTGGGTCAATATCTCTGGTAATTAAGGGTATTCTTTAATATCCCACGATCACACATGCTATGTGAGATGTTCACTAAGTGAAGTCCCCATGGGAAATATCTAGTTCTACAAGCTGGTTGGTAATTTATTCAGGGTCATGGATAAGAAGAGGATCAAAGGGAGTATGCGATAGAGAAAACAAGGATAGGTTAATAACAATGCCATGGACGAGGAGTTAGAGCGTACAATTCATACTATACAAATCCAAGTTCAGGGTCTGTCAACTTAGCCTTTAACAATGTTGGATCTCTATCAAATTTTAGACTTAGCCAAAAATATTGATTTCAACCTCCAATAATTGACTCTAGACAGATTAATGCATGCTAACCCACTATCATTCAAATATGGAAATTATGAGAAAAATACATTTATCTAAGAAAATAAAAATGAACAGTAGAAATGAATCGTATAAAACCATATTCAATCATAAATTTGACGCATAATATTTCTGAGCAATTCCCTTGGAAAAAAATGAAGGGAAAACTAGTTAAATGAGATATTTTTATTAACTCCAACAGAGAATAAAATATGACTCTAGACAGATTAATGCATGCTAACCCACTATCATTCAAATATGGAAATTATGAGAAAAATACATTTATCTAAGAAAATAAAAATGAATAGTAGAAATGAATCGTATAAAACCACATTCAATCATAAATTTGACGCATAATATTTCTGAGCAATTCCCTTGGAAAAAAATGAAGGGAAAACTAGTTAAATGAGATATTTTTATTAACTCCAACAGAGAATAAAATATGGAAATTAAAATAAACTTATCTTATCATTAAATATATAGTATGGACTGGTAAATACCAACCAATCTCAAAATTTATGCCCAACACTAGCAGTTAGGACTTCCACCTTGAAAATTGTGCACAACAAAATTCATACTATATGGCCTATATGGTCATCTATACGGTTCTGTATGCACTGTCCAAAAAAAAATATTTATTGCGTCAATTTATGTGCCAAGAATACATAGATTAACTGGATTTTTGCCCTATACTCATCCACAATTTTTTTGTGCTATTGTATGATCCTTTCTCCATCGTATGGTCACTTTAGATTGATGTTGTATATCCCCTCTTTTATTGCATTTAATGTTACCAGATTCCTCAGGAAGCATGCCAACTCTCCTCCTTGAGATTTTTGTTCTTCCTCTTTGTGGTAAAATTCTTTGTCACTCTTCTTATCTTTAGCTCCCCAAAACTCTCTCAAAATTATGTGTCTCTCCACTCTCCTTAGGTCTCATTTATAATTTCTCTAATGACTCTTTAGATACCTCCATATCTCCATGGTCAAGATTAGATCTTGGCCCCACTAGATATACAATTGTAACTTAATCTCTCTTTGAGATTAAAGACATCACTTAAGTCACTCAAAAATCATAAAAATTCACTTTATTCATTGAAATAATAAAATTCACTTTATAAAGTCACTTCATAAAGTGATCAACTACAGAGTCACTTTTCATACCACTTATACATGCTCGACAATAGCCTATGTAGGAGTACCTATTCGAGCTATAGAAAATAACACTCCCTCTTAGTGAGGAAGGTACTTCTGGAACCTCCACATAGATATATCTCCAACCCCATCACTCCATTCACTACTCCCTCTAAACCAAAAGGCTTCCCTGCCACGTACATTGGAAGATATGTTGAACATTTGTCCCTGCAAAAGATCATAGGAATATCCTCACACTCATAAGCATCCGAATGAGTAATCTCGTACCAGTTAAGTATCCTAATAGTACTACAAGAACCCACACAACCAAAAGTATCTGATATTGGCAAGGACCCTAAATCCAAGATCCACTTGTACCCAACCATAGGTTGTCCCAGCAACATATACGATCTCATATGTTCTACATCCAACATTGTTGTTATGTTCAACATAGATCCCTATGGATATATAAGTACCCATCCCATATGGAACACCATGCTATATCCCTCATCCTCCAAAGCTGATACTAAAAGTGAAATAACCTTCAACTCCGATACAAACAACACATCCGTTACTTCCAAAGATCCTCCTAACTCTAGATAGAATCTCACCCATCCAACCCCCTTCACTGCATGCATGGTGTTAGGCCCATAACCCACATGGCAGTCTGATTCTATCTATGAAACATTAAGGAACATCGACCTCATTCCCATCATATGGTGGGAAGAACCACTGTCCACAACCCATGATCCAATGCCCTCAAACCATGCACTACCACTTCCTCAAATACAAAAGAGTAGAGAAAATCCGTTCTAAAACTTCTTGGCAAAATCCTTTATATCATCTCATACTATTATTTATGTCTAATCATTTCTCTTATTCTTTTTGTTTAGACATTGAATTACATAGTGGCCAGTATTGTGACCATGAGAGCATTTAATTTTGCTCATATCATTATTCTATTTGCATTTCAATCTAGACCCACCATTGGGGAATTTATTGGCCCTTTTCTTGTTCTTCCTTGTAAGAGAAACATTCTCCTCATCATCCCCATGCTATTGATCTGTGTGGCTAGAGATGACTCTCATATCCTCCTCTATGAAATCATCCCAAATATTATTCCATGTGGGCATGTTCTCTCTAGCAAAACTCACACACACAAAGTCCTCCATGGTTACGAGAAACCATTCAAGGTAGTTTTAACTAACTCGGTCTTGCTGGTAGGCAGTTTTGGGATACATCAGCTGCACAGCATCACGAATGTTTTGCAAGGTCAAAGACATAGTGCAAGGTGGAAAACGATGCACAATTCAGAGTTATATTATTTTATGTATTGTTGGTCATCTTTTGTAGTTTTGGACCACATTTTGTGGATAATGGTCATTATTTCATAGAATCAGTTAAGAAGTAGTCTAAGTGGACCATGAATGTAAAGGAGTGAGCCTATAAGTAGATGTAGAGTTGCAAGTGTTAGAGGGCATCTTGAGAGGACCTTGAGAGATAAATTTTTGCATGTTATGATCTGCCCATGAATTGAGATTTGTTGATATGTGTAATGAAGAACTGTTTTGGAGAATCTATGGTCTTTTATGGAAGTTAATATGACATGACGAAAGTTGAGAAGAATCATTGTGTCCTTTTTTATTTTCCCGTTTTACTGTCTTCTGTGTCTCAATTATGAATGCTATGTGTATCTACGGCATGGATCTATAAATGATGTGATGTTTCCCTGCTTTAAATGATGTTATTATGTTAGATCTGTTTGCGCATCAATGTGCTTATTGCAGTTCTGGTATGATAATGCAATATGTTGAATGATGATATGGTTCTGTTAATGCATATGTTGAATGATTATATCAGTTGAATAATGCTACGCTAAGTTGATTAGTAGATGCACATGGTCCTCCTTCATTCTACAGAATCTTGGTTCCGTCATCTCTCCCTCGAACATCTCGGATGAGACTTCATCCGCTCTGCAAGTGTTTCCAGACGGGGTAAAACCTGTCTGGGCCAGTGCTTAGGGAGATCGCGGTGGTTTGGGTGTCGAAAGAGAGGGAACCCATGTTGACTGAGTTTGGGTAAACAAATGGTTCCATTTCCAAGACCTTAGTTTGAAGAGGAGGGAGGACATGTTGTGGCATCTGATGAGACATGAAATTTAAGACTGGTTTGAGCAGACGATATGAAAGTTTGCTGAGAAAGAAAATAAAGGAACCCTGGACTAACGAATGATAAGTGGTTGGAGGAGTACATACACAAAGGTCCACATGAGTATTTTTTCTCTCAATTCCCGATCATCTTGTGTGAGTGTCTGGAGCAATTGACCTATCGCAAGACAAATTTCCAAGGAGGTGAGCCAACTTACTCGACCCTAGAGTTTATCCAGGAGTTGCAGGAGGTAGATAACATAGCATCATGGGTTGTTGAAGTATTGCTTGATAGTATCTTGGAAGGATATATCATCGAGTTTGTGGTTGATACCACTAAATCCTATAGTGAAGTAGAATGCGAGTTCTTTAATGGGCCACAAGGTAGGTTTCTTTTGTCTTTGCAATTATCCATTAATATGCTCATCTATGAAAAGGGAATATGGAAGATGTACCTTTAGTAGTATAAATCTGGTGTGCGGGGGATGTGGATACCGCAAAGACAGGGGGGACAAATGGAATGCTATGGGGTAGATGGGTGCAAGTTACGATGAGACTGTGAGGGATGCCAAGGAAGAGTGGTCTTATGAGAGGAGGAGAAAGGTTCTGACAAGAGAAATGGCAGAGGATAGGGGAAGGTCTTGCTGCGATCGGAATGCAAGACCGCAAAGGAAGACCACAGAGGACGAACCCACCCTATAGTGATAATGAGGATGATTAGGCTACACCTGAGTTAGAGATAAGATCAAACCCCAATAGCAATGTACCCACACCTCTGCGCACTACATCACAATCATGAAGAAACACAAGTTCAACACCAACGTGTCCAATGTGCCAGCAACACTCTAATAGTAGTAGATCAACAACTATAGGAAGAAGGCCTAGAATGGTGGGCGGTGATGTGAAGTTACCTCTGTTCCATGGGAATGAAACAGAGGATCCAGAGAAATACTGGTTCCTGTGTGAGGTAGTATGGACTATCAAAGAAACTGTGGATGATGATGTCAAGAAGGGCCAACTGGAGACAACTCTTCGGGGTCGTGCACTAGATTTGTACAATTTCCTATGGGGACTCCCATGAAGAAATTGGATGAAGTCATAAAAGGATTAATTGAAGAGTTCAGGAAACCAAAATCTGAAGCACAATACATTACAGAGCTAAAGGAAATTAAGTAGTATCCAAATGAAACTATTTGGGATTTTGACTAAAGGTTTAAGACGCTAATGGAAAGAGTCAGCTTTGAGATGAGCGATATTTAGCATAAGGAATGGTTCATCACGACATTAATATCTCATATAAGACTACCACTGATGCAGCAAAAGATTGCAACACCGAGCGAGGCTCTAGAAATTGCGAGGAAATTGGAGGCTTTATCGGTTGGCGAGAATGTAGTCGGTATGAACCAGATTCAGACATAGTTGAAGAATCTAACACTCCAGTTGAAAGATATAAAGAAAGGAAAAGAGAATCATGAAGAAGTTTGGTGTACTCTATGTCGTGTAGATGGACATACCAAGGATATTTGACCAGATTTCCGAAACTACCTATTGTTAGGAGCGTCGAACCCATTGAGTTGTGGAAGTGTACCATGGTGCCGCATTTTTCAAGTATATGGGAATCAACATGAATAATGTGAATATATGTAGAAGATGGTGACAAAGCCGACTAACTTATACTGCACATTTTGTCTATCTATTGGGAATGAAGATAAGGATTGTTACGCATATGGCCTATTCCAAGAAAGAACATACAACTCGTACTATGTGAAGTGAGAGGATCATCGGATGGTGCAGCAACTACATCTATGGTGGTACAACCACCACCTCAACCTCATTTTGTACTGCAACCACAATTGCAGATTGAGTTCGTACCGCAACAACCATAACAACAGTTTGTGCCACAACCTCAATACAATCATATGAGGATGGCTCTACAACAACCACAATATGTTCAACCAGCACAATATGTTCAACAACAACTGAATCCTTTGTAGCAGCAATTTAATCAACCACAGTATGAGAAAAATGGAGGATTTCACAGAGGATTCCAAGGAGGACTAGGTGGAGGCTTCGGTTGAGGAGGAGGACTAGGTCACGGACTAGTGAAATGTTATAAATGTGGAATACTGGGGAATTATCAGAGAGATTGTTCGCAATTTCAAGCGCAGTGTACGCATTGTGTTGCTGTCGATCACACTGTTGAGAATTGTCCACAGTTGATCATGAGGTGGAAGACAGGAAATGTTCCACAATTACAGAATCAGAACCAGTTGCAGAACCAAACCCAGAACTAGAACCAGTTGTAGAATCAGCCGCATAATCAGAGTCAAAATACAAATCAGAACATGAATCAACCCATGAATCTGCCATTGAACCAGAATCAGGGACCGACTATCACAACGATCTCAACAGAACCCAGGATGTAGGATGTTGATGTCACGGTCATCACTTGTAGAGGTGCGGCGATGGGAGAAGATAACCTGCATCCAAAAATTTGGCTGTCTGGAAAGAAGAAGGTGCAGTTTGATATCGATGTTGAGAAAGACACATTTTTTGAAGCACACGATGTGACAGGAAGAAATCATGGTAAGTTACCTGTTTATGAAATTCCCACTGCTTTTGATACAACATTGGTAGCATGGCCATCGCGACAACATGGTACCTTATAAAACTTCTTCAAGAGTTACTTGTCACTGGAAAGAGATCTCGATGCTCTTGCCGAGATTGAGAGTCTGTTGCATTGACCGAACAAAGGGCAAAAGGATTCCGCAGTAAACTCTTTGCATAGGAAAAAGACAGGAAAATATATGCGAATGAATATTCAAATTGGGGACTATGAGGTAGATTCAGTCATCCTAGATCTAGGCTTAGATGTCAATATTATAACAAGGAAAACATGATAGAATATGGGGAGCCCAATGCTGAGCTGGTCTCCTGTGCAACTATGACTGGCTAACCAGGCCAAAGTAACTCCGATTGGGTGAGTTCTGCACCTTGCCGTGGAAGTTGAAGGGATGAATACCTATGCCAATTTTGATGTCATTGAAGTTATTGATGGTGAAGGCTCCTATCCCACATTGCTATGGATTGGATGGGCCAATGATAGTATTGCAGCGATCAATTTTAAGAATCACATAATGAACTTTGAGAATCAAGACATCAGAGTCATCACTCCAATGGATCCGAATGAAGGGTGAAGGTATGTTGAGCCAGTGAAGGATGAAGTTGTCAGGGGATGGGATCACACATATAATATTTCACCGACTACTGATGGGGAACTTGGTTGGTGCAACTCTAGCTCTGCGTCTTCTGATTCTGATGATGCTTTAGATAACTAACATAATATTATGCATGAGGTGTCACTAATAAAGTGTGGATTAATCATGAAGTCACTATGTCATGTTGCGAATGAGACCATTGAATTACTAATATATGAAGGACTTCCCAAGTTGTCTAAATTTCTATTGGAATTTGAAGATAAGGTGTCACTACCAAAGTAGTTACTGGCATTTGATGAAGTGCTGAAGGCTACTCCAGCACCTTGGTGTGCGACCCATAAGAAGTCAATCACTAGATGGTCGCAGTGTCAAAGATTGATGACAGTTCACTTTGGTAATGCAGAAGAGTACCATGCTGGAAGGTACGATGGCCAGAATAGCCCTGGATATCATCTGATTGAGTGTTAGACCTTGTGGGCATCGCGACCAAAGGATAAGTGGGTCCATGCCTTTGTCCACACATTGGACGAAATGCCATGATCTTGGTATGTATCAGTTGAGTTGCGTAGAGAGATCAATACCAGGGAGGAATTGATGGTTTGCTTCACTCACACCTTCTATTTCACGGATGCTAATCTAGAGGTTCATAATGCGCTACAACTCATCCATGATGTTGTTCTAAAGGTAGTGCTGGTTGCATACCCTGTGGATCCGCATGCGCATTGTTAGATGCAGTGAATGATGGGATGTTACAATGTGACTCGAGGATGTGAAGATGATGACAATCTGAAAAATATCAATATTCCATAAACACAAGGGAGTTGGGATCTTGCACCACCTGACGTACCCATGGATCCAATGAATCATCCATTAAATATCGGGAAGGTAAAAATTGTGATGGAGGACAACCCAAAGTTTGAAAATGTTGGGGACTACTGGGATGAAGAAACGATGGCAAATATCATAGACCTATTGCATGAATTCCAATATTTGTTCCCTACAAAGTTTTTCGAGATGAAGGGGATACTGGGATATTTAGGAGAGAGATGAAGATTCAGTTGAAGCCAGATGCGAAACCAGTAAGGCAGAGGCCGTATCGCCTAAATCTGCGATACAAGGAGAGATTCAAAGCTGAGCTTGACAAAATGCAGGACACTGGAATAATTGAGTTAGTTGAATAATCTGAATGGATCAATCCTATGGTGGTCCAAGATAAGAAGACATGTGAGGTTCAAATTTGTGTCAACCTTAGAAAATTGAATGATGTCTGTATGCATGATCTATTTCCGAAACCATTCACTAATGAAGTTATAGAAGGAGTAGGCAGTCAAGAAATGTATTCATTCAGGGATGTATTTTTGGGCTATCACCAGATCAGGATCGCAAAAGAGGATCACCACAAGACAACATTTGTGACTGAGTAGGGTTGTTTCCACTATACTGTGATGCCATTTGGGTTGAAGAATGCATCTACAATATTTTCCTGTGTTGTTGTCACCGCATTCAAATATTTTATTCAGAAGTTCTTGAAAGTTTGTATGGATGATTGGACAGTTTATGGATTGATCAAGTACCATCTGGAAAACCTGCGACTAATGCTAGAAATATCTCGACAGCATCAGACCACACTGAACTCAAAGAAGTGTATTTTTTGCGCACCCTTTGGGATGCTATTGGGACACATTGTTTGCAAGAAAGGATTGTTGGTTGATCCCACAAAGATTGCACTGATTTTGATCTTTACCCCACCTACAAATGTGAAGCAGTTGAGAGCAACGCTGGGGCACACATGATACTACCGCAAGTTTATCTGTGGTTATGATACGATCACAGTTTCGATGGAAAATTTTCTCAAGAAAAATGTAGTGTTCGTATGGAGTCAAGAGTGTCAAGTAAGTTTTGAGACGCTGAAGGCCAAGATGGCTTCCAAACCAATACTAGTTTTCCCTTATTGGAATAAGGAATTCCATGTACATTTGGATGCATCATCCGTTGCACTGGGAGTGGTGATTGCACAACCAAGAGAAGGAGATCTAGATCAACCGATCTCTTTCTCTAGTCGGAAGCTGTCGTCTATGGAGAAAAATTACACTACCACCGACAGGGAAGGTTTGGAAATGGTATATGTGCTACATAAGTTTAGGCATTACATGTTGGGCAGTCATTTCAAGATGTTTACAGACCATTCTACATTGAAATATCTAGTCAATAAGCCTCCGTTGGGGGAGAATATATGCTGCTAGATACTTGTCTTTCAAGAGTTTGATTTTGAGAGAATTGTTAAGTCAGGTCACTTGAATGCTAGCCCTAATCACTTATCATGGATTGAGATAGGTGAGGAACCCACAAACACTGAAGACGGGTTGCCAAATGCACAACTGTTTAGAGTTGACATGGTTGATGATTACTCTGAACAAATAATTCAATTCTTGGCAATAGGAACTGCACCAGAAATATTGACTATGAGTCAAAAGAAGTAGTTGGTTGTTAAGGAAACAGATTTCTAGTTGATCACTGGACAAGTCTATAAACTAGGACTAGATGAGATTTTACGGCGATGTGTCCTATCGCATGAAGAAGGGAACAATTTGACAGAGGTACATGCGGGGTTTACTGGTGGACACTATGGAGTTCGAGCTACTATGAGGAAGGTACTTTGCATAGGACTTTGGTGGCCCACTCTTCATAATGATGCAACCAATTATGCATGGAGTTGCGATGTCTGTCAATGAACTAGAAAGCCATAGAGGAGGGATGAGATGCCATTGATACCTCAGGTGACATTAAATCCATTTGATAAATGGGCTGTGGAATTTATGGGACCAATCATCCCACCTGGGAAGAGAACTGATGCATGATACATTATTACAGTGATAGATTATTTGATAATATGGGTGGAGGACCCATCGTTTGTAGATTGCACTGCTGTGACAACAACGAGGTTTCTGTTCGACAACATTGTGACTTGTTTTGGGTTCCCAAGGATATTAACGAGTGACCAGGGGAGTCACTTCATCAATCGCACAGTCAGTGCATCAACATATTAAGAACAAACAATTTAAACAAGGAGACTTGGTGTTGTTATATGACAGCAAGTTCATGAAGCATCCAGGTAAGTTACAAATACATTGGCTAGGTCCATATCTTATTAACTCTGTTACTTCAGGAGGTGTAGTTTAGCTAAAACAGTTAGATGGAGCGATGTTTCCTAAGCTAGTGAATGATAGAAGGATGAAGCCCTATAAGATGGGCCCAGAACCACGTGTTGCTTGAGGAACTGCGCGAAAGAAAACAAATTGGATAAATAGAAGGATGTCGTGACAAGAGGAAGAGGACACGCAAGTAGGGGAGTCAGTAGCACAGTTAGGAAGGTCTATCATGAAAACCATAAGGTCGCGACGTAGTCAAATCAACAATGAATGTAGATGATTAAAGCAATTAACCCATGACGCTTGTTGAAGCGACACGTATTGATGGCAGATCCAACCGTTGGATTGATAGAATCACTGACATATTCAGGCAATTAATGCATGATTTGGTAGAAATGATTAAAGTTGATTTGGTCATGATGGAGGTGTGATAGGCGCGATGCTATAAGAAGGGGTTGAATGTGGTTGAAATTCACCATTGTGCAAAGATTGAGTTGCAAAGTTATCGTAAAGGAGTTGAATCGTGTTGCATTGAATTGAGTTGTAGAGTTTGCTTGAGTTACAGAGGTCAGTTAGGTCAAGTTTTCATTATACATTTGCGAGGCACTAGTGTAGCATGCAGAGTGAGCCAGCCATGGTTGATATTTCGAGTGAAAGAGAGTCACCAATTGTTCGAGTAACGATTGAGGATGAAGTTGCAAGTATGCTGGTAGTATCATCATCAGTACTGAAGAAGAAGAGGTGGGGGGGGCAGTGGCCTAGCTCCCCGACATCAAAGAAGAGGCAGACTAGAACATGTACAAGGGCACAAGAGGAGGAAGATGCACAGGTGGGACCATTGAGCTCAAAAGTTCTAGAATCTGCAAATCTCACAGCGGTGTCTACTAAGGATATGCCTGAGTACATACCTCTTTGTCAGCCCGATGCGAAGCTCAGGAAGATCAAGAATCAGAAGTACAAAGTAAATATGGAGACGATACCATAGGGTATGGTATGCACCACAGACATTGTTCCTGCACTAATGCAGATGAAGTATGACGACCATGATCTGCTCGCATTGCAGGATGTTACAGAGGAACCGTATGTGTCGATGGTAGTAGTAGGAGGTAGCCGGATATTGTGCATTGCACAGGATTAAGTGGGTGGCTTGTATAAAGTAGGACTATTGGGATTGATTGACATGCCGCATTTTGGGCCGTTGAATGAGGAAAATTCCTATGTAAAGTAGCTTTTTGCCTATTTTCATGGCGGGACTTTATGGCTAGACACACCAGTCATAATCATAGTAGCATTGATTTCAAATATCATGAGGCTTCCTAAGGATAGGCTAGACCCCTTGTAGTATTTTAGAGGAAGGGATAGTGACAAGAGGCTTGCGGCGAGATTAAAGAAGGGATATGGGTTGCAGCGCGACGTGTGGGCTTACTGCATCGACAGTATCAATGACTAGGTGATGAGCATCGGAGAAAGGAATTTGGCTATCAAAGTAGTTAGGAAGAACCGCCCCATCCAATGTAACTTGGGGGTTATTGCATGCGCAGAGCAATGTGTTGAATGTGTACATATGAACTGGTCACTCTTTTTAATGAACCAATTGGCGGAGGATGCTGTGGAAGTCCAAGTGGGAGAGGGGTTGTTTACATACAGTTGGCTGCTAATTTTGATAGCGCTCGTGGCTTGGATGGAGCCAGATGATTATCAAGGCATGGAGGTGGAAGCAATAAAATTTTGCAAGGGTGCATGCTACTGGAACCTCTAGTGGGTGAAGGAAGTGGAAAGACTAAAGGATTGTGTAGTTCAGTTCTGTATTTATTCGAAGGCGCTATAGGCTGCAACTGTAAAAGTACCATGGTTTATTCGAGGACGCTATGACAAAATATCAGTGGATTTATCAGTTTGCGATTGGCCCACACACCATTCACGTGCAAGCGCGGTGTGACCTAGACAAGAAATGGTTACCGATGCCTTACTAGTTGTCCGATGGAGATTTAGAGACAATAGTTAATTGGCCTACAGCATGGACATAACTGGTCAGCTTGGAGGAAGTACTGACAGGACCCCCGACAAATGCACTAGTTAATCTTGTGCATAAGGATGACCATTAGAGTCACCATGATTTTGATGCAAAATTGACAAAGACACCCACTGACTCGGAAGCAAAGTGCGTATTTGAAGAGTCAAGGATGAAGAGGTGTCAGGAACAGGGTGGAAAAAGAAGCGTGGCACCAGGGATGGAGATGCAGTTGAATCAGCTCATCACAACGATTACAATTGCAACGGATGAGATGACCGAAGAGATGAAGAAATCAACACAAGAGGGGTTTGCTGAGGTAAGAACATGACTTGATTCTTTATATGATGTAGTTTTGAAGAAAGCACCAGAGGTAGTGACTGTGCAGGATTTTGGCTCAATCAACACTAGGAAACAGGTTCATGTTGGTCCAGGAAAGAGCATAAGGAAGAAGTAGAAGTGCAAGGCAGGAAAAATAAGTGCGCGACAAGAAGAAAGAGGTAAAGGAAGGAAATGAAGTGTAGAGGAAAGAAAGTTGTGACGAGGATCAGTGTGATGAAGGAAAAGAGAATCTACGAGCAGGTAGAAGAATAAAGGCTGGGAAGTGATAGGTCAGGAAGATTGTAGGTGCTCGAGTTGGCAGAAGACTAAAGGACGGTTTTCGTGGCTAGTTATGACCTGTATAAATGGACTGAAAGATGTTTCCGTGTCTAGTTATGGCCCGTGATAAATGCAATGAAGGACTATTTTGAGGCTAAGTATGTCCTATGATAAATGTAATGAAAGATTTTTTTATGGCTATTTATGACGGTAATAAATAAGTTGTACCTAGTCGACCCTACATGGTCTTATAAGTTGTACCACACTAGGAGCATTGCTGGAGGTAAGGTATAGCACCTCATCTCTTGAGAGAGTTGTCAATAATAGTAGTACTAGTGCTACGACTAGTGCACAGGGAAGTCCGCCTTCATTAAATCATTCATTAAACATCCCCGACGCTAACTCAATGGCTTGGGAAGATATTATATTACCTACATTCAATGGGAATGGAGCAGAAGATCCAAATAAGCATTGGTTCCTATGTGAAGTTGTTTGGATGGTTCACCAAGTTCATAATGCGGACATGAGGAAAGCGTAGATGATCATGACTTTGTAGGGTCGTGAGATGGATTGGTTTATAAAGTTTTCCATAGTACCAGTAGGAAACCCACAGAATACCTTGGATGAGATCCAACTCGTGATGCTTTGTGAATTCAGAAAACCTAAATTTGAGTTGCAGTGTATCACTGAGATAAAGGAGATAAATTTGTTACTGACAGACTCTGTATGGGATTTTCACCAGCAGTTTAAAAATTTAATGGAAAAAGTTAGTTTCCAAATGTTGGATGTACAACATAAAGAGTGGTTTATTGATGCGCTATTACCACACATCCGAGGGCCATTGATAAAACAAAATATTGTGTTGCAGATGGAAGCACTAGAAATAACGATGAATCTAGAATCCTCTCCGAACAGAGACGGTGGCATAGGAATGATGCATATTTAGTCGCAGTTGGCTAATCTAATGGTACAAATTCAGGAAATCGAGAAGAGAAAAGAATCCCAAGAAGAATTATGGTGCACAATATGTAGAATGAACGGACACACCAAGGATAATTGTCCATGGTACATGAACTATATCTCGTCGGGTACACCTATTCCATTGAGTACTCAAGGACTACCCTGGTGCTAAATATGCCAGACTAGAGGGCATCACGATGAGGACTGTTTACACTTTTAGAAGAGTGTAAGTACCCCAACTATCTTTTTTGTAAATTATGTAAGTCAGTAGGAAATGATGAGAAGGATTGCAGAGCATACCATCTCTTGAAGGAAAAGATAGTCGACACCTACTTAATGATGAGCGACAGGAAGATTTAGGTTGAACAAGCACAAGCACACTACCATCCTGCGCATTTCCCATAAAATCAGTATCAGAATCAATACCCTACAAATCATTATCCATCGTAGCAACCACACCCTCAGGGAAGGGGGCGGGGAAACTTTAGAGGAAGAGGAGGAGGAGGACTTGGAAAAGGAAGAGGTTAAGTTGTATGCTACAATTGTGGCCAATCGAGACATTATGCTAGATATTTCTAGGATCCTACAAAGACATGTTCATATTGCAAAGCACAAGACCATAATGTGGAACAATGTCCCCATTTGATTGCAAAATGGCAAGGCCGCTGGAGTTCCCAACCCTGTACAGAATCCAAATCCAAATCCTAACCTAAATGTGCAAATGATTGCTACTGATCCAAAAGAACCAAGTGTTGCTGTTATAACACGAGGAGGTGTTGCGACTGGAGCTGATCAAAATATACCATAGGAAATGCTGCAGGTGCGACCCATGGCGTAGAAGAAGGTACCATTCGACGTAAAAAAATAGACACACATATTCTTGGACATGCAACCAGAGTAGATCCCGAACAACCACTGAACTTAGCCAAAGTCAAGGAAATGACTGAATGTTTCCAACATGTATTCCAGAAGAAAGATCCAAATAAGGTTAGTAAGCTCAAGTCATTTTTGTCAAGTTGCTTAGCGCTGATCCATGATAAATATGCTTTCGTAGAACTACAAGTGCTTATAGAAGAAACCCCGTCGCAACCTAAAAATAGAGTTAACCATGTTAGAAAGAAATTCAAAACCAGGCATGAGTTGAGAATGGCTGCGTGGATAGGAGACTACGACATGGATTACATTATCATGGATATGGGGTTGGGCCTCAATATTTGGCACGACAAAATTGGGAGAGCATGGGAAATCCATGCTTGGACTAGTCCCCTATCTAGTTGAGGCTTGCAAATCAGGAGATGGTCCTACCGATTGGTAGGTTGAGTCAAGTTCCCGTCGACATCGAGGGAATGCGCACATTTGCAGACTTTGAAGTTATCAAAATTCTTGATGATACAAACCCGTATCCCATGCTTCTGGGGATATATTGGGAAATCGACATCAGACAATCATAAATTTTAAGAAAATAATCCTCTCATTTTAGGATTATGAGATGAGGGTAGTGTCGCCCATTGATCCACTGGAAGGAAAACCATATGTCGAACCAGTCTACAGTGAAGTACATGGTGATTATCTAGACCATATCTATAATTTCAGTTCCTTAAAAGATGATTACATCAATCCTATAGTGGATGGGAACTTGATCTGGAGGAGTACTAGCTCATGCACATCAGATTCAGGAAAAACATTGGAGAATTGGAAAAGCAGACTGCATGAGGTCTCTATGAGTATATGAGTAGGATAACTAGGTTTGTGCAATGGGTGGAGAATCAATCGAGGGAGTTACCAACATATGAGGGCTTACCTAATATTGTGACCTTCCTAAGTGAGTTTGAAGGACTGGTAACAAAACCGCAATGCTTGTTTGTGTTAGAATATGTGCTGAAGGCTATGCCAGATAGATGGTGGGGTACGCATAATTAGTCTATATCTGAATGGCCACAATGCATAAGATTGTTAAAAGTTAGATTCGACAAAGAAGTCATAGTCTTGCATCATAAGTACACAAGGATGTCGAACCCTGTCGACCACCTAAATCAGTGTCACACATCATTTGTAGAATACCCACGATAGGAATGGGTCCATCATTTCATACACACATTGGAAATGACACCCATGAGCTAGTATACATCCATGGAGTTGCGACAAGGAACTCATGATTGGGATGAGGTGGTTAAGAAATTTGTGCACACCTTTGCATTTGCTGATGAGCAGCCAACAGTTGATGCTACACTTCAAACAATCAAGGAGAATATATTCGCTGAAATCCCTGTCGAAGTGGAAAATTCCCACTTGTGCAACGCAACCATATAGCAATGGATGGCTTGTTACAATATGGCTGGAGAACCAGATGATGATCCTACCAACATTAACATAATATAATCAAAGGGTATTCACAAAGTGGAAGGAAGTGGTATTTCGAGCGAACAGTTCCTCAAGCTGTTGAAAATCAATAAATTTAACATTGGTTCTTCAGAAAACCCAAAGTTTGCCAATATAGGAGATTATTGGGATGATGAGACAGTCGCAAAGATCACAGATTTGGTGCATGAATCTCAGGATCTCTTCCCTACCAACTTCTTGAAGATGAAAGGAATAGTACGAGATCTGGGGGAGATGAAAATACCCCTGAAACCCTATGCAAAACCAGTTAAGCATTGAACTTATAGGTTAAATCCAAGGTATAAAGAGAAGGTGAAAGATGAGTTGGACCGAATGCTTGATGCATGAATCATTGAACTTGTTGAAGAATCAGAATGGATCATCCCTATCGTGATTGAATATAAGAAGAAAACAGGTGAAGTCAGAATCTGTATCGACCTGAGGAAGCTGAATGACGCATTCCTGCATGATCCATTCCCAACACAATTCACAAATGAAGTACTTGAAAGAGTTAGAGGATAGGAGATGTATTCATTCACCAATGGATTTTATGGCTATCATAAGGTCATAATGGAGAAGGAGGATCGACACAAAATGACCTTTGTCACAGAATGGGGATGCTATCAGTATACGGTAATGCCCTTTAGACTCAAGAATGCTCCTGTTATTTTTTCTAGAATAGTAGTCTCTTCTTTCAAAGATTTTATACATAAATTTCTTGAATTCTACTTTGATGTTTGGACTGTGTTTGGTCGAGTAAGAGACCATATTGAGAGTCTACACATGATGTTGGAACAATGGCACCAGTATCATATCGCGCTTAACTTAAATAAATGTATTTTTTGCAAACCATTTGGTGTATTATTAGGACATGTCTTGTGTCGCGACGTAAATTTGGTCAACCCAATGAAGTTTTCAATTATCCTTGACTTACCATTGCCTACATCAGTCACACAACTCAGATCAGTGCTAGGACACACTGGCTATTACAAGAAATTTATCAGGGGATATGTAGAGATAACTGCACCTATGGAGAAACTTTTGAAAAAGGATGCAAGGTTCTAGTGGACAGAATCCAAACAGAAGCTTGTCAGGAAAGCTTAGAAAAGTTAAAGAGTAAGATGGCCACTACGCCAGTATTGATATTTATCGACTGGAAGAAGTAGTTCCATGTTCATGTCGATGCATCATCTGTTGCGCTCGGCATAGTCCTAACACAACTGGGTGAGGGAGCGCTTGACCACCCTATTACTTTTTCCAGTATAAAACTGTCAACGATAGAGAAAAAATACATGATGAAAGAGAGAGAGGGACTCGCCATGGTATATGCACTACAGAAGTTCCAACACTAGTTGGGTGGAAATTTTAAAATGTACATTGACCATTCAACATTAAAATATCTGGTGAACAAGCCATTGTTGGGGGGGAATATTTGTCGATGGCTCCTCCTTTTTCAAGAATTTGATTTTGAAGTCATTATTAAACCTGGTTGACTGAATGTGGGGCATGATCACTTATCGAGGATAGAAAGGGGTAAAGAACCAACCATCCTAGAGGATAAATTGTCCAAAACACAATTATTTGTGGTCATCATGGTTGATAAAAAGTTTGAGGCTATCATTCACCTTTTGAGTACAGGTTATGCGCCTGAAGGGTTCACCACTATGTAGAAGAAATAGTTGGTCGTCAAAGTCGCTGATGATACGTTGATTGCAGGATTGTTATATTTTTTTATCATTTAAGCAATATGATCTAGGATCTTATCTGAGAGAATAACATGCACAAGAATAATCACAAGAGATAAGAGACACAAATAATTTTCCTCGGGGAAACCATGAAGGAAACCCCCCCACAAATTCCTCAGAGATAGAATGAGCACCAATGGCAGTAGTAAAAACCAAAGACTGAAAATATGATCTCCAACAGTTGCTCTCTCTCTCTCTCTCTCTCTCTCTCTCTCACTTGAGAAAGCTTCTCCTCTCTCAGTCATGCACCCCAGTTGAGTGAGTGTGTGTCTGTGTAGAAATGAGGAGATCCTCACTTCTATTTATATTCTTCCATTCGCTTTATGTCCACTCCAACAAGTCGGCCTCACTTAACAATTACTTACCAGGGCCAACTTCTCTAGGAGAGTCTAATAACCCTAGTGCCCCACAACTATGGGGAATTTTCCCTCCGATCAACAAGGACGGTTAACCTTAACTCAATTGTGGGGACTATTTCCCTGAATTACAATGGAGGGTTAACCTAAATGAATTTACATGATTTGTTTATATTATTGATTCTCCCGATAGGAACATCGGGGTATGACATGACTCAATTACATTACAGATACTTCCTGATAGGAACATCGAGGTACAATACATAAGATATACAAGTGAATACATTCTGAAGTTACAAATACATTAAAACTCCCTCTTAACTAGGAAGGTATTCTCTCGACACAATTTATCAGCACAAATATTCTTCTTTGGATCAAGTCTGGATCATCATCAAAGCTGGATCATCACTGGATCATCACTCGATCAACATCAAGTATGGATCATCACTGGAACAACATCAAGTGTGGATCTTCACTGGATCAACATCAAGTCTAGATCATCACTGGATCATCATTAAAGCTATATTAACATCGGATCATCATCAATAGATCATCATTGGATCATCATTACTATATCATCATCAAAGATGGATCATCATTGGATCATCATCACTAGATCATCATCATTACTGCTTTTGCTATCTTGATCAACTAGTGCTATCTCTCAATTCTTCTCGTCATAGGAAGTTCTACAGAGCCAACCCTTTTTCATGCTGGTTGTAGGCCTATCCTCCATGTAGGTCTTCATCATATCCAACACTTATATCTGACCATGAATGAACCATGTCAGAAAGGCCCGCCCAACACTTACATTTGACCATGGGAGGAACACATCCAAGAACCATGTCACAAAGGCATGCCCAATACTCACATATGACCATGGGAGGAACACATCCAAAACCCATGTCAGAAAGGCCTAGCACTCACATCCGACCTCATCTTGTCAGAAAGGATCCGCAGTTACATTCGACCTCATATTGTCAGAAAGGATCTACACTTACATCCAACCTCATCTTGTCAGAAAGGCTCTGCACTTATATTCGACCTCATCTTGTTAGAAAGGCTCTGCACATACATCCAACCTCATCTTGTCAGAAAGGCTCTGCACTTACATCCAACCTCATATTGTTAGAAAGGATCTGCACTTACATATGATAATGTGGGAACACATCCCACAATCACATCAGAATGGCTCTACACTTATATCTTCTCATGTGGGAACACATCCCGCAATCACATCAGAATGGCTCTGCACTGATCATGTGGGTACACATCCCACAATCACATCAGAATATCTCTACAGTTATATCTAACCATGGGAGAAACTAATCCTACCACCATGTCAGAAAGGCACAACACTTATATATGACCATGGGAGGCCCCACCTACCACCATGTCAAAAAGGCACATCACTTATATCTGACCATGGGAGGCCCTACCTACCACCATGTCAGAAAGGCTCATGGACTCATCACTTCCCCTTGGAGGGAACCTCGATCTGGAGAATACCAAGCTTCTCCTTGAAGTACTCAAACTTCACTCTAGCCATTTCTAGCATAGAATCACATCAAGGCTGATTACATCCAAGGATAACCTACGAGCTTCGCGAGGATCGATTACATCCGAGGACAACCTACATGACTGTTTACGTCTGAGCCACCTATGAGATTCGACAGTATTTTATGCTCAGACAACCTGTGTCACTGGCTATACTAGAACTCCTTCTTTCGAGAGATCTCGATCTGGATCACATATAGGAGATTCACTTCTCCTCTGCACGTCATAGAAAAATTCAAGTAAGATCAACTAAATCAAACAATAGTTTTTAAAAGAAACATACTAACTCCCAAATATCAAGTGGCAACATATTTTTCCTTGGCTATACTCAGCGCCATGTAAGACTCCATCTTGCTAAACCAAGAGATCGTACTTGATCCCATACTGAAGCAACACCTGAAAGTGCTCTTCCTATCAATGGCACTTCCTTCCCAATCCAAATCCACATAACCCTCGAGGTTAATCTTCAAATTTGTATCATACTTGAGCCCATACTCAACTGTACCCTTTAGGTACTTCAGAATATGCTTTGCAGCAATCAGGTGAACATGTCTTGATGTGTTCACAACAAAGAAAATATCTGGTCTTGTATTCATCAGGTACATCAAGGAACAAATCATCTAACGATACATCATAGCATTAACAGAATCTGATGAATCATCACTTAATAGATTTGGGTTCGATGCCATAGGTGTGGCCATGTCCTTGTAGTCCATCATCCCGAACCTCTTTAGGATCTCTACTGCATACTTCCCTTGTCCAAGGAAGATTCCATCCACACTCTGCCACACCTCCATGCCTAGAAACTAGTGCATTACACTCAAGTCCTTTATCTCGAACTCAGTAGCAAGTCTCCTTCTTGCAACTTTAATGAGTTCCTATTTTCTATCAGGAACAAGTCATCGACATATAGTAGGAGCATCACTGGTCTTTCGCCTTCAACCTTGAAGTAAAGGTTGGAATCCTCTTTACTCTCAGTAAATCCTAAAGCCATCAGCAAGCTGTCCATCTTGTCGTACCATGTCGAACCTCAGGATATTCTGCAGTCACTCCCTCTAAAGCGGAGAATTATTATGCCTCTACCTATCATAATCTATGTATCCCCTACAGGAGTGACAAGTAGCTTCCTCTGCTACTATTATTCTATGTATCCATCTAGGGCCACTGGATACCAAGATCCTCTATCTTGAAAACATTTTTCTTGCACCCATCTGTGATCTTGTCATCCTCTATAGGATTTCATCTTCAACCTTGTAGCAAAGGTTAATATCTTCATCACTCTAGGTGATCTTCAAGCTCCTCTTATACCATGGGTGTCTTCTGAGCTCATACAAGGCCTTGTTTAATTTGCAAACATGAGTCTGCCTATCATTTGCCTCAACTCCCACTAGCTACAAATGTCTCTTCGTAGTCTATGCCTTCTTTCTGTGAGAATCCTTGTGCTACGAATCTTGCCTTGTATCCCATGATGTTGTCATCTACTGCATGCTGGATCTTGTAGATCCATATGGAAGATACTACGGACTTCCCTTTAGGTCTCGATGCCACATCCTAGACATAATTCTTCTTGAACTGGTACTCTCCTTCCCTTACTTCTTGGATTCTTCTTTATCGCTGGAAGGTTATTCATCAATGATGTTGCTCAAGAGTGTTACATAACTGCACTATCTTTGATATCTCTTCTTTGAAAGTATCATCATATTATTCTTCATTTTGGATTATTTCTTGGAAATGTAGTCACTTCTTCTTTGGAACAAGTCTCATCCTTATTTTCTTGTAGGCGATTGTACATGATCTTTCCTATAATTCAAATGCATTAGTTGTATGGTTAGAAACATCTCATAAGGTATGTTCATAATGAAAAAATTATTTTTCATCAAGATATAATCATGCAACTATTTTAGCCAATACAACATTCATCCATATCTTACGGAAACTTTCTAGATTCCTTCCATCTCTATCAGGACAACATTGAGATTGTGCACTAATCCAATATGTCAGCAAAGAGGTTTCATTCTATATAAGTAGCAATGGAGATTTGTATGGCACCATGAGCTACTTACCCATCACATGCATATTAGTAGTATATTGGAAAACATTCTATCATGCATAACACATCAACTGAATATAAACAAATGGATAACAAAACAATATCATGAAATGACAATTGAATACTTATCTTTATTTGTTTCATGGGTAGACTCCTTCTTGAGCCTTCCGCTTCATCATCTTCTTCATTCATGAAATCATCATTTCTTATCCAAATGGATAAGAGGTTCTTCAGAATTGAGTCCTTCATATTCCTCATCGCTTGAGGGATCTTCTTTGAATAGTGAGAGCTTTATCTTTAGTTGCTCCCATTTCCTCTTCTCTTATTATGAGTCGATCTTCTTCTTGTGTGTGCTCTTCCCAGAGTCTGCTGAAAGTAATCACTTCTTTCTGGAATACATTCCTCGAATGAATGAATCCCATGATCCTCGGAGGCCATTCAAGGTGGTTATCACAACATCTGCATTCTCTACTTCTTCATCTAGTGCTTCAAGTTATTCTTTGATTTGAGAGACCCTTGTAAAGTATGACTGCATGGTCTCTGCATTCTGGATCTTCACATTCTTCAACTGGTTTCTCAAAGTCATCTTTCGATTTATGTTCTTCCCTTCAAATAGCTTGGTCAAGGATCAAATATCTCTTTAGGTGTCTTTAGGGAAGACACTTGTGGTATAAGGTGATCCTTGATTGAATCAGCAATGATATTCTTGGCCTTGACCAAGTTCTTCTTGTGTAAGGCTTTAGCCTCATCTCCCTCTAGAACTGGAACCTCTCTACTTATGTAGGTGTCCAATTAATTTCCTTCAAGAACTAGTGAGATCCTATAATTACATTCTTGGAAGTTCTCATCCTCACCAAACTTGTCATCAAGCTGGTGTGATTAGTCATTTTGAAATGAGAACCTCAACTGTAAATAGCAAAAGATTAGATCTTACCGATTTGAGGTGTTCGTCCTGGTTCTGGAGCTGGTTGATCTAGGGTTTGTTAGAGAAACCCTAATTTTCAAAACTTGGAATATTTTAGATCTTATTGGATAGAAATATAGAACTCTTCAAGGCAAGATTTCCAATGTACTCCTTTTCTGAAAACAATGGAGGGAAGCTCCCGAAACAGGAAGCCCTAGTTTTTCAATTTCTTCTACAGAAATGCGTGATACTATTTCTGTGGTATCTCTGAAATTACTACTCCTCCATGTCTGAAATGTTGTACTAAGGTAAGTTTGTTTGTCCTATTTCCAACACCATAGGTTTGAGAAGAATTGGTTTCTCCAATTGGGACTTATGATAGTTTTCCCAAGGTGACTTATTTCAGGACTGTTAATCATAGTGAACTTGTACAGACTTCCACATGTCACTGTTTCACCTTTGGGGTTTGAAACTTTTACAACAGAAATTAAAGTCTGTTTCCTATCTGTAGAATCTTGATAAATTGAATTTGGATATTTGTATCCTGAGATATAGCAATTCTCCCTATGTGTCCTATTTAGGGATGAATCCTGGAAGAAGCTAGAACCCTGATTTGTAGGAAACATATCTCCCAGAATATAGCGAATCGGAGGCTTAAATTTTTACACAGGGTACATCAGAAGTTTATCTTCATCATGTAAAAATGTTGGCCCTTTATACTTCTTCAATCCCAAGATATAGAGAATGTACCAAAACAACCCGTTTTAGTATTTTAGGGTTTTCCAGGCCCGGGGTCAAACTGGGGTTTGTCTTTTCTAAAGTTTTACCCAACCAAAAATATCGACCTTGGTCTCTAAAATTCGATTTTGATGAGGAGAGAAATCCTATGCCAAGATCACTCAAAAATTCCTCTTCTACAAAAATCCCTAATTTCCCGCAGGAAAAACTGAAAATGCCCAGAATCAAATTCTGCTTCGACGAAAAGATAGGCCCTTTAATGGAGAGTTATCCTAGCATCCTTTTGTTGATGGATTGTGGAGAGAGACCCAAAAAGTAAGAATACCTAGCTTCTACAGCTTCATAATGTATTCTTCTCAGGTTAGCTCTGATACCATGTTATGTTTTTTATCATTTAAGCAATATGATCTAGGATCTTATCTGAGAGAATAACATGGACAACAATAATCACAATAGACAAGAGACACAAGAATTTTCCTCGGGGAAAAAATAAAGGAGAAAATGCAGCAAATTCCTCAGAGACAGAATGAGCACCAATGGCAGTAGTAAAACCCAAAGACATAAAATATGATCTCCAACAATTGTTCTCTCTCTCTCTCAGTTGAGAGAGCTTCTGCTCTCTCACTAGTGCGCCCCAGTTGAGTGAGTGTGTGTTTGTGTATAAATGAGGAGAGGCTCACTTTTATTTATATTCTTCCATTCACTTTATGTCCAATCCAACAAGTCAGCCTCACTTAACAATTATTTACCAGGGCCAACTTCTCTAGGAGATTCTAATAACCCTAGTGCCCCACAATTGTGGGGACTTTGCCCTCCGATCAACAATGAAGGTTAACCTTAAATCAATTGTGGGGGTTATTTCCCCGACTTACAATGGAGGGTTAACCTCAATGACTTTACATGACTTGTTTACATTGTTGATTCTCCCAATAGGAACATTAGGATATGACATGACTCAATTACATTACAGATACTTCCTGATACGAACATCAGGGTACAATACATAAGATATACAAGTGAATACATTCCAAAGTTACAAATACATCAACATGGAAACCTATACAAGATGTGCCCTGATGAAAAATTGCAGTGATGTGTTTTCAAGCATGAATGACATTGGATAATGAGTGAAGCACATACCGGTGTCACAGGAGGACACTGCACTGGAAAGGAAAATGTGCGCAATATATTGCAAGATGCCTTATGGTGGCCGACCATACATATGGATACAAAGAGATTTTGTTGATGCTGAAATGTTTTCCATAGAACTGTTATACCCAAATCTTGTCACCACCATGTGATAATACCCTTGAATTACACATTTCCCCTTAATCCCAGCATCTGGAGTGGAAACCCATGTTTTTTTGTCAATCTTACATAAAAATACTCAGCACCGCGCTTTTTTGGTTAACCATGAGCAGTACCTTGCTCGCACCTCTTGTATCTTGTTTACCATAAGTGGTGCCACTACCTATGGACTTTGGTCCATAAGTGGTTCTAACCTAAACCACTCTGTCATAAGAGGAGAAAAGTGGTACCTTGGGTAAAATGGGAAAAAGAGAAGTTTCTCGAGGCTTCTACATCATAAGCCTCGTGTCCTATCTTATCCCTAACATTGTGGGTCAGTTGAGCTTGAGATCCCCAATCATATGATCTTAGAGGCCACTTCATCCACAAATATCTCAACCATTCCTATCCATTGAGCCTTATAAATACAAGCTCATGTCCATGGTTGAGGGGGAGAACTTTAGAGGTATTGTTATGTTGTTGGATTGACCACTTGGCCCAAGCCATTTGAGAGCATAGAGAGAAAAGTTGGAGGTTATGGGGATGAAGTGTTGGTTTCATGGAGATGCATGTCGACACTAAGGCTTAATTGGTTGTAAAATTCTCCATTCATATTAATGCAAAGCCAATTTCCGTCCCACATTACTGTTGTTTTGATTTCGTATGTAAATGTTGTTGGATTCCTTAGTCACTGACATGGATAAATATATTATGTTTTGGTACCTTTGATGTGTTTGCGTGTTTGATCTAATTGCAGGTACATAGGTTCACTATTGAAGAAACATTCCAGGTGTCTACGACATCCAAGGAGGGTATTCATCCTTTGTCGTTCACTCATTTGTTCTGGATCTAAACTATTCAAACCAGAGGAATAGCTTCTGTCCACAGAAGGTGAAATATTCCTACTTACAAATTTGGCGACTCTGCTGGGGAATAGATATATGTATCAGTTGATCTGATCTTCCTCAGTTATTCAACTCTTGTTCGAATACAGGCTCCTTCTCTAACTCTCTTCAGTCAGATCTGCTATCTGACTCGGTGGATTTTGGTTTGAAACTTCAAGATCTATCTAGATCTGAATTATTCTGACCTTTTATGCCCTCTTTTATTCTCAATCTATCAGTTTTTACCTTGATCTGATATTTTTCTGAATTGATCTATCGTTCTCCTTTATGTTTTGGATTTATATAGGGAACCGCGCTTATGCAGTTGGCGAGAAGCGATGCCACCACCTGAACCTAGTTAGCAGCACGCAGTGCCATTGCCCAAGTCCTATTGGCGAGAAGCGGTGCTGGTCCAGAACCGCTCTGTCAGGACCCCTACAGTGCGGTACCAGGTAGGTATCATTCCAAGACCTCTTTTTTCTCATTTTTTGTAAAAAAATTGAGTTAATTTGCTTTCAGCCCTGCACTGTTAGGCTTGTGTATTAGAATTTGGTACTTGTGGTTTGAAATTTTATGGTTAAATATTGGTTTGATTGGAAAATTCAAAATCTAGGTTAGGCTTATTGATTGTTCATTCACTTTTGTGCTTGTTGGTTGTGATTGTGAAAGAACTTCTTGTTTTTTGAAAAGCTTAGGGTGTTAGTAATATCTCTTTTCATTTCTGTTACATAGACTGAGAAAAAAACATTTGATTAGCATCTTAGTTTCATTTTTTTGTTTTCATAGAGAACTTCTTTTTATTCCTTTAAAGAAGAAAATTTTTGACTGAGATTAGGGTATCATCATTGAGCATTAGACATTGGATCTCTGATTGGAATTACAATCTTTCAGGATCTTTATGTTCTTTTGTCTCATATGCATTTAGTACTATCTCATCAAAATAAAAATATGGTAGTTTTAAGTTAGATTTATCTATGTTTTAATAAAAATTGAAAAATAGAGTGCATATGCATGTAGTGTACTTCTTGTTTTTTCTTTTAGGAAAAGAGATTCTTCCCCTTCTTATTGCTTTCAGAAAAGAGAAATCAGTTTGGAAAGTGTTACTTTTCTGTGATTTTGTGTTCAAGATTGTTGTTTGGAAATATTTTTGGTTTTGAAACAAAACAAAATACTCTTTTTCCCTCCCGTAGGTAGGCATACTGAACGATAAAGTGAAATATTTGCATACGCATATTGCATGGTTTTACTTTTTCTGTCAAAACACCATGCATTCACCTAATCGTCCACTTTAAAATTAACGTTAGTTATAGGTTAAAATTTACATAGAAATTGGAGTGATAGGTTAGAGACGTGTTTGGGCATCGTTAAGCGTAGGAGTTGTCGTTATTTATCTGCATTACATCCCGGGACTCGCGCGGTTCTTCCATGTACCATCGATATATCGAACGACCTTTCACATACCCTTGAGGTATATAGAAAGGTACTTCACGCACTCGATTGTATATCAGAAGGCCCCTTGTGTACGGTTATGCATTAGACAACACTACTACCGATTCAAGCTCCCACGTACCTTGAGTATATCGGGAGACCCCACTAGGATACCTTATCCATCTGAGAAAATCCCTTTGGCTATATTTCTTGGAGCCATACACTGAAAAAAAACATTTAGGGAGATTACTTTGCACGTACCCTACATGTATATCATGAGTGGCACCTTCTTGACAATCTTGGTGAGAGACCTGACTATTTGAACTCCTCCTGTCATTTTAAGTATGCTTGTTTGACCTATAGCTTGTGTAGGGAAATTGTTTGGTGTGTTTTCTAGTTTTTCAAACCCTAGGTTAGACAGGAACTATACAAACTGGCTAAGTTAAGACAGTCCAGAAGAGTACGGGGCTTTCCACCCAATTTTATTCTCAGTTCAGGAGAAAATCCAACAGAAGCTATCGACCAAGGAGCTGCTACCACCTCCCAAGTGGAAGATAATGTGGTTGCAGAAAGTGGAGGACCATATTCTTCACACTCGCCTCCCTTGGTTCGACAACCTTCTTAGAAAAACACCTCGTTCCATTCTCCCATAGAAAGTCATGTTGATGATACTACCTGTTCGGATTATGGTCCCAATATTCCATTTTGGGATACCTCTATAGGACAGGCCATTGCCTCATTTGGCATCCGTTTTAACTCTTATAGAGAAGTTTCTCTAGATGAAGAAGAAAGTAGAAAATACCATGCAACCATTCTCTGTGCACAGGAGATTAAAAGAAAAATAGATGACATATTGGGCACACCACCATCATGCTCCACAGCTGTTGCTGTGGGAGACCGTTCACTTGCCGATTCTATGAGACCCATTGAACCGATTATAGATCACACAGTAACACCACACAACCCAGGTCAAACTACCAACCCCACCACCTCCTGTGTTATGTCTGTTCCTAATCCTCCCAGGTCTTCTGCACCTGGGGCCCAACCTTCACTTCCTATTTCGTCATTACCTTCTAGTGCCGGGGGGCAACCCCCGGCACGACCTACGTTATCTGGCATTGAAATTGTACCTATTCAAGGATAGACCTCTCATATAGAACAATCTACAGTTTATTTCCCTCCCACCCATACTAATATGGCTAATCCCCCATCCAGTTTAGGTAAGCCCTTGGGGGCACAACCTGTAACCATTCAGTCTTCTGGAGGCTATGGTTATCAAATACCTGTAGGAAATATTAATTGTCCATCCAATCCTACAGGAATACCTTATGCTGGAATTCCATACCCTAGTAATAATTTCACGCCATGGGGGAATCCTAACTGGTCTTACATGCCAGCTATGGGAGGGATACCCATACATACTGTGGCAGGTGCTAGAGGACCCCCTCATGGTGGTCCTCCCCTTGGGGGGCCTAATGGTATTGGAGGGCCTGATGGCTTTCCTCCTTATGGTCCTAATGGTTCTAGTGGTCTTGGGGGGTCTGGTGGCTTTCCCCCTAATGGCCCTGGAGGGTTTGGTGGCCCTCCTCCTAGTGGTTCTAGAGGCCTTGGAGGTTTACCTCCTAGTGGACCTGGAGGGTCTGGTGGTTCACCTCCTGGTGGTCTCAGTGGTTCTAGTGGTCCCATAGGTCCTGGTGGTCCTCCTCCCAGAGGACCTAGTGGTCCTTACGATCCTGATCCCAAAAATCGAGCCCCCGTGGGTGGATTTTTCGTTAGTTCTTCGTCACAACAATTTGTCTATCAGTCCACTTACAGTCCTACTGGTAATTATATGCCATATCAATATTACCAGTATGTGCAACCTAACCATCAGTTACCTTTCCTAGCAACTTTGGACTTTCCTGACTTGTCCAAGTTGACTAATGGCCCCATTCGACACAATCCCTCGTGGCCTCCCATTCCGTTAAAGTTACCATCGGACATCCCAAAGTTTGATGGGAAGCAGGGAAATGATCTGAAAAACCATGTCATGACATTCCATCTATGGTGTTCTTCAAAATCCCTCATGGATGATTCAGTTCGGTTATGACTCTTTCAACAAACTTTGACTGGTACAACCGTGAAGCGGTACATTGAACTTACACAACATTCGTTTCTGGATTTTGGCTCCTTGGAAACCATGTTTCTTACACACTTTTAGCTCATCTGTTATGAAATGGGTACTGATCTCTTAACCTCTCAGCGATAGAATTCCTCCACCCACATATTCGATCAAATCCATGAGTGGAGAAGGCGGAGAAGGATTATTAAGGCCCCTATTCTGGATCAGTTATTAGCTGATTGGTTTACCAAATCTTTGTTTCCTCCAATTTCCCGAGATGTGGCTATGGGTGGTGTTGTTACTGAAGAGCAGGCTATTAGTCGAGCCCAGTATCTAGACTTGGTCTATTCCCAGTCTAGAACTCTTTATGACTTGATTTCTCAAACTCCTCGCCCAAGCATCGATCCCGCCAAGCCACCAACAAAAGTACCTGTTGATGGGATTGTTGGTTCAATCCAGTATCTGTCAGCAGGGAAACCTGTAAGCAACCCTAGACTACCACCCATACTCCTTCAACTCCTAAGGTTTCCATCAAGGTCAATTCTATTCAAAGTACTCAAACCTCAGGAAATAATAAAAAGAAGGGTAAAAGTAAGAATAAAAAACTGGAAACCAACAGGAGAATCCAAGACCAACCAACAATGATAACGATAAAGGGAAGAGAAAGGAAAAATATCCATGTTTTCTATGCAGAAGTGACCATTTCACAAATGAGTGTCCCCGTCGGGATGAAATCTCCCAATTTCTGACATCAAATCCCACACCTGCAGTACTCACGGATCCTTTTCCCTCTCAACAACAACTGATAGACCACATGTCTAATCAGGGTAACTCTAGTTTGTCAGAGGAAATTCGTATGATGTCCTTGGATACTATTAATCTACAAAATCGAAGTCAGAATTATGACAAACCCATAGACAAGAAAGAATATCATTCTTCTTCATGGAAAGCTCCCTCTACTAGTTTTCCTGAGTCCTCATCTGCTGTCCCCCTAACCATTGAGAAGCCTACTCTCAACATGATTTTTCATCCACCCAAGAGTACTATTTGGAAGGCTGTAATCAACCCTAATGCTCGAGCTGCTCAATTTTCTAATGTAGTTGAAGATCTCTCTTAGGAACCTTGTGCAATGTCTACCTTAGAAGTAATCGAAAGTTGTCCTACACAGCACACAAACTTGTTAATGGCATTAGGAGCTTTAGACCATAGATAATACTAATTTGATTCATTTCAATATTGAGAGCTATAAGTCTAGGCTACCTTATAAACTCACTTTTCAGATCATTATGAAAGTAGTGGGAAAGAAGGTTTTTTAGAACGATACTAGATGAAGGAGCTTCAATCTTGGTTTTGTCTCTATCTTGTTGGAAAGCTCTCGACTCTCCCGAGCTTGTAACATCATCTACGACTCTAAATGCCTTTGATGGATGAGGTTTCCAGCCCCATGGTCTCATATCATCCCTTGCAGTCGAGCTTGAGGGAAAAACCATTTCTATTAAAGAAGAAGTGGTAGATGCCCCGTTAGATTACAACCTCCTTCTAGGAAGAAATTGGTTCTATGCCATGACTGCTGTCGCTTCAACAGTATTCCGAATAGTCCAATTTCCGCATCTAGGGAGAATTGTTACTATTGAACAACTTGATTTCTATACACTAGATGTTACTACCTCTACAGCTAATAACATCCCCATGTTAGGCCAGTCCCCTCCTCCTTACCAGTCGATTGGGGTAGGCATGTTGAAGGATTGATCCCTTATGGAGATTTTTCCATCCACTCCTCCTAACACGGATTCCGCGATAGTCCATATGATTGCCTCTTTTGATTGTGAGCCTAGGGGAAAACAAGTTGTTGAGTCCACCTCATTGAGTTCACACGAAGCAATGTGTGGCACCATTCAAACCCTTTCCAATGATCACATTGATGACCTTCATCTAGTGGCTTTGGATCCTTACCATTTACCTTACTGGTTAGAACCTTCTCTTCCTATTATGGATTATCTCTTTGAGATTTTTCCTTCTGATGAGTCCATTATGGAGATCATGAGTACGGATGAGTCCATTTGGGAGGATCACCATCACAGATCCATGTTCCTCCCCAACACCAGTTTGGTTAACCATGATTACGCATCCATGTTTCCTGCTGATATTGTCAATGTACCCCAAAGTCCCATATTGTTGCAAGACACAGATTCTGAAGGAAACCTTTGCAACATTACTCAGAAAAATCCGATTGACATATCAGCCAAGCCTGGTACCATCAAGCATGTTCATGTTGGGCAGAACTGCTCGACAGATGAATCTGAAGCATACAGGGAACTTTTTAAATAATTTCATGATATTTTTTCCAGGTCCTATGAAGATACACCGGGGATTGACCCATACATTGTGGTCCATGAGATTAAAACCTATCCCACAGCTAAGTCTGTCAGGAAAAAACTAAGGCAAGTCCATCCATGGAAAACTAAAATTGAGAAAATTCTCAAAGTGGGGTTTATTTATCTAGTACCCCTAATGGAATGGGTATCAAACGTTGTCCCTGTCAATAAAAACCAGGGCACCATTAGATTCTGTATCAATTTTAGGGATTTGAATAAAGCTTGTCCCAAGGACAACTTTCCTACTCAGCACATTGATTAGATTATCGACAACTGTGCTGGAAGTGTCATCTTCTCACATATGGATGGCTTCTCTGGCTATAATTAGATTAAGATATTACCCACCGATCAACACAAGACAACACTCATTTTCCCATGGGGAACCTTTGCATATTAGAAGTTACCTTTTGGCTTGAAAAATGCTGGAGCTACATTCCAGCGTGCGATGTCCTATGCATTTCACGATATTAAACATATTATTGAACCGTACCTTAATGACCTCTCTGCTCTTTCACAGCGATGGGAGGACCACCCTGGTCATCTTAGAGACATATTCCTGAGATGCCGTCATTATAATATACGGCTCAATTTGCATAAATGTGTTTTTTGCGTTGAGATGGGACATCTACTAGGTTTTGTGGTATCCAAAGATGGCATATGGATAGACCCTTTGAAAATTGCTGCCATTTTGGCTCTACCAGCCCCAACTAATCTCCTTGAACTCAAAAGTTTGCAAGGGAAGGAAAATTTCCTCCACCGTTTCGTATGCAATTTCGGAGAAAACGCACGGTTATATGCATCTCCTTAAAAAGGACACCCCATTCTTCCGGGATGACTAAGCCCAATGTGCCTTTGATAATCTCAAACATGCTTTGACTCATTCACCCATGATACACCCCCCAGATTATTCAAAGGACTTTCTCTTATATATTGCTGCCTCCACTACTACCATTGCTATGGTTTTGGTGCAGGAAAATACCAAAGGTCAGGAGCACGTGATTTACTATGCTAGTAAGAATCTTATGGATCTTGAAACCCAATATTCATGCATGGAGAAGTTAGCATTGGCCATGGTCATTGCTGTACACAAATTTCGTCACTACATTTTGCTCTGCACAACCACTGTATTGGCAGACCAAAACCCTATGTATTACATCCCGACTCGTCAGGTGCTCGGGGGAAAGTACTCTTGATGGATAGTCATGTTAAATTTTAATGGTTATATCATATCTTAAAACATTTAGCATCATAGCAGCATAACCATAAGCCAAAATATCACTGAAAGATAGACAAGAACAACTATACAAAAAATGACACAAATATTTATCCTGGGAAAACCCTAAAGGGAAAAACCCAGCAAAAGCTTCCTCAATATAGATGCCCCAAAAAGATAAAAGGTAAAACCAAAAGACTGATCAAAGACTGATCCTCCTCCTTCTCCAGCTACTTCTCTCTCCTTCACTAATGCACTACGCAAGTGAGTCTATGTGTTCCAAAGGAGGAGCGCCACACCTCTATTTATATTCATCTGTTCACTTTAATAATTAATTCCGACATGTAGGATCGAGTTAATCATGTAGGCTCAAGTTAATCATAGAGGATCGAGTTAAACATGTAGGCTCGAGTAACCACAACTGGGGTGCTAATGACCCACCTTTACAATTTGAGGGGACTACCTCATGACTCTTATTAGTTCTTCCGATTAGAAGCATCGGAGTATAAAGAAATACAATTGGTTCTCCTGGTAGGACCAACAGGGACCACAAAAAAGTACATATAGAATATTCTTCAAAGTTACAATATTTCAACACTCCCCCTTAACAAGAAGGGTATTCTACAACAACATCAACAACAACTATAGTAGGAGAGAGATAGAGGACATCATCAACATCATCAAGGTAACACATCTATAAATCATTGGAAGCTCTTCAACATCATGTAGTCTTCATCTTCAATCTTTAGTCTTCAGCAAAAGCAAAACCTTGACGACATCATCAACAACACTTTGACCTTTTGATCAGCAATAACATCTTCAGCACTTTGACCTTTCGATCAACAACATATTTAGCACTTTGACCTTTTGATCAACAACAACATCTTCAGCACTTTGACCTTTCGATCAGCAACAACATCTTCATCACTTTGACCTTTGATCAACAACATCTTCAGCACTTTGACCTTTCGATCAGCAACAACATCTTCAGCACTTTGACCTTTTGATTAGCAACAACATCTTTAGCACTTTGACCTTTCGATCAGAAACATCAACATCATCACACTCTGATCTTTCGATTAGAAACATCATCATCATCACACTCTGATCTTTTGATTAGGAACATCATCATCATCACACTCTGATCTTTCGATCAGAAACATCATCATCATCACACTCTGATCTTTCGATCAGAAACATCATCATCATCAGAAACAACCTGCAATCCATAGTACAAAGACAAAAGTATTTGGATCACTTTTGGACTTAAATACCAGGGATGATGCAATCCCACCACATTCTCGACAACCAAAGTCACTGGATTGATTACGGTATAATCAGTCCCTATCAATTTAGGACTAAGTCCAAGGATGATGCAATCCTACCACATTCTCAAGTATCGAAGTCACTGGATCCATTCTAAACCGAAGTTCATGAATGATACAATCCTACCACATTCTCGATGACCGAAGTCACCGGATCCATTCTGAATCGAAGTTCATGTATGATACAATCCTACCACATTCTCGGTGACCGAATTCACCGGATCCATTCTGAACCGAAGTTCATGGATGATACAATCCTACCACATTCTCGATGACCGAATTCATCGTATCCATTCTGAACCAAAGTTCATGGATGATACAATCCTACCACATTCTTGATGACCGAAGTCACTGGATCCATTCTAAACTAAGTTCACACATGATACAATGCTACCACATTCTCGATGATCGAAGTCACCGAATACATTCTGAACTGAAGTTCACAGATGATACAATCCTACCACATTCTCGAGAACCAAAGTCACTGGATCCATTCTGAACCGAGGTTCAAGGATGATACAATCCTGCCACATTCTCGAGGACTGAAGTCACCGGATCTATTATGGACATATGTCCCAGGATGATACAATCCCTGTTCATTCTCAGGGATCGAGGTCACCGGATCAATTTAGGGCAAGTGTCTAGGGATGATATAATCCCACTACAACACCACTAATCCCCCTTTTGAGGAAGGTCTTTCTGAACAACACCAAGCTTGTCTCGAAAGTGTTTGAACTTTACCCGTGACAGAGGCTTCATCAGCACATCATTATCTAAACCATCATCATCTACATCTTCAGTATGTGAATACTGAACTATCACCATCTGTATCTCCAGTATGTGAATACTGAAATCATTATCATCTATATCTTTAGTATAGAAATACTGAAAGCATCATCACCTCTATATTCAGTATAGAAATACAGAATCACCATCATCTGCATCTACAATATGTAAATACTGAAACATCATCTATATCTTCAGTATGGGAATACTAAAATCATCATCATCTATATATTCAGTATGGGAATACTGAAACATCATCACCTCTATATTCAGTATAGAAATACAGAATCACCATCATCTGCATCTACAATATGTAAATACTGAAACATCATCTATATCTTCAGTATGGGAATACTAAAATCATCATCATCTATATATTCAGTATGGGAATACTGAAACATCATCATCTCTATATTCAGTATAAAAATACTGAATCACCATCATCTGCATCTACAGTATGTAAATACTGAAACATCATCATCTGCATCTTATCTCATATGTAGAAAGATCGGATTTCTATGTGTTACGACGTAACACAGGGTTCTGTGTCATCACAAATCTGGTTATCACATAGAATCATTGTAGTATCCATATTTAGGTCAAAGAGACCTGATATCAGCTTCCGAAGCCATATGGCTTCACAAATTAGTAGAGAAATTTGCTATGTATTCTGCTTCAGCTGTGCTAAGAGAAACACTGGACTGTTTCTTGCTAAACCATGAACTCATAGCAGACCCTAAACAAAAGCATCTACCTGATGTGATTTTTCCTGTTTGAGATACTTCCATCCCAATCTACATTTGTATAGTCATACAATCTATAGTCATGGTTTCCATCACAATATAGACCAAAGTCTATAGTCCCTTTCAGATATCTCATCACATGTTTTGCGGCTATCAGGTGAACCCATCTAGGTTGAACTAGATATTGACTCAAGGTGTTCACAGCAAAACAAATGTCTAGTCTGGTATTTGTTAAGTACTTCAATGACCCAATAATCTGTCTGTATTGAGTTACATCCACTAACTCTGATGAGTCATCGACTAATAACTTTAGGTTGGAATCCATGGGTGTGGCCATGGCTTTGCAATCAAACATATTGAATATTTTCAATATCTCTTCTGCTTACTTTCCCTAGTTGAGAAATATTCCTTCTGAATTTTTCCATACTTCCAGACCTAGGAAATAATGCATTAACCCAAGGTATTTTATCTAAAATTCTTCAGCAAGCTTCTTCTTGCATTCTACAATCTGTTTCTCATTCCCTATTAAGAATAGATCATCCACATACAATAATAGTATGACATGTTCATCTTCTATAACCTTGAAGTAAAGGTTAGGATCGTATTTTGTCAGGAAACTATCTATCCTTCCATACCAAGCCTTGCGAACTTGCTTCAGGCTAAAGAGGGCCTTCTTCAACTTGCATACGTGAGTCCATCTGTCTTCAACTTCAAATCCTTGTGACTATTAAATGTAAAAATCTTCCTCAATCATAGCATTAAGGAAGGCTTGTCTTTACTTCATCATGGAAGAAACTACCATGATAGTTTTGAAGGGAGTGTACCTTGCTTCTTGGAGTAAGTGTCTCTTCAGAATTAATTCCCTCTTTCTGATAGAAATCTCTAGCCACAAGTCTTTCCTTACTTCTATTAGCAACATATTTTATCTTGCAAATCCATTTGGAAGATACCACATTCTTGATTTCTGGTTTGAGTACTATATCCCAAACATCATTCTAGTATTCTTTCATCATAACATCTTCCATGAGTTCATCTTGTCAGGTCATCAACATATCCTAGTATTCTGCATTCAACCTTGAAGGTTGGAACCCACTTTACTCTTGGTAAAGTATTGATCCATCATGAAGCTATCCATCATGTCGTATCATGTCGAACTCATATATCTTCTGTAGTCACTCCCCCTGAAGTGGAGTATCATCTTCCCTCTTCATTCTATACAGGTGGTTCTATTCTTGATATATACTTCTAGTGGGTCTGTTCAATAGAGTATGTCATGTCATATTCTATTATTTCCGAGGAAAACTAAGACCCTTGCTTTGTACACTTGTTATGGTAGATCCATATGGAAGATACTACGAACTTCCCTTCAGGTCTTGACACCATATCATAGACATCATTTCCCATGATTGACTGTTACACTTTGATCATAACTTCTTTCATAGCCAGAAAGGCTAGCATGAATGATGTCACCCAACTGTGTTACACAACTAGAGTGTGTCTGAGGCATCTTACTTTGGTTTGGAAGTCTCACCATTCTTTTCTTCATCTTGAGTTATCTCTCATACCCATGGTGGTCTTCATCCTTCGAGGTGGATCTACCACTCTTTGAAGCTCTTTCTTTTGTCATGGCGTCTCTGAGCCTTGGAGCTTCAAATTTATGTTTATTAGAGTGAATCTTGAATTGTCATCACTTGTTCTTAGGAACAAGTCTAATCCTTCTTTTCTTGTAGGAGGTTGTACAGGACCTTTCCTACAACTCAAATGCACCAGTTGCATGGTTAGAACTATTTCATAAAACATATGCATAATGACAAATTATTTTGTATCATGCAACTGTTTATCCAATACAACATTCATCCATATCTCACGAAAACTTTCTAGATTCCTTCCAGTTCTACGATGACATCATTGAGATTTGGCACTAATCCAATATGTCAGCAAATAGGTTTCATTCTAGATAAGTAGCGATGGAGAGTTGTATAGCACCATGAGATACTTGCCCATCACATGCATATTAGTAGTATACTGTCATTAATGCAAACATTCTATCATGCATAACACATCAACTGAATACAAAAAAATATCATGAAATGACAATTGAATACTTATATTTTATTTGTTTCGTGGGTAGACTCCTTCTTGATCATTCTGCTTCATCATCTTCTTCATTCATGAAATCATCATTTCTTATCCAAATGATAAGATGGATAAGAGGTTCTTAAAGAATTGATTTCTTCATATTCCTCATCGCTTGATGGATCTTCTTTGAATTGTGAGAACTTGATCTTTAGTTTCTCCCATCTTCTCTTCTCTTATTATGAGTCGATTTTCTTCATGTGTAAGGATTTAGCCTTATTTCCCTTTGGAACTGGAACCTCTCTACTTATGTAGGTGTCCAATTCATTTTCTTCAAGAGTGAGTGAGATCCAATAATTCCATGTTTGGAATTTGTCAACTTCACCAAGCTTATCATCAAGCTGAGGTTATAGATCACTTTGAAATCAGAACCTCAAATAAAAATGGCAAAAGATTAGATGTTATCGATTTGAGGTGTCCGTCCTGGTTCCGGAGCTGGTTGATCTAGGGTTTTTCAGAGAAACCCTAATTTTCAAAACTTAGAATATTTCAGATATGATTGGATAGAAATATATATCTCTTCAATTTGAGCTATCCAATGTACTCCTTTTCTGAAAATAGCGGAGGGAAGCTCCCAGAACAGGAAGCCCTAGTTTACCAATTTCTTCTGCAGAAATGCTTGATACTGTTTCTGCAATATCTTCTAAATTAATGCTCCTCTATGTATAAAAAATCGTACTAAGATAGCCAAGCATGTTCCTATTCCAAAACCATAGGTTTTAGCAGAATTGGTTACACCCATTGGCACTTAGGATCATTTTCCCAAGGTGACTTGTCACAGAACTGTTCAGAACATAAAAGTTGTATGGACTACCACATGTCACTATTGCATGTTCTAGGTCTGAACCTCAGACCATAGAAAGTAAATTCCGTTCCCTTTCTAAAACATCTTCATAAATGTCATTTGGACATTTGTATCCCAAGATATAGCAATTCTCCACAGGTGTCCTGTTTAGGGATGAATCCTAGAAGAGGCTGGAACCCTAACTGGTAGGGATCATATGTCCCAAAATATAGTGAATATAAGGCTGAAGTTTGGATACAATGTACATCAGAATTGTATCTTCGACCTTTGTAAGTTTTAGCTCTTGATCCTTTGCCAATCTTGAGATATAGCGAATGTACCAAAACTTATCAGTTTTAGTATTTAGGGTTTTTCTAGCTTGGGGTCAAACTAGGGTTTGACTTTCCTGGAGTTTCAACCAACCAAAAATATTGAACCAGGTTTCTAAACTTTGATTTTGATGAGGAGAGAAATCCTATGCCGGGCTCACTCAAAAATTCGTCTTCTGTAGAAAGCCCTAATTTCCTGCATCGAAAACTAAAAATGCTCGGAATCAAATTCCACTTCGACAGAAAGATGCGCCCTTCAATGGAGAGTCAACCTAGCATACTTTTGCTGATGGATTATGGAGAGAGACCCAAAAATTATGAATCCCTAGCTTCTGTAGCTGCACAATGCCTTCTTTTAGGGTGGCTCTGATACCATGTTAAATTTTAATGGTTATATCAGATCTTAAAACATTTAGCATCATAACAGCATAACCATAAGCCAAAAGATCATTGAAAGATAGACAAACACAACCATACAAAAAAGAACACAAAGATTTATCCTAGGAAAAACCTAAAGGAAAAAAACCCAGTAAAAGCTTCCTCAATATAGATTCCCCAAAAAGATAAAAGGTAAAACCAAAATACTGATCAAAGACTGATCCTCCTCCTTCTCCAGCTACTTCTCTCTCCTTCACTAATGTGCTACACAAGTGAGTGTGTGTGTTCCAAATGAGGAGTGCCAAACCTCTATTTATATTCATCCGTTCACTTTAATAATTAATTCCGACATGTAGGCTTGAGTTAATCATGTAGGTTCGATTTAAACATGTAGGCTCAAGTAACCACAACTGGGGTGCTAATGACCCACCTTTACAATTTGAGGGGACTACCTCATGACTCTTATTAGTTCTTCTGATTAGAAGCATCAAAGTATAAAGAAATACAATTGGTTCTCTCGGTAGGATCATCGGGGACCACAAAAAGTACATATAGAATATTCTTCGAAGTTACAATATTTCAACAAGTCATACTACAGGAGTTTGATTTGGAATTTTCGAAAGCCACATCAAAGAAATCCTTGGTCTTTGCCGAGCTCATGTGTAATCTTCCCTGTGCTGCAATGGAATCTGAGCCCAGTGATTCATTTCCTGATGAATTTCTATTCATGATCAGCACTACCGATCCATAGTATGGAGATTTACTTATTTATCTCCAAACACAACGATTTCAGCTGCATTTATCTCATGACGATCACCGCCATATCCATCACCACGCGAAATACTACCTCATCCTGAATGATACCTTGTATAGATGTGGGATTTATTCTATTCTCTGGAAATGCCTCATCCATGAGGAGGATGAACATGTGTTGAATGATTTCCACTCTGGAGCATGTGGTGGTCATTTATCTGGGATGGCTATAGCCCATAAAATACTTCACGCTGGCTATTTCTGGCTTTCCGTTTTCAAAGACTGTCATGAGGCTGTTAAGAAATGCCCACCTTGTCAAAATTTTTATCCCAAAAAGCGCACCCATCCTGCTCTGCTACACCCCGTCATTGCCATTGGCCCATTTTCCAAATGGGAGATTGAATTTATTCATTGTAAGCCTACCTCAGCTGGGGGGCAGGGTTACATCATCGTAGTCATGGACTATTTTACAAAGTGGGTTGAGGCCATGCCTACATATGTAGAAGATGGTAATACTGCCGCTCTCTTCTTGTTCAATCATATCATAGCTAGATTTGGAGTCTCGCAGTCCATCGTTACTAATCACGGATCACATTTCCGTAATCAAATGTAATTTCTTAAGTCTGGTGTGTAGACCTGAACACTTTAATTCTGTGTTTTTACTTTAACAATTCTAAAATTTTAAGGGGTTCACACAGAGCCTTCTTGGATTGGCAAAAAACAAGGGTTTCTTCTGGGAAATTTTGCAGAGGACAAGAGTGATCAGTGGGAATAAAACAAAGATATGTTAGACATTTAATTTCCTCTCCCTTAACACATTTATATCTGGTGCCATTTAGGTTTCAGAATCTGCGCCGCGGAAACCTACTACCACGCTTCTGGGTAGCCAAACCGTGCAACTAAGGAGAGTAGTTCTGCCTATTTCAACCAGAGGCTTAGGGAAACTTGTAGAGGTTTTTTTACATCCTTAATTTAATATAAAAAAAATTATTTAAACATTTTTCTGAGGTTCTGGAAATTTTGAGGTGTTTTGGGTGAATTTGGGGATTTCTGGGAATTTTGGTTAAGAGAAACCCTGTGCAGAGGAGGATCCAAAAAAGTAGTATGATCCCAATGAATAATAGTTATGGAGATGGTTATGGGAAGGTGGGTATTTCAATGACCCCCAGGAACTAACATGGCTCAGTTTGAGTTTACAGAACTCATTTTATATCAGATTTAGCAAAACTAGTCACTAAAAGCTAGTAATCTAGCTAGGGCCTAAAGAAAGTAGTTAAATCAAGTGAAATAGATTTCTGTAAAACATGAGAATTATAAAAGAGGTAAATATCAGTTTTATGAACATGTAAAATCACTTAAATCAGTTCCCCAACATGACATATTCCTTATAGCACTCATATTTGTTCATTTTCCCTCGTACATTGATAAAGTAGGTCCTTTTAGGGAAAACTGAGACAAGATTCTTTGTGTAGGGATATTTTGACCTGATAACTATAATTATCAGAATATTATGAACCCTACAGAATAGAAATTACGTCATGGACTGACCATTACAAGGATGCTCCAAAAATGACGGGCAGGAGGCCCAGATCATGACCAGCAAGGGGTTGTGAGCATAGGTGAAGCATGAGCTTCACTAGAGATCGACCTGAAATTTATGGAGGATGAAAATAACTCTGATTATCCTTCAATGTATTCAATATAGTGCTCCACACCTGCAATGGAAGTGAAGGGGATGGAAGGAGAGGGGAATGGAAGGTTGGGGCTCATCTCCCAGTAGTATGAGGCACAACACTCAGAAGTAATGCTCACATAAGCATTCAGCAATCAAATAATCAACCAAAATGAAGCAATGGGTTTGAACTTATCTTTCATAAACTTAGGGATGACCTATTTAGTAAGTTGAGGCCAATGGTGACCTGTGAGAGCAAGTCAACCCCATGGGTGACCTAACCCTAGCCACAAAAGCACCCCCTTTGGGAAATTAGGCAAGTAGGACCATGTGGAATTTTTTCTAATTCCAAATCATCCTTCACAATTAGAAACTTCACCCTCCCTTAGTCAAAATATGCCTCTTTTGAGTTATGACAACTTTCTGCTTTTCGTGGCTCATAAGGAAACTCTTTCTTTCCTTAAAAAACTTTCTTGCTTTTACCTCTTTCTGCTTTTTCTACTTTTAGGAAACTTTCCTTTATTATCTTGCTTGATTTTGTCATGGAATTTCTTATTTTTACCAAGGAAAGTTGACTAGCTTTCCCCAATGCACCCTCCTGACATGGAAGCCTTAATTCCACATCATTATTGTGCATAATAAATAAAATTGCTGAAATAAAATTAAATAAATGCCTTAGAACAATTATTAGTAAAAAATTATCCTAGGAGGAATAATTAATAACAACTTGAGCCCCTGAGAACTTAGCATGGTCAACACTTTTAATGGTCAATTTGAGGGAACATGACAATCCTCCCCTCCCAAATCTGCTTGTCCTCAAGCAGAAGCACCATAGAGTGTTGCAAATTTTTCCACCATGTTTTTGTTGCACCACTCTGATCATAGCCATTTTTTTGATACCACTTCCTTTAGCAAAATTTCCAACCTAGTTAAAGTAACTGAGCATAATTCCTAGATCCCACTGCCTCCTCTATAAGGACCCAAATTTTTCTGCCACCTTTTGAACTCTGTCATTCCTAAGAATGCATGGATCCCATGGTTTTATCTGCCTCCTTCTATCGATCAATAAAAACAATAGAATTTTATCATTGTAGAGGAGGAAAATGATGTTATGAAAATCATACCACCATACTGGGAGCTCATCTCTCCCCATGCCAAACTGAACATTTTTTAAACTCTCCCACCAAACATGGAATTCCTTAATGTGGGACCAAATCATCTTGAGCCTCTCTAAAGTATTAAAATCCATGTGCAAGCTAGCACTGGAACTTAGGCCACTGTTGTTATGAATACACAGGAGGTTATCCCATGTCCCTCCATGTATACTGAAAGCATCATATAGTAGCCATACATGTTGATTCCATTGTTCATACAATTTCTTTGATGTGTCCAATGTCTCTCCATTGATGTAAGCAAGATTTTTACCCTCCAGTGCACACATCTCAATCATGTGTCTAGCCACCCAATCACTGGAAAGACAAATTTTCATGCTAAATGATTCAAGTGGGAATAATTAAGCTACTACTAATGCACTTGTCAAACCACATGGTTTGACCATCAATAACTCAACTAGAAGAGTGAAAATATCAATCTCCTCTTGTGGCATCAATAGAAAAAATCCTTTCACATAATTTTCATCCCCACATGATGTGGCTGAAATAGAAGTGCGGGGTGAAGAATTATGAGCCAAATCCCTACAATGCTCATCAATCAAGATAATGGATCCACAAATTCCTCCATTAGTTTTCTAAGTGACAGTGTGATCATGTGCCTCCTCCAAAATTGTACAACATTTTCCTAGAGGCAACTCATAATCTCTTAGGAACCATGCAATTGCTTGATCTTCATATTGCTTGACCTCAAACTTCTCAAGCACATGAAAATCAAAATGCACCTCATGTGCATGTATATGGGAGGTATATAATAGCTACAAAATAAGTCTTTGTTTCTGTTCACATGTCAAGACAATGTCAGTCACAACAAAAGAATTATTACAGAAATAAAAAAATTTCCCTCCCAAGGTCTTCATTCCAAATATGTCTCTATGGAACTCAATAGGTGCTCCCCTCTTCATCCAATGCCTCAAATCTCTGCCATTGATCCAAGGCTGCAAAAATCCATCAATTGACCCACACATTGAATGTGTGTGTAGATTTGATTCCTTCATTTCAAAAGTGGCTGCACACACATGCCCTTTCTGCTGCTTGTAAATCATAGAAAAATTAGCAATATTAAAAACATTTTTCTTGCAACAAGACATAAAATTTTTACCTTCCATATTTTCCTCTTCTATGATTCCTCTATCCAGCCATCTAGTGGTTGAATCAAAGATATTTATTTCTGATTTATATGATCTATAATTATCCATCTCTTCTGCAATACGATCTATCTCCCATTGGGACAAATCATGATCCCCCTGTTGTGCATGCGACACAAACCAGAAAAATTTCTTCACCCAATGTTCATTCCCCACTAGTGTTTCTGAACTAGGACATGTGGGAAAGAACTGTGAACCTTCTTTGCATGTTTGCAACCTTCAGTAATCATACTTATGGCTACAACTTTTTCATTATTGGCTGGCCCAAATTGGGTGCTCTCATCCTACTCTTCCATGTGAGAGTGTCTGTCTTCAAGGAACAACTCAAGTTTCCTTGGAAAGAAATGAAGTGCTTGGTTCTCATAAAACTGTTCTGCACACTCTTTAAGAACATACTGAATAGAATTCTCCTCATGGTCCACCCAATCATGAGGTTCCTCCATGCCATTTACCCAAAAGGGATGACTCTCAGGATTCAGTCAATTCTTTCCACTCTTGTTGGAATTGTTCTATCTTCATTTGTGATTCTAAGAGGGCACTTTGAGTGTATCTCAAAGAATTTTGGGTGGCCAACAAATCACCTTTGAGCTTGTAGTTATATTCTTCATATATGCAAATAATTTCTTCATTATGCAGTGATGCTTCCCGCAATAACTCAACAAGCTCAAACATGCCATTTTTATCTGAAAGCAATTGTGAGAAATTACCTTTGATTGTGCACATTGCTTTCTGGATATTCTCCATGGCTTCAAAGGAATATTGGTCTTCAATTAAAGCAGCTTCCCAACACATCTTTGACACTGAAGCATGAGTGTCATGGATAATTTTTAGGGCCTCTTGGATCTTCTGTTCATCCATCTTCAATGATCCTACAAGAATATGAGGTTCTTGTAGATGTTCCTCCTCTTCATTTTCCATCACCGGATCAATTTCATACAGTGCACTCAAGGTTTTGAAATATGATCCATATGTTGTTTCTACAATATATTCATATTTTAAGTCCTCAACAACATAATTTGGGCTGCAACTTAAGTGCTCATTCATCCTTGGTGCACTAGAAAGATATTCTCTCAAAGTTTCATCCTTCATATTGCATTCATTTTTTACACCGGAATTTTGAACCTCGTCACTAGGGGGCTCAACCATTCTGAACTCTTCACTAGAAGTGGCTTCCATATCAGACTTACAAAATTACACATAAAAATAAGAATTTAATAACTCACCATGTGTTATGTTCTCCTCCTTATGTGGTGGAATTATGATGGCTTGTTCACCCACCCATTTCTCTGCTTCACACCCTACTGAGATGTGCTATATTTTTGCTCCCTTGTGAGGCTCAAGGGGTGACTGTAAATATGAATTGTGTTTATCTTTTGGATCAGATCCAAAATATATCTCACCATCATCAATCTGCCCCATCTCTTCTGCACTCATCTTGAAATCAACCACAAAGAAATTTGGAGTCATTTCACCTTCCACGTTACCAACAACTAGATGTTGGATTGTTAGATCTTTAGTTGTGCATGGATATTCTCCATCTACTTCTGACGAAGGATTTGGTGACTCATCATCCTCATGGATGCTGCAAATAGGCTGATCTCTCTTTGGGGAAAACCCAAATAATCTCTCAAAGAAACCATGTACAGATGGCTCTAATGAATCTTCACTTTTTGTCCTCTTTTCTTTTCCTTTACTTTGAGAAGTGGAACAACTTAGTTCCTTTCTTGATGGATTATTGGTATTCAAAAAACCTACATGTGTTAATGTTTTTGAAAACATAGACTCTCCATATTTATTTCCTTCATGCTGAGAGACACTACTACTCCCTTTTCCATGTTTACTTGCCAACTGCTTGGCAATGAATTCTCTAGTCTCTTGATATGACTGAATGATGCTTTGGGATACATATTTCTTCCCTTCCAACATTCTTTGCATAAAAATTCTTAAATATTCTTGATCATCCATTTTTTAATGCTCTTCTTCATACAACTCAAATTCTAAATCTCCCATGAATGGAACTAATTCCACAATTGCAACTTGAAGATATTACTGAGCTACTTTTCCACTAAGAGTTACTTTCCACAGGATGAGCCAAGGAAAGTGATTTGATACCACTATAATGTCCTAAGTCTGGTGTTCATACCTGAACACTTTAATTCTGTAATTTTACTTAAACAATTCTGAAATTTTAAGGGGTTCACACAGAGCCTTCTCGGATTGGCAAAAAACAAGGGTTTCTTCTGGGAAATTTTGCAGAGGACAAGAGTGATCAATGGAAATCAAACAAATAGATGTCAGAAATTTAATTTCCTCTCCCCTAACACATTTATATCTGGTTCCATTTAGGTTTCAGAATCCGTGCCACGGAAACCTACTACCACGCTTCTGGGCAGCCAAACCGTGCAACTAAGGAGAGTAGTTCTACCTGTTTCAACCAGAGGCATAGGGAAAATTGTAGAGGTTTTTTTACATCCTTAATTTAATATATAAAAATTTATTTAAACATTTTTTTGAGGTTCTGGAAATTTTGAGGTGTTTTGGGTGAATTTGGGGATTTTTGGCAATTTTGGTTAAGAGAAACCCTGTGCAGAGGAGGATACAAAAAAGTAGTATGATCCCAATGAAAAATGGTTATGGAGATGGGTATGGGAAGGTGGGTATTTCAGTGAACCCAAGGAACTGACATGGCTCAGTTTTATTTTACAGAACTCATTTTATATCAGATTTAGCAAAACTAGTCACTAAAAGCTAGTAATCTAGCTAGGGTCTAAAGAAAGTAGTTAAATCAAGTGAAATCGATTTCTGTAAAAAATGAGAATTATAAAATAGGTAAACATAAGTTTTATTAAGATGTAAAATCACTTAAATAAGTTCCCTAGATTGACATATTCCTTATAGCACTCATATTTGTTCATTCCCCCCCATACATTGATAAAGTAGGCCCTTTTAGGGAAAACTAAGACAAGATTCTTTATGCGTAGGGATATTTCGAACTGATAAATATAATTATCAGAATATTATGAACCTACAGAACAGAAATTACATCATGGACTGACCATTACAAGGATGCTCCAAAAATGAGGGGCAGGAGGCCCAAATCATGACCAACAAGGGGCTATGAGCATAGGTGAAGCATGAGCTTCAGTAGAGCTTGAACTAGAATTAATGGAGACTGAAAATAACTCTGATTTCCCTTCAATGTCTTCAATATAGCACTACACACCTGCAATGGAAGAGAAGGGGATGGAAGGAGAGGGGAATGGAAGGCTGGGTCTCATCTCCCAGTAGTCTGAGGCACAACACTCAGAAGTAATGCTCAAATAAGCATTCAGAAATAAAATAATCAACCAAACTAAAGCAATGGGTTTGAATTTATCTTTTATAAATTTATGGATGACCTGCTTAGTAAGTTGAGGCCAATGGTGACCTGTGAGAGCAAGTCAACCCCATGGGTGACCTAACCCTAGCCACAAAAGTGCCCCCTTTGGGAAATTAGGCAAGTAGGACCATGTGGAATTGTTTCTAATTCCAAATCATCCTTCACAATTATAAACTACACCCTCCCTTAGTCAAAATATGTCTCTTTCGAATTATGACAACTTTCTGTTTTTCCTGGCTCATAAGGAAACTCTTTCTTTCCTTAAAAAACTTTCCTGCTTTAACCTCTTTCTACTTTTTCTGCTTTTAGGAAACTTCCCTTTATTCTCTTGCTTTCTTTTGTCATGGAATTTCTTATTTTAACCAAGGAAAGTTGACTAGCTTTCCCCAATGCACCCTCTTGACATGGCAGCCTTAATTCCTGTGCATAATAAATAAAATTGCTGAAATAAAATTAAATACATGCCTTTAGAACAATTATTAGTAAAAATTTATCCTAGGAGGACTAATTAATAAAAACTTGAGCCCCTGAGAGCTTAGCATGGTCAACACTTTTAATGGTCATTTTGAGGGAACATGACATCAAATGATGGAGGAACTGAGTGCCAAGCTAGGTTTTCGCCATGAAAACTCTACGCCATATTATCCACAAGCTAATGGTCAGGTAGAGGCCACTAACAAAGTTTTGAAAACTATGCTTTGTCGGATGGTTGGAGATCATAAATCAAACTGGCACCACATTCTTTTCTCTGCTCTTTGGGCTTATAAGACTTTTGTGAAAACAACCACTGGTTTCACGCCATTCTAGCTTGTCTATGGACTCGAAGCTGTCTTACCAATTCAATGTTAGATTCCATCTTTACAACTTGCCGTTGAACTTCTCCTAGACACTTTCGTAGAGGAAGAAATATTTTTGTACTTGAATAACCTTGATGAGACTCAGAGAGATGCTGCCTTGGCTAATGAGGCACATAAGAAACACGTCAAGGCGCAATATGATAAATCCATCCAACCTCGTGCCTTTAATGAGGGTGACCTAGTTTTGACTTACGACCAGAGATATTAAAAACTAGGGAAGGGTAAGTTTGAGTCCATGTGGTATGGTCCTTTCATCATTTCTAAGGTTTTAGAGAAAGGATCCTACAAGCTCATTGACTATGATGGAATCCCTTTGGGGCAACCTTGTAATGGGTTGTACCTAAAAAAGTACTATGCCTAGGTCTTTCTTGGATGGTATCTTGTATATATGTATATTTCTTGACTTTCAGTGTGCTTTTAGTATTTTCAATATGGTTTTGAGTTCAGTGTCATCATTTGTTTATACCATGTTTTGGTCATGTAGAGCAGATGGCTTTCTATGGCTTTGCTGATGGTGCTTGCCGCCACACCTTGAATATCGCCTCAGACGCTTGGGTCCTCTAATCCCCGGCTGAAGATTTGATCAGTTCAGGAGCGGTTTGTATTGGTCCCACTACCAATAACATCATCGAGTATCGAGCAGTATTAGGTCTTCTTATTGAAGCTGTCTCCCACGATGTTCATAATCTTGTAGTCTTGATGGACTCACAACTCATGGTTTGTCATCTAAACCAAGTTTATACCATTAGAAATCTTATGCTTCTCTGCCTCTTCTGGAGAGTATGCTTGGTAGAAATATCATTTGAAACCATCTCTTATAGGAATATCCCTAGGGAACATAATCTAGTTGCTGACTCATTAGCTAATTACATCCAAGATTGGCATATTGCCCATTCATGACATTAAATCAAATATGGTTCATTGTAAATAAACAATTCAAGACACATAAAACTCATGTAAAATGAATTCACCATTTGAGACATATAAACACCAGGTAAAATTTTGTATATATATATATGAACACGTTTACAAAAAGTAGGTCCCGAGACCTCATCTGAAGCACATAGGCTTTCAGGAAAAAATCACCATACAAACTTCTGAAGCTGTCAGCTTTCAGTAGATATCTCATACACATAATGTCTAGTGATGCTCGTGGTAGCACATCACTTCCTGGGATACTCTACGTAGTAGCCGACTAAATCGACCTGGTACTCCTACTGTAGGTCTCTGATGCCTCAGAGGGAGGTCATCAATGGAAGCATTAGGGATATCCAAGGTCAACCTCTCTATGTTTTCCTCTAAATCCCTGGTGATACCATCACCCTGCGGTACAAAGCAGGCCCTGGCTCATCTATCCAATGGGGAAGCTCCCCTAGGTCATGCTGCTCCAACATTTGCATGAAGATTTTCAAGTCTCATTACTTAACATAAAAATTATAAAACATCAAAAAACATAAAACATTGTATCCATTTTAGGGTTTCTTGCTTCTTACCGATGTCACCCCACTGTTCGCGAGGTGGGAGCGGTAGGTCAGGGTCTCCACTGAAGTCCGTACCCACGTAAGCATAATTCTCCACCATGAGGATCTGATCTCAAAGCCATTTGAAGAACAAGTCACTGAACTTTATCTTCCCCCTACCCGCTCTAGTACGAGCCATAATCTGAACCCACCTCAGCATGCAGGGGTCCCGTGCTCTTAGCTCTGTGAAGACCACCTGAGGTCTCATCTATGGTACCCACTCAAAGAAGAAGCAGGCTAGAATGGAACCAAAGCCAAATTGATTCATTTCTCCCTCCTGACACTTAGTCAACTGATATTTGAATATCAGAAGCAGGGCTTCCACCTAGTTGAATACTGTAAGTGCCATGGCCTCTATGGCATACAACATGTGTGCCCTAGAATACTGGTGCACACCTTGACTCCCTACCACTCTCTGCCTAGTAAATAGGATAGTTTGCAGAGGCCCATCCATCACTGCCCTAATGGGGATTTTCTTCCCCGATGTCTTCATCCCTGGGATACAGTGACGGTCTATCAACTCTCATGTGGTAATATCCCCTCCTCAGGAACTTGTCAGCGAGATGGGGGCACACCGTCTTGAGATTCCAGTCAAGAAGTAGATGTTCTCTACCTCTACTGTCAAGATATGAGCTCCATCCTCAAAGTGTTTCTGCTCTGGATTCCTCATCCGGAGTATGTACTCTAGCAACCGCTCATGTGATACCATGCTTGGGGTCCAGAAGAATTTCAAGAGCCCACAGTCTCGTAATGTGTCTATAAAACCCGCATTCCTTTTAGTGACAACATCATCATTGTCATGTTGTATTTCTTTCCATATCACCATGATCAATCAGCAAAGACGTACCAAAAACAATCATAGCACATATTATAATCATCCTTAATTGTTATTTTTTCAACATTAAGCTAGCATTATTAGGATCTTTAACTGAGAGAATAACAAGTACAACAATCAAACACAAGAGACAATGAACACAGTGTTTTTCCTCAGGGAAACCATAAATGGAGAAAACCCCGCAACTTCCTCAGAGATAGAATCAACACCAAAACAGTAAAAAGCTCAAACTAGTAAGTGACCTCTTAACAACAGTAATCTTCTTCTTGTCTAGCCCCAGTATGTTCTCATTCCTCTACTATGCACTACACTTGAGTGTGTATGAGTTGTGTGATAAATAGAGACTCCAATTCTCTATTTATACTAATCCTGATGATGACTAAAACCCTACGAGGGCCGACCTCTACTAGGAGAGTCTAATAACCATAGTGCCCCTAAAATGCGGGGACTTTAACCCTTAGACAATCGAAGGGTTACCCATAATGACTTGACATGACTTGTTTACATTATTGAGCCTCCCGATCGGAACATCGGGGCATGACAACATGACTCAATTACATTATAGATACATCCCAGAATAAACATCGGGTTACAATACATAAGATACATAGATGAATACATTCCGAATTTACAAATACATCAACACTCCCTCTTAACTAGGAAGGTATTCTTTCGACACAATTTTCAGTACTGGTCTTCTTCTCTGTATCAGCTAGATCATCTCGTCTTCTACATATCAAGTCTTTTGAGTCTTCAATTCATCTTCGTCTTCAAGTCCTCTTCATCTTCGAATATGGATCATCTCTCGATCTAGATCATCACGGGACATCATCACTGGATCTGGATCATCACTAGATATGGATCATCACTTGGTTTGGATCATCACTGCTGGATCATCATCATTGGATCTAGATCATCACTGGCCATCATCACTGGATCTGGATCATCACTCGATTTGGATCATCACTAGTGCTATCTCATGATTCTTCTCGTCACAGGAAGTTCTACAGAGCCAACCCTTTTTCATGCTGGTTGTAGGCCTAGCCTCCATGTAGGTCTTCTTCAGCACTTATATCTGACCTACTCATCAGAAAGGCACAATACTCACATCCATCTAGGTTGGAACCACATCATACCACAATGATGGAATATCTATGTTCTTCCATTCAGGCCAAAACCACATCCTACCACAATGATGGAAGAGTTCTATACTTCCATCCAGGATGGAACCACATCCTACCACAATGATGGAAGATTTACGTACTTTAATCCAAGCCGAAACCACATCCTACCACAATGATGGAAGATATCTGTTCTTTCATCTAGGCCGAAACCACATCCTACAACAATGATGAAAGACTCTCATCCAGGATGGAACACATCCTGCTCACAATGATGAAAGATTTCTGCACTTGCATTCATCCAGGTAGGAACAAATCCTACTCACAATGATGAAAATGATTTGCACTTACATCCATCCAGGAGGGAACACATCTTGCTCATAATTATGGAAGGGCTCTACACTCATATATGATCTTGTAGGAACCAATCCTACAGTCACATTAGAATGGCCCCAATTCCTCCTCGACTGAGCTACCTGGTGACTGATCAGGTGCCTCCATTCTCCTAGAGAATGTCAGTTTCCCTTACATTCGACCTACTCATCGAAATGGCCAACAATCACATCTGACATGGGAGGAACTTAATCCTTTAGCCATGACAAAATGGTTCAGCCCTTACATCTGATCAAGTGGGAACACATCCCTCTATCACATCAGAATGGCTACTCAGTCCTAGAGTGAGTTCTCCTGTTACCTCACCAGGCAGCTCCATTCAAAGAATGGAAATTGCCCTTACATCTGTCCTACTCGACAGAATGGCCAGCACTCATATCTGACATGGAAGGAAGCAATCCTCTCACCATGATAGAATGGCTTAGCCCTTATATCTGACCTACTTGTCAGAATGGCTATGGATCTCAACACTCATATCTGACATGGAAGGAACCAATCCTCTCACCATGTGGGAATGGCTATGGGACTCATCACTTTCCCTTGGAGGAAACCTCTATCATGAGAACACCAAGATTCTCCTTGAAGTACTCGAACTTCACCCTAGCCAATGGCTTTGTCAATACATCAGCTATCTGTTCCTCCATCACAGCATACTGGAGCTTCACTACTCCCCTCTACACCATATCCCTGATATATTGGTACTTGATCTCAATATGCTTCGACTTGTCATGGAACACTGGATTCTATGACAACTTTACGCAAATCTAGTTGTCACAATGTATATAAGTAGAATCCAATTGGAGATCAAATAAATCAAACAGTAGCTTCCGCAGCCATACTGCCTCACAACTAGCTGAACAAGCTACGACATAGTCTACTTCAGCTATAATCAGTGCCACACCAGATTGCTTCCTACTAAACCAAGAGATCACACCTGATCCCATACTAAAGAAACACCCTGAAGTGCTCCTCCTATCGATGGCACTGCCTGCCCAATCTGAATCAACATAACCCTCCAGGTTAATCTTCTGATTCGCATCATATTTGAGCCCATAATCAAGTGTTCCCTTGAGGTACCTCAGAATATGCTTTGCAGGAATCAAGTGAACATGTCTCGGATCTATCAGGAACTGGCTCAAGGTGTTCACAGCAAAGCAAATATCCAGTCTCGTGTTTGTTAGGTACATCAATGACCCAATAATTTGATGATACATCATAGCATCAACCGAATCTAATGAAGCATCATTCAATAGCTTCAGGTTCGATGCCATAGGTGTGGCCATAGCCTTGTAGTCCATCATCCCAAACCTCTTCAAGATCTCTACTGCATACTTCCCTTGTCCAAGGAAGATTCCATTTGCACTCTACCACACCTCCATACCTAGAAAGTAATGCATCATCCCCAAGTCCTTCATTTCAAACTCAGTAGCAATCTTTCTCTTCATATCAGCAATCAACCCATATGTACCTATCACAAATAGATCATTTACATATAGTAGAAGCATCACTGGGTTGCCATCTTCAACCTTGTAGTAAAGGTTGGAATCTGCTTTACTCTTGGTAAAGCCCAAACTAGATAGAAACCTATCAATTATTCCGTAGCAGGTCCTGGGTGCCTGTTTCAAACCATACAGGGCTTTCTTCAATCTGCATACATGAGACTCTTTGTCATGTGTCTCAAAACCGAGTGGTCTCTCTACATACACTTCCTCTTCCACTACACCATTCAAGAAGGCAGTCTTGACATTCATCTAGTGTATCTTCCATTTCATCACTGCAGCCAGAGCAATTATTGATTTGATGGAAGTGTATCTGGCTACAGGTGCGAAGGTTTCTTCATAATCTACTCCTTCTTTCTGAGAGAAACCCTGAGCCACAAATATTGCCTTATATTTTTCAATGCTACCATCTGCAGCATGCTTGATCTTGTAGATCCATTTGGAAGTTACAACTGACTTCCCTTCTGGTCTTAGGACAACATCCCAAACATAATTCTTCATGATCGATTGGTATTCTTCGATCATAGCATCCTTCCATTCTTTCCGTTCTGCTGCTTCTTCATAACTAGAAGGTTCTTTATCAATGAAATCACATAGTAAAGCTACATACCCGAAGCAGGATCTAGTCCTCTTTCTTTCTCTGTGATTCTCTTCTAGAACCCCATATTTCTCGGCACCTTGGATATGTTCTTGTACCCAAGCAGGTTTCCTCTTATGAGGATTCTTCTCTAGAGGTGGATCTATAGGTCTTTGTGGTTCTTTGAAATCTCGATATTCTTCTTGAGTTTCTTCATTCATGGTTGTATCATGAATTCTGGGTGCTTCTGCTTCTTCTAGGTTCTTGAGCAGGTCTTTTTCTGGATTTGTTGTAAGCTGTGTCTTCATCAAATGTCACATCCCTGCTGATGCCAATCTTCTTGTATTTTGGGAAATATATTCTGTAAGCCTTCGAGCTTTTAGAATATCCAACAAATATACCCTTCTTTCCTGAAGGATCTAATTTTGTTCTCTTCTCTTTCAGAATGTGTATGCACACAGGACAGCCGAATATTCTGAGATGGATGACTTCTGGTTTCTTTTCAGAGAAGACTTCTTCAGGAGTCTTGTTTTCGAGTACTCTGTGTGGAGTACAGTTCTGTACATACACCGCTCTTCTGGCAGCTTCAGCCCAAAGATGCATAGATAGATCTTGATCATGAAGCATTGCTCTTGCAACTTCCATGATAGTTCTGTTCTTCCATTCCGCAATCCCATTTTGTTGTGGATTATAAGGAGTGGACAACTCCCTCTTAATCCCTAATTCTTTGCATAGCTCTTTGAATTCATTCGAAGTGAATTCTCCGCTATTATCTGATGGAAAATTCTTGATCTTCTTTTCAATGTGGTTCTCGATCAAGGATTTGAATTCCTTGAACTTGCTGAATACTTCGTCTTTGTTCTTCATGAAGTAAACCCATGTATTCCTAGAAAAGTCATCAATAAAAGAAACATAATATGCATACCCGCTTAGTTAGTTTGATGACATAGGACCGCATACATCGGAGTGGATGATTTCCAATATTCCTTTTGCTTTGCTTTCACTGCTTGGAAATGTCTTTTTTGTATTCTTTCCTTTCACACATCCTTTGCAGACCCCATCATGTTTTGCTTGGAATTATGGAAGACCTTCAACATCTTTGCTTGCAATAGGTAGCGCTCTGTAATGCACATGTCCAAGCCTTCTATGCCAAAGTTCACTTGGCTCTATTGTGTCATGGACCAAATCTTGTTCTGGATGGCCCTTCAATTTGTACAAACCTCGTTCTTGTTCTCCAATTACCACTGCATCATCGATAGTCTTTCCTCTTGGCCACATGATGACTTGACCATCTATGAATGCAACCCTCATTCCTTTTGCATCCAATGCTGATATGGAGAGAAGGTTCTTCTTGAGTCCTGGCACAAACAATACTTACTTCATTGTTAGAGACTTTCCAGAGTCTAGTATAGGAAGATTCCCCACTACCTTTTATTGGATATTGGTAGTCATCTCCTAGTTTCACCTTGTGAGGTGATTCATGTTCTGACAATCTCACAAAGGATTCCTTGAATCCAATCATATGTTTGGAAGCTCCACTGTCTATAAGCCAATCATCACTTCCATGAGTAATGTTACCTGTGAGAGCAGAAATCAAAACATATTCATCATCGCTTGAAGAATCTTCACTTTCATATCTGGTTCTTTTCTTGGATGGTTCATCATCCTCTGCGGCATGAGCATGATGTCTTCTTTTGTTCCCCTTTTTCTTGTGAGAGTGGACCTTGTTCTTAGGACAGTCTTTTGCAAAGTGTCCTATCTCATCACATGTATAAAATCTTAATCTAGATAGGTTCTTTCTATTTTTATCTCTATGATGAGGATTCTTACCTTTGGAGTGATGAGTACTTCTTCTGCCTTTCTTGGAGTGAACTATGAGAGCTTGGTCTTCACTTCCCATCTTCTCTTCTTGAGATGCTATTCATGATTCTCCTTGAGAACATTCTTCCCATAGTCTGCTGAATTTGACTAATTTATTTCTGGCACAAATTCCTTGGATGAAAGAATCCCATGACCTAGGAAGGCCATTCAGAGTTGTCATCACAATCTATGCATTCTCCACTTCTTTATCTACAGCTTCTAATTGTTCCTTGATCTGAGAAACCCTTGTGAAGTAAGACTGGATGGTCTCTGCATTCTGAATCTTCACATTCTTTAGTTGATTCCTCAGATTCATCTTCCGGTTTATGTTCTTCCCTTCAAATAATTTGGTTAGGGCATCAAACATATCTTTAGGTGTCTTGAGAGAGGACACCTGAGGTATAAGGTGATCCTTGATAGAATCAGCAATGATCCTCTTTTCCATAACCATCTTCTTCTTATGTAAGGCCTTTGCCTCATCTCCCTCTGGAACTGGAACCTCCTCATGGATGTAGGAGTCTAGTTCATTCTCTTCCAGGACCAGGGAGATCCTATACTTCCAGGCTCAAAAGTTATTATCTCCCTCAAGATTTTCATCAAGCTTGGTATGATGAGACATCTTAAACTGAGAACCTCAAATGGAAATACAAAAGATTTAGATCTTACCAGGTTAAGATGTCAAATTTGGATTTGGAGCTGAAATCCCACAGTACTGGATCAAGAACAAATTAGGGTTTTTCTTTTCTGGAGATCTATCCACCCAAATGCCTTGAAATTTGTCCCTAACTTTGATTTTGGGGAGTTTATCAATCCAGGCCTGGGCTCACTGAAAAATTACTCTTCTATGAAATGCCCTAATTTTCGGCAGTAGTGTTGTTGTCCAAAACTGAAAAACCTTAGAATTGGATTCTGCTTCGATAGAAAGATGCGCCTTAAGGAGGAGAGTTATTCCACCTTACTTTTGCTGAAAATATGTGGAGGAAGATCCACAAACTAGGAAGCCCTAGTTCCCGCAGCTGCACAGTGTCTTCTTCTCAGGTTAGCTCTGATACCATGTTAGTTTTTCAACATTAAGCTAGCATTATTAGGATCTTTAACTGAGAGAATAACAAGTACAACAATAAAAAATAAGAGACAATGAACACTGTGTTTTTCCTCGGGGAAACCATAAATGGAGAAAACCCTGCAACTTCCTCAGAGATAGAATCAACACCAAAACAGTAAAAGCCCAAAATAGTAAGTGACCTCCTGACAACAGTAATATTCTTCTTGTCTAGCTCCAGTATCTTCTCCTTTTTAGAATAATCAACCCATAGTTAGCTACCTTAGACATTAATTAATCCAATTTTTGTCTTATTTGCCTAGTTTCCATATTCCACCTTATGCAAGTTGTCCTCCACACATCCATAGTGGTCAAACTTGCTAAATTTGAGTCATGGAGCACTTGGGAAACCTCTTGGAATCAAATCTGCTTTATTCCTGGCCTCCCTAGCGCATGTTTGCTTTTTCTGGTTTATTGCCTGCTTTTTCTGAGTTTTAAGGCAATTGGGAAAGTTTGACTAGGTGAAGTTAACTTGTTTTTTGTCCTCAACATCCTCCACTCTTTTCTCCTATGAAAAGTATGTATGAGTTTTCCTTCCACCATCTATTAGCTTGCCTAATTGATTTTTCCAATTCGTGAGCTCCTAGACATATTTGGAATGTGCTTTATGCACCTATGGGGGATTTGCTTAGATTTAGTATGCCTGCTTTTGACTAAATTTGAATGGAATATTCATGCATTCAAATATCTCATGTAATTATTTATTGTGGCAGCCTATGACTTCATAGGGTTGGCTATTGTACACTTATTCAATACAGATTAGTGTTCTGCTCCATATTCAGTCTCCTTTTGTGAGTAATTTGCATGTGTAATTGGCAATTGTTGTGAGTGTAATTGTTCTAACACATGGGTTCAATTTCCACACTCCTTCCTCAACAATGTGCTACACTTGAGTGTGTATGAGTTGTGTGATAAATAGAGACTCTGGTTCTCTATTTATACTAATCCTGACATGACTAAAACCCTACCAGGGCCGACCTCTACTAGGAGAGTCTAATAACCCTAGTGCCCCGAAACTGCAGGGACTTTAACCCTTAGACAATCAGAGGGTTACCCATAATGACTTGAAATGAATTGTTCACATTATTGATCCTACCGATTGGAACATCGAGGCATGACAACATGACTCAATTGCATTATAGATACATCCCAGAATAAACATCGGGTTACAATACATAAGATACATAGATGAATACATTCCGAAGTTACAAATACATCAACATTAATCATTTAAATTCAAAATAATGATTTATTTTTATTTGTGCTATCATTTTTAAATCTCCACAGCCGGCACCACCTGTGCGCCATTGGAGATAGGCAGTGGCACCGCCTGTGAGCCTTGTTTTAGGCACAGTTCTACTGTGGTGCCCGTTCCCATGGTTTTAGGGTTTTCCATACAAGCCCAAAATCTCATAAAAATAAAAAATTAAGACTATGAAAAGGAGGAGTAGGGTTTTAACTATTACCTAGAACTGACGGCGCTCAAATCCCACGATGGAAACTCCTGATATCAGCAGTTGAAGATCTGACTAGGAAAGTGTTCCAAATGCTCTCCATTATGGGTAAATAGTAAAATGATTTGATTTTTCACTATTTACATGAATTTTATATGCATTTTTGGGTCTAACATGCTATAGTTTTATTTTAAAATCACCTTTTATTCAAAATTTATCAGTCATAATTCCTTAATGTTAAGTTATGAGTGCATTTAACACTTGTTTTTGAGGCGATGGTAGGATAGAAGAACCACAACGGAACGTTTTGGGAGTTTGTTTATGAATTTTTCATACTTCCATGAAACGGAAAAAGTCAATGAGCATTTGTTATGACACTTTGGTCACGCTCTTGAAACCTAGTATCAAAGGTTCGAGTCCATTTCCAATTATTTCCATGCTTGTAAAAATTGACATTCTGTAAAGAGACATTTTGGAGTCTTCTTTCACCTCTTTTCAGGATCCTTAAACACAAAAAGATCGTCGAGTCCATTTCTGATTCTTTCTAGGCTCGTAAAAATTGACATTCTGTAAAGAAACTTCATGGAGTCATCTTTAATCTCTTTTTAGGCTCCCTAAATATGAAAATATTGTCGAGCAATATTGTCTTCTTCCTGCTCGTTAAAGCATTCGAAGAGTTGTCTTTCCGACGGTAGGTTATCTCTTTTTCAGTTCGGATGGAATATTTATGAAAAAGGAACACTCCAGCCAATCATGACTGGAAGAGTTCTCTAAGGTATGATTTTACACTTTTTCAGGCCTTAGGGACTAAATCATATGAAAAAGGACCCCTTTGGAGTCTTCTTCCGTAATCGTTCAAACTCTCTAAACATGAACGATACCAAGTTTTTTTTCATTGGACTCGTTAAATTAAACATTGAGAGACCCTCTTTGGTAACGAACCCCTCCTCTCTCAGGTTTGTAAAACATATGAGTTTGGAATTGTCTTCAGACTAGCTATACCGAGTGTTTGTTGCCCTCTTTGAACTTGTAAAACCGAAAAGAGGCACTCATCGATCATGATGGGGGAAATGGGAAGGGAATCATTTCGTAAATAAATGGCAGTAGTTTGTCATTACCTTTGAACATGACACTTTTCTGCATATCATTTCAATCAATTGGGTATTTAGCTGATCTCCATGATGATCCACTTTCATGAGTCATGCCACTCCTTTCAGTCTTTCAAAAGAATGCATTGTCAACTGTCGCATCGTGAGTTCGTCCTGTTCAATCATGCTGCCAAGTATTGTTTACCATAAGAGATGCCACCACCTATATATTGTTTACCATAAGCGGTGCCACCACATATGGCCTTTGGTCCATAAGCGGTTCTAACCTAAACCGCTCTGTCATAAGAGGAGAAAAAGTGGTACCCTGGGTAAAATGGGGAAAATAGGAGTTTCTCGAGGCTTCTAGATCATGAGCCTCATGTCCTGTCTTATCCCTAACATTGTGGGTTAGTTGAGCTCTAGATCCCCCATCACAGGATCTTAGAGGCCACCTCATTCACAAATCTCTCAACCATTCCTATCCATTGAGCCTTATAAATACAAGCTCATGTCCATGGTTGAGGGGGAGAACTTTAGAGGTATTGTTATGCTGTTGGATTGACCACCTGGCCCAAGCCATTTGAGAGCATAGAGAGAAAATTTGGAGCTTATGGGGATGAAGTGTTGGTTTCATGGAGATGCATGTCAACACTAAGGCTTAATTGGTTGTAAACGTATCCATTCATCTTAATGCAAAGCTGATTTCTGTCCCACATTACTGTTGTTTTGATTTCACATGTAAATGTTGTTGGATTCCTTAGTCACTAACATGGATAAATATATTATGTTCTGGTAGATTTGATGTGTTTGCGTGTTTGATCTGATTGCAGGTACATAGGTTCACTATTGAAGTAGCATTCCAGGTGTCTACGACATCCAAGGAGGGTCTTTATCCTTTGTCGTCACTCATTTGTTCTGGATCTGAACCATTTAGACTAGAGGAACAACTTCTATCTGTAGAAGGTGAAATATTCCTGCTTACAACATCAGGAAAACCATCGTGACGCGACGAGATGCCAATAGAGTCGAAGATAACCCTTCAAGCATTTGATAAGTGGGATGTTGATTTTATTGGTCCTATCAGTCCACCAGGAAAACAAACTGGTGCACATTATATTATCACAATGAAAGAATACTTAACCAAATGGGATGAATCTGCACCTATTAAAGATTGTATTGATGCGACTATGACAAAGTTTTTATTTGAAAATGTGGTGACTAGATTTAGTTGCCCAAAAATTATTCTAAGTGATCAAGGTATGCATTTTGTTAATAAAATGATTGATGATCTTACTGCAGAGTTCCATATTCAGCATAATAAAATGACACCCTATCATCCTTAGGAGAATGGAACGGTTGAAGCCTTTAACAAGATTCTAGAAAATGCATTGACCAAAGTATGCAATGCACGATTATCTGTTGGCTAAAGTTTCTCCACTCTCATGTCCTAGGTTTAACAAACCCACAAGATGAAGAAAACACCTAAAGAGATCGACCCGACAGGGTAATCTTAGTCAGCAACACTATGAGGAAGGCACAGTCTCATCCGAGATATATTAATGTGTAACTGTCAGAACCATGTTTTTGCAGTTAGTGAGCGATTACAGTCCCCTGGCGTGAGACCAAGGAGCTTGATAGAGTCGGAAGGTTGGAGTATTTTTACTAACCTGACATTGGTGCAACAGTGTGACAAAACCAACGTGTGACACAGAATTTCCCTTAACAACTAAACAAATTAAAAACTAACACAACTAACACAACTGTGCGACACAGATGCTTCCTTAACAATAAAAGAAAGTGGTACGACTATGTTACAACTTAATAGTAAATGAGCATGAAATAGTATACAATGGTTTGACAAGGATTTAGTCATTCATTCATTCGACTTCTTTTATCATTATTTCAACATTCATTTAAACAATAAGTGTAAATAATGAAACATAACCAATAACTAATCAAAACCATTCAAGAAGCACATTCATTCAACACAAGATGTAACATGGAAACCCAAGTGGGAAAAACCACCAAGATGCTCTTCATCTAACATTAGAAATATATGGGACCTTGCTGTCGACAACTTGACTATAGAATATTTAAAGATATGTCTTTTTAGCTCAGACTCGTTCTTGCTCTCATTCTCCTTGGTTTTATTTTCTCCTCTTCTACTGATATACAAACATCTTGTATCAACTCGTCTACTCTACTATCTGTGCTCTCAACTACAAATTGACTCTTACAAAATAGTTTGTGCACTCAGCTAAAGATCCATAGCTCAACAAACTACTATGACTCTACTATTTGACTTCTTCAATTATTTCCTATCTTAAGCAATTGAATGAAACGAACCCTTATACAAAACAAATTCCTTCTAGTTATATATTCTACAATACCGCACAAGGTCAACTGGGTACAACTTATTTATTACATTCATAAATAGCCATAAAAACGTCTTTCATAACATTTATCATAGGACATACTTAGCTTCTCCAAGACCGTGCAAGGTTAAATGGGTACAACTTATTTATTACATTCATAAATAGCCATAAAAACATATTTCATTACATTTATCATAGGACATACTTAGCCTCCAAATCGTACTTAATTACATTTATCACAGGCCATAACTAGCCATAGAAACATATTTTAGTCCATTTGTAAAGGTCATAACTAGCCGCAAAAATCGTCCTTCAATCTTCCATCGACTCGAGCACCTAAGGTCTTCCTGACCTATTGCTTCCCAGCATTTACTCTTCTACCTTCCCACAGATTCTCTTTTCCTTCGTCACACTGATCCTCATTGCATCTTTATTTCTTCTGTGCTTCCTTTCCTTCCTTTACCTCTTCCTTATTGTCACACATTTGTTTTTCCTGCCTTGCGCTTGCACTTTTGATTCTTCCTTGTGCTCTTTCCTGACCCAAAAGGCCCCAAACACTCACATGTGCCTCATCCTGAGCCCCTAAGCTAGTTTCATGGTTCTGGAACTGGCTGTGCCACAGGACCAACCTTGTCCCGAAATTCTTTCATAATTCCTTCATCTCGGGAAACCTCTTTCCCTACTTCCTCTGCTTGCTTTTCCAATTGTTCGACACGATTGGAACTGATATGTTCTAAAGGTTCTTCTTCCAATGACTAAGTTATAAGATGGAGATTCTTCTATACAAGCTGAAGGAGTCCTGTAACTTGTTCAGATTCTGTATGTCGTTCAGTAAATTCTTCATTTCTTTTTAGCTCTTGGTCGCAAAGAGTTTTCACTTGCTGTTGTAGTTTCTTCAACTCGGATACCTTTGCAATATTCTCTTTGATTGGAAGCTTATTCATGTATGCCTTAATCGTGGTTATCTTTAAGTCATCTTTTTGTGCATCCTCCTTGATTTTCTCCATGGATTTTTATTCGAGGAGCAATTCCCATGCCTCAAATACTGCACCGATTTCTTCCTTGCATAGTTTTTATCCTTCCTTAATTCGCTAAACAACCTTAGATGCTATTTTCCTGTGCTCTTTGAGAACCTCAGGAGGTGTGCTCGGTTTTTGTTGTGCTTTAAGATATTCCACCTATTTTATGAGATCCATCGTGATCCTGGATAGCCGCACTACCTTGGCGGCTGCATCTTCTTCCTCTTGGTCTTCTTCTGTGGGGAACTCCAGTACTGCGTAGCTTATGGCTTCTTCTAGTGTAAGCCTTCCTTGTTCTTGTGCTTTGATATCATCCTCCTTCTTCCTAAGAATGACTTTTCACGGTTTCACCTTCCTTCTTGTCTTTTTTATCTTGATAAGAAACAACATTTTATATGAACCTAATCTCTGTTGCGACTGCTGACGAGATTTTCTTTCAACTTTCAATAAAATGCATATCGAAAGATGTACATAAATTATCAATCCAGGCCCACAAAGGATTATGAGCTACATGACAAAGTATATGTCAGACACTTTAACTTGGAATGATTTTAACACAAAGGAGGTCGATGGATTACTAAACTAGATCAAGATGCAATTGTTGGTCAATAGGATTCTAAGAAAATCACAACTTACAGAAAGAATCATACAATTAAACTAGAAGCACCGACTATCAAATTTAACAAATATTCTGCTATGCTACGGAAGGAAATTAATGCCTGAATCAGATTTAGCAAATTAATAATTTCACACGAAAGCAATTTAATAAACAATAGCTATAGTAAAGGGATTGGAAAGCGATAATTTAATTCAACAGCCTACTTCTACCATTATGAGCTAGCAACAAAATCCCAACAACAATTCTAATGTGATCATTCACCATAGAAGTAATCGTGATTCAATGCTCATAACCCATACATTCCTCTATATTCACTAATAATGATAAGAATGATTATACTATCAAGTTGGGTCACTACTTAACATTCACACTTAACTATGATCAACACACCAAATCTGAATATGAATCACTTAAATCAATCATCCATTGCATCAATCATTAATTTCATCAAACACCAACTATATGCATAAACAAAATAAATCCTAACTAGAATAACAGTTGTCATAGAAGGGGGCCCTACCTTTGGCGACAAGAGATGAAAAAGCCACTCACTTACATGAAATTGATTAACACATCCAAAATCATGACAATATATAATTTTTATATTAAAAATACTAATCACAGCAGTGCTCAATAGATCTATGCAAAATTATGGCTAAACTATTCTGGAAGAGATTCAAGTTCTTATACATCAACGATCATGAGAAAACTATAAAAGATAGTGTAGTTACAACAAATTTCCATATAAGGCTCATTTTATGATTCTCAAAATATTTTGTGATCCAACCCAAGAGCTAGTACCGTGGAGAGTGGAGATGACTCCAGGAATATATCGGAGTAGTCAACAACCTTGTTGGATAACCCAACGAAGTATGAGTGATGAAAGACCCGAAATGCTGAATGGGACACATAATCACTGATCCCTGGATTGATTTCATGATCATGTATGTGCTGGGTAGATGACCAAAGTGATTTAAAATAATGATCATGAGAATAATATGTAAGCTTGCCACCCATCTATTATAACTTGAGACTGAGATACAAGTTGTACAACTTCCATAACTCCTTCATTATGCAACCTGAAAGTGAAATGATATTGAGCCTGAAACACCACTTCTTTAGTAGGTGATCATGGAATCATAACTCTATCCAAATTATCAACAATTGACAAATAACAAGGAAAATGATATTAGTCCTTACCAAAGCCAAAAATATTCCAAATCTAATGAAGAGAGCAAGTGGTAATGTAGGATCAAATCAAAAATTTCATAAACAAGGAAAAATATGGCAACAAAAAGGGTCATATATACAACCCTTCATCTCTTCCCAACCAAAAGGTTTGCATTTCCTCATGCAAACTAATACTATGATCCACTAAGAGGGGTGCTCGGAGAGCTGTTTAGGAACTCATCACTCCAGTTATAGGAAGAATACCCACCTTCCGCTGCACTGTAAAAGAACCTCTGTTCATTAACAGTTTTCCAAAATTCACTGTCCTCTCCATCCACTACAGGACACCAAAGTATAAGAAAATGGAATCGAAGCCCGATACAATTGGATTTATGCACACTTAGGTAGTTAAGATAGGCTCGTACTCTGTTTAGGGCTCGCTCAAACATTCTAATGGAGAAGGAATCTTTTCTTTTCAAGTCTAGACTTAGGGCATTAATCCTTCTTCATAGATAGAGAAAAGCCTCCAACCTATGAAAGGGTACCCAATTCCTGCACTCCTAGACAACTTTAAGTTGGGCAGTTTGTAGGAGTGTAATGAATGATTGATATTTCATAACCCAGTTCCTAGATGTGAATAATTTTTCCACTGGGGGTAACCTCTCACCCAAAGCGCATCTTTCTATTCAATTTTTTCTACAGTGGTGGCAACATTGTTCCATCTCAAATGATTTCTCATGAAGGACATGAATTCCCTCAGTTGTAATTCCCTTACATCAGGGATAATTTTAGGGGTGAAATTTACCCCATGGGCTATTTTTCCATGTTTTTCTCCAAAAAAAGATTCACCATTTTTCATTTTTTGAAGTCTTGTTTCGCCCAATTTTGATGGGGTAAATTGTTTTCACCCTAAAAATCACCAAGTTATTATATAAATGATATAAAATCCTTGGAAATTAAAATAGTTTCTGAAAAACATCGCCAAACATTTTATAGTTGACGTTTTAAGAATTAGTAAGATTCACCAACATTTAAACACTTTTAAATAAGTATGGTTCCTTAAAATCATCCCTACTCTACACGAGGGTTTTGGTCCCAATCCTCATAGTCTATCATAACCAAATTATGCATATATAATTAACATAAAAAATCTTGTCCTTCGTCATTACTTCTGGAAAAAGCAGCAATGAACTGATCTTCTGTCTCAATGTGATCATTCTACCCCATGGTTACCATTGACAGTCTAAAAGATATAAGTTGTTCCTTAAAAAATACAGAGTAAATATTTGAAGGGGGTCTTAGATTCCTCATAGAATGGGCCAAATAATTCATATATTCTTTTGCAAATTTCAATTTCTCCACTTCTTGACTAAGCCTCTTTATGGCCAAGGCATAATCGTGTTTCTGTAGCTACTCTGTAATTGTTTCCTGCTCGTTCCCTTTCATCCGGTTTCCAGCCAACTTTAGCTATTCTTCCAATTCCCTTGCTATTTCTTGCAGCTGTGCTACCATTTTTTCCAAGTTCCTTATTCGGGCTTCATCCAAAGGGGTATCTTCGTGCATCTCTTGATTCTCTACTTCTTCTGTTTCAAAACCCTCCTGGGGTTCTATAATTTTTATTTGCATGTTAACCTCTTCCCCTCCATCACTGAATGTCTCCTTGAAATATTCCCCTTGCTCACCTTCCAATTTCATGGCTCCCAATAGCATATCCATCTTATGTTCCTCTATCCTTTGTAATTTCCCTTACAGGGCTACCATTTCTTTTGTTTCCTTCTGATAAGACCTTTTCAATTCCTAGTAATCTTTCCTCAGCTTACCATATGCACTTTAGTATTTGCATAGCAGAAAATGCTGAAATTTCTTCGTTTTGTTGCCTCGCTTCCCCTTGAATGTGGTCGTCCATTGTCTTCCTTTTTTCTACTGTTCTTCTATGTTCTACAACCCAAATTTATTTTCCCAGTTTTCACTGGTTCTTTCTGGCATGTTGAATGCTTTCCATCCTTCATCAAACTCATCGTTTTGGCTAAGCAATTTTTCTTGATCTTGTCTCTCTTTTTCATCCCTTGATCTTAACCAGGTACGAGGTCCTTCTATTTAACTGGTTTGGGTTTCATCTTGCATACTTCTCCTGTTTCTTGTATGAACTAATTTCTTCCTTGGGGTTTCTGGAGTATTTTCCAATGTGTTTCTTTTCTTCCTTATTGTCTTCCTAGTGCTCGAGGATATGCCCATGAATGATTCCCACATCTGGTTCTGCTTCTGTAGGGAATATTCCACCAACAATATGATCAAACCATGATATGCTAGACTAGTGTCTAGATTCTTACTACCCTTAACCATTCTGCTCATCAACTATAAATATTTCCACAGGAAATACAACATATTGATATGTTTTTGATGTCTTAGATGGTTTAGAATTTTAAAGTGATAAGAAAATACTAGACTAAACTGATCTTCACATGTAATAAATTTTTACACGCAGAGCGCCACCTAGCCCCATGGAATTGGCAATGAATCTTGTATTGTCCCCTTTTATGTTCCTTGCACTAGTACACCAGGTTCCAAAAATGCGTCTCTAAGAAGATTTATTGGCACACGTCTCTCGAACCATGTTTCTCCTATCTGCAGTAATCCAGAGATTCTTGCAATTGTCAGCTCATTCGCTTGAAATTTCAACCCTCGTACCTTTGTAACTACATTTTCATATGTGAGCGTGAAATCCATTGCAATCGCGACATCTCCCTTCTTCATTTTATCAAAATAATCCAGCCATGCTGCCTATTGAAAAATTGTTTTCACCTCTCTGTATCCATAGACCATATATGTATTTTCAGGTTCACTATGGATTGATCCCCTCATTTTGATTTGTTCTTTGTTTCCCTTCAGATTCCTACAATTCTTCATATTTTCTCGTCGACTCTCTGAGCAAAAATATGGGTTTGGATTATCAAAAGGTGGGTTATCATGATATCTCAAGGTGGCATCGTCACTCGTGGTGTTATTAGTACTAGTCTAGATAGAAGCTCGTGGGTGGTGGAGTTAATACCAGCCGAGATTAGTAAGGTTCCTCTAGTTCACAATAGTGAATAATATATTTAGAGGAACCTATAAATTCCCCCCCCAACCAAATCGACACATGATCCATTGTGGTACTAATGGCTTAATAAATCATGATCTGTCTTCCTATACTTATCAAAAGCGAATGAAGAATGGTTATGTACCTTCCTTACCTGAGAAGAGATGGATGGAGTTTGATGGATGATTGATTGTGGTAGTACAAAGAAGGATAAAAGGTTCCCCACTCTTGGAACTGATGGATGTAATAAGCTGCTATCATTTCCCTTTGTTGCTGACGCGATGAAATGATGTCCTGAGATAGAGTCTTGTCGGGTAAGAACTGATGTGACCCGAGTTAATTGTTGAAACTGAATCCACGATGTTGTAGATTAATTTTGTGTGATTGAAATCATCAACATACTGGTGACATCAATTATGTTGGTCCTATACAGGTAAGAAAGGTGACATCATGTGGAAGGGGGCAGTTTGTGACACAAAAAGTGACTGAAAATGTGACAATTAAAGTGCTAGAGTGTGTCGAAAAAGGAGCCCATAATATTGTGTGAGATGGTTCTGTGGTATTGCGGAAAGGTATGGGGAGTGGAATGGAAAGAGATTCTATAACATTACAAGAAAGGTATGTGGAGTGGATAGGGGGTTCTATAATAAGATAGAAAAAGGTTCTACAATAGAAGGGAAAAATGTTCTGCAATAAAGCAGAAAAGGTTCTGTAATGGAATGGAATATGTCGGAAGTGTGTATGTAATGAAATGGAAATAGTTTTTGTAGTGTTGTGGATAAAATAGCAGATTAAATCTATGTAAAATAGTCTTAAAAGTGTTTATATCCAAAATTCCAGGGACATCCATGAGGAAGTGATACTAGGGAGGGGGATGGAGTGAAGAGAAAATGATTGGGATATGAAAAATTTATGGATAAGAAGGAGTTGCGGTAGAATGCCCCTGCAAAGAATTCATAGATAGATTTATTAGTATCAATATATATATATATATATATATATATATATTAAGGGCTACGTCCCAAAAGGATTTTCACAATCCATTTTTCATTTTTCAATTTTCTTTTTCTTTTTATTTATTTTTTATTATTATTTATTTTATATTTTTATATTTTTTTTTTCAGAGGTTGAGATAATGATATCGAAGTATTTTGTACACCAACATGCAACAATATTGTGGATGAACGCCTCTTTAGACAATGGTTTCTTGTATGGTCTTACTCTATGACCATTGGCCATAATAAGCGTACCTTCTCCATCAATGGTTTTGAGTCGTACTATACCATTATTGTTGGACTTGGAAAGGAGTACAAGGAAGAAGCTAGAGTGCAAACAAAGAAGGTGCACCACATGTAGGGTATAAACAAAGGAAGATTGTGAGGGAAGTAAAGGACTAGGGAAGATAGAATGGAGAGGTGCACGACAAAGGAAAGGAAAGCGTAGGAGCATGCAAGTGATAACAGCCGGAAAGCGACAGGTGCATAACCTAGATCATGGCTGTTTAAGGAGACATAAGCCTACAACTACACATGTATGAAGGGATATTTGTAAGTCAAGCTGATAGTGCCTCATGTCAAGTCATAATCACCACATCTATATCCTGAGGGGAGGCTGATGGTGACAGTTAACAGACTGTCGGTATGTAGTCGACCCTGCATGGTCATGTAAAATAACATAAATAGGAGGGATTCAATAGATAGAAGGTTGCTTTTTAGTTGCTACTAGTTGGTCATAACTGTGTTAGGTCACTTTCCAGTAATAGTTTGCATGTTCGATGGTAATCCATGGGGAAGGATACCATTTTTCTGTAATGTGCTAGAGATTAGGGGAAGAGAAGGTTTAGGAAGAGCCTAGTGGTGATAGGAGGCTGTTGAGCCATGGGTCTGGCTGTTGTGTGCGTAGACCGCTAGAAGTACATGTAGGATAGAAGAGAAAACCAGAGATCATGAGAACCATAAGTATAAGTCTTAAAGACATATCTTAATATCAGTCTGCATCCCACAGAATGCAAGGTGTTGTACCCTTTTCTCATGCTAGATGAAGAGCACCTTGGTGGTTTTTCATAGATGGGTTTCCACGTTATCTCTCGTGTTTGAAATGATGATCAATGCTATGAATGTTTATGTGAATGATTGTTATTTTCTTTCTGTATAATGATGAGTATTTTTTAATTGACTGATGTAATAACAGAACTAGTAGATGAATGATAGGGAAAACATCATTGAAACCTACATATTAGTCATGACATAAGTCACAGTCGGCTGCTGTTATGAGTCAGCTGTGCCTTACAAGTTGTGCCAATTGCGAGGTGGGGAGGAAGGACAAGTTATGTGTGATGACATATAGTTGTGCTTGGTTGCGTGAGACCGCCTCCTCCATCCATCCATCTTGTTCCCTTCATTGAGCTCCTTGGCTAAGTGCCAAGGGACTACAATCCCTCGACAATCGTGGAAAAATGGTTCTGACGGTTACCCATATAAGAGATATCTTGGGTGAGACTGTGCTTTCTTCGTAGGTGTTGCTGATGGGGCTTGCTTTGTCGAGCCAGTATTTCAGGTAGTTGTTGGATCGGTGGGTTGCGCAGAACCTAAGTAGCACGAGTTAGGAAAAGTTGGAAACAATTATCATAAACTGTTTCAATATCATATTGTCCCAGCCAACAAGTGTAAATATTTCCTTTGAAATTTTTGAATTTAGAGTCGTAGAGAAGAGCCCATTCACCTTCCTGAAAATACTTAGTTTTGATGAATTGATCGTGCCACTCGGTTCGTTGTTGTTTTCCAATGTCTATATGTTCTATGGCAGCCAATCGTAATTCATCAAGCTCATTAAGCTACTGCAGGCGACTATGTTGGGCCTGAGATAGATCGATGCCTAATTGGAATGAAGTTCTTAATGTTTTAATCTCAACTTCTATTGGTAGGGTGACTTGCTTACCATAGACTAGCTGATAGGGAGTCAAACCTGTGGTACGTCTCCATGCCTATCTATAGGCCCATAAGGATTTAGGAAGCCTATTAGCCTAGTTCCTTTGATGAAGCTAAACATCCTTTGTGAGTACAGATTCCAGAATTTTGTTTGTACCTTCCACTTTCCCGTTAACCTGAGGGTGATATGGTGAAGTTACTATGTACTTGATATGGTACTATGTTGTAAGAACTTTTATGAGTTTAGATGTGAATTGTGATCCTCCATTAGAAACAATCTCCCTCAGAACTCCAAACCTTGTGAAAATCTCTACATATAGGAAATATGAAACTTCCTATGTTGTTTCCCATGGGAGTTCCTTCCCCTCAGCCCATTTAGTCACATAATATGTACACACTAGGATATATGATTTCTTCTTGGATTGGGGTTTGATAGGGCCAAAAAACCCAATGCCCATTTCTCAAATGGTTCCACCACAAGCTAAGTCTGAAGTGGCATTTTGTCTAACTATAGTGACTATCCCATTGTTTGGAAACTATTGCAGCTCCGGACATACTCTCGAGCATATTTAAATATTGTAGGCCAATAATAGCCCAATTGTAGAATTTTGTGGGTTTTTCGTTTGTCGGCAAAGTCCCCCCCACATGGGCCATCATGACAGGTTCTCAGAATTGGATAAATCTCATCCTCACGAACACATCGACGGATCAGCAATTCCGGTCCTGCATAGAACAAATAACCATCAATCCATGAAAATATGTTGTTGAATTGCACAATCCTCTTCTTTTGTTTTGATGTCATATGCCCCAAAAGTTTTCCTTCCACCAAATAATTTGCTACATTTTCAAACCAAGGTAAATTAGTAGAAATATAAAACAAATGTTCATCTGGGAAAGCATCATCCACTGGTTGAGGTTTCTCATAACCTTGAAAGAAATTCAGCGAGCACATTAATTTTACCTAGTTTGTCCATTATTGAAATATCAAATTCCTATACCAACAACATCCATCAAGTGACTTTGCTATTCGTGATAGGTTTTTTCATAATATATTTGATGATAGAGTGGTCAGTGTGGACAATAATTGGATATCCTGTAATGTAATGGCGAAATTTATTTATAGCATAAATGACAACCAAGAATTCTTTTTCCGTCATTGTATAATTAAGTTCTATGTCATTCATATTTTTATTAATAAATATATGGCATAAGGTTTATGATGTTCCTATTGGCCTAGGACTCCTCGTATGGCGGTGTCAAAGGAATCTCTAGGGATTAGGAAAGGCAAGGACCAATTTGGTCCTCGTAGGATAGGTGCTAAAGAGACTTTATGTTTTAAAGTTTCCCATGCTAGTTGATAGGCATCTGACCACTCAGATTGTTTGTTTTTGGACATAAGAAGAAATAAGGGATTAACAATCTTTGAAAAGTTTTGAACAAATCTTCTATAATAACCTGCATATCCAATAAAACTGCGTACCTCTATTTGTGTGCATGGAATTGGTAAATTAAGGATCACCTAAATTTTTGTTGGGTCTACTTTGATGCCATCAAGATATATAAGATGACCTAGGATGACACCCTAAGTGAGCATCATTTTTCATTTTTCACTACTGAGACAAAGATTTACTTCCTTGCATCGTGTAAGTATTTTGACCAGATTATTCAAAGCTTCTGCAAAATATTCACCATGAGAGGTAAAGTCATCCATAAAATTTTTTAGAGTGTCATGAATAAGATCGACAAATATGCTGACAACAAACCGCTGAAATGTGGCAGGGGTATTGCATAATCCAAAAGGTAACACCTGGTATGCAAAGGTACCCCATAAGCATGTGAATGCCATTTTCTCTTAATCCTCTGGTGCTATCTTGATATGATTGTAAACATTGAATCCGTCCATAAAAGAGAAATACTTTTTTCCTGCTAGCGTGTCCAACACCTGATCAATGAAAGGTAACAGAAAATGGTCCTTATGTGTACCTTTGTTTAATTCCCTGTAATTAACACAAATACACAACTTTCCATTCTTCTTAGGAACTATGATAGCGAAGACACCCATTTCTTGTCAGAGATAGGATAAATAAAATTTGCAGCCAATAAATTTTGATGTTCTTATTTGACCACCTCTTTGAGTGCCAGATTCATCCTGTGCTAGGGTTTCCTGATAGGTCTGCAATCATCCTTTGTGTAAATATGATGTGAACACAATTCCAAGTGGAGACCTTTCATGTCACTGTAAAACCATGGAAATGCAGTTTTATGTTTCTTTAATACCGAGGCAAGCATTTTTGTTTGCTACATTGACAATGTGGAACTGATCTTTAAGATATTACCAGGTTCAATTTCCACTTAGCTCATCACAGAATCACCATGAAGTGTAGAAGTAGTGTCAGGTGTCGTATATGAACTTGGGATGCTGTCAATTTGTTGGGTAGTACAGACTGAACTAAACAATTCCATAAAATCTCCTAAAGGACTATAATTGATAAATTGACTAAGAAAATCATCCTCAGTTGGTGGTTTTGCTGTCAGCGATTGTTCAATCATGTAAATCTATAGGGTTTCATCTGCTTCTTTAGCTTCCTCTTCATCTGGCCACAAGGAAGTTCTTGTTGTATTGTTGGCTTCGCAGGAGGATACAAAGTGAGTTCCTTAACAACATTACCATGGGATATGCGCATATTTCTTGATCATCAACCAATATAAGCATCTGTTGTGGCCAACCATGGCCAACCCAAAATTAGAGGATAACCTCTCAAGTTTTATTTTGTTTGCAAAACCATAAAGTCCACCGGGTATTCCCATGAATCTATTGAAATAACAAAATCTTTTATAATGCCATTTGGTCTGACAGGAGATTGTTCATCCAACTATAAAATAGTATAAGTTTGCTGAATATTTGCAATACCCAATGTATCGATTGTCTGTTTAGTCATGACATTAATAGCTGCTCCGAAATCTATCAGTGTATTAGAGAGAGAAATGGCATTAATTTTTACTTTGAAAACAAGACTACCAGGGTCAGAGTACTTAGCAGTAAGAGCGTTACCCATCATCAATTCGGCCAAATCTCCTATCACATGAATTGTTGGGGGGTCTTTTCTCTTTCTTCCTGGTTTCTTCAAACATAACTCTCTGACAACTTTCGAGTAAATAGGAATGTCTTTGATAGCTTGGAATAGTGGAATCTTCACACATACATTTCGTAATTCTCCTAGGAGATCAAATTGAGATTGAGGCATGAGTTTGTCTATGATTAATCACTTAGGATACGGTGGAATTTGCTTTTTCTCTTCTTGTGGCAATCTACTGGGTGGGATGGGAGGGGAATTATATTCAGATTGCACCAGTGCCGCTTCAGAATGGATCGGTAAGGTTTCTAGTGTCTCTTCATCTTCTTCCTCTGTAATTATGGGAGAGGTAGTTTTATTGATATTTCTGCCAGAGCATAATTGAATTTCATGGCAGTCCACTATGGAGATAGAATAGGTTGTATAATTGGGTAATTCAGAAACCATTACAGGTTGTCCAACCTTACTATTAGGGTTAGGAGTGGGTTGTGTAGGAAGAAGTGGTTTGGGAGGTGGGTTGTTCACTGGAAGTGTTAACTAGGGTTGTGGAAGAGGTTGCATTAACGGTTTTATTGGTGAAAATGGGAATTGAAGATTATGTATTTAAGGGGGTAGATGTTGAATTTGTTGTTGATTCCCAAAGATTGAATGCGTCTAGTTTGATTTCCAGGGGATATTTTGTCGGTATGGAGGTGCCCATATTTGTTGTGGCATCAGTGGGTACCAAGGATTATAATTTTGTTGAACGTTTGGAGCTTGTGAGACTTGTGACTGATCTATTTGAGCATTATTCCAAAAAGGATTAAATGTTTTCATGGGATCTAGTGCTGTACTTGAGGGTCGGGGTTTCCATGGGAACCTTTGAGATATAAAACAAGTAGGTTCTGCATCTATCCATGCTTCCTCATATATGGCCTTGAGTCCTGGAAGTGAAGGGCAGTATTTCGTAGGATGCTCCTGGTCACATAGAAGGCATATTTCCACTCTGTCTAGTGGGAATATTTTGAGAGGGTGCCTCTTCCTATATTTAGGGAAGAAAATAGCCAAATATTGGTCTTTCTCCTCTTTCCTTTTCTTTCCTTGAAGCACATCAAATTGATAACTCACAGAATTGAGTATATCAGTTTTAAAACCCTCCAAGAGGTTTCCAATCTCCATCCTTGAAACTCCTTCTCTTGAAGTCTTGGTGGTCATGTTTACTATGTCCCAAATCCCTCTTCCCGATTTGGAGGCATTCGTTAAATACCTTATGTAGAGGTCACATATTTTTACATATTTTAGTAGGGATACATCCCCTGCACCCATCAAATTCAACAGATCAATGCAATCATAACTGATCCCTCGTAAGAGTAGAATTTCAAATGTATCATCATTTAACCCATTCTGTCTTGATCTTTGCAAATTATATTGAAATCTCTCCACATAGTCTTCTAGGTTTTCGTCCTCTTGTTGGTTCATTTTAAAATTTGCTTCCTTCTGATCCTTATCTTTTTAATATTCTTGATATGTATCCAGGAAGACCTTCATCATTTGTGCCCACATTGCTATACTGTCCCCTCCCATCCCCATGAACCACCTTAGTGCCTGGATTTTCAATGTGGATAGAAAATGTTTTAGCTTATGCTGATCGGTAACAAAATCGTAGCTACCGCAGAGGACATCGAATTGAAACAGAAACGTATTTGGGTCCTCACTTTCCATACCATGAAAATTGGGTAATTCCGAATGTGGAATGTTCTTCATCTAGTTTGTAAATGTATATTTGGGATTTCAGATTGGGAATTCAAAAGTATTCATCCTTATGCTTGATTCTCCATTTGTATTTCCTTGGTTTGTTTCCCCTCCATTGGGGATGTGCTTGTTAGGATATTTAGACACTTAGGAGTTAGTTAAGATCAAATTGTCTAATATATATGTTAGGTAAAACGTGTTTCTTTAGTATGCACTAGTGTGCATTTGTAAATATTCTAATCCGACGGTCACGATATGTTCTAGACATAAAGTGATCCGACGGTTCAAATCCTCTTACATCATACCTACCATTGATCCATGGCTTGAAACCCGATTGGTCCATTATCTCTATTTAAAGAGCATGGAGGGTCCTTGACTAGTTGATCAATTATGAGAAGCTCATTTGTAACTTTCTTTCTTTTGCATAATAAATTGCACCAAGTAGCTATTTGGCTGGGGTCATGGACTGTATCCCTCTTGAGGGTTTTAACCATGTGAAAAACATCGGTGTGTTGATCTGTGATCTATTTGTGTAAAGTGGTTTCTTTAGGTGTTTGGTCTTTTGGGAGTACCCTATGTACCCTCACATGGTATCAAAGCATTTATGAAGAGCCGCTTCTGGTTTTGATCAAGATTTGGAACCGGTGTTGCTGAAACTTTGAAATGGTTTCTGGTTCTGGATTTTTTATGCATTTGTGGCATGCGAGAGCTATTCCATTACGTCCAGAGCACCATTTCCATAGGGAAATCGTTTTTGTTTCATAGAAAACCATTTCCGTTTGATCCAGAATCACCCATTTTGACAAATCTGAAGGTATAATGTTACAGTGACGGATTTCTTTTTGTGTTTTTGTTTTTCAATTTTTCTTGTAATTTTCAGGAAAAAAGGAAAGCAAAGAGACCGAGAGAGAATATTTGAAAAAAAAAATACCCCTTCCTCTTTCCCTTCTTTTATGTACCTTTTAAACTTAGCTCACTTGTTTCAAAGTTGCTTTATTCCTTAATAGGTCTTGAGTTCAAGTCTTATTAAGTTACTTTTTAGTGCATGCAATTTCTATTTTCAAGTTACTTTATTGTAAAAGTGCATCTCACTTAAATAAAATAAAATAAAAGTGAGTCACTTAAGTCTTTTAATTTATTGCCGCACTATTTAAAGTAACATTATTGTAAAAGTGAACATCACTTATTTTACAAAAGTGATTCACTTAAAAGAAACTTTCTTGTAAGTGATTGTCAAAGGTTCATCTTGGGAAGAAGGGGGTTCTTTTTTTTTAGTTGGTGAAGTTAATATCTGCCACATCACTGTTGGGGACATCTTCAACATTTTCTTTGATCAAGCATAACTTCATCATCCAGAATCAGTTTTCGGTGCCGTTTTTTTTAAAACAACCTAGTTTTTCGAGCTCCTTGCATCCAGAAAGTTAGTTTCTGTTCTTTCAACCATTATTTTACACTATGGGTGCCCCTTGTGATATTACACTTACCAGTTCTAACTATTTCTGATGGAAATATCGTATGGAGGATGTTCTACGAAGTAGGAGACTTTTTAGAATTACCTCAGGGAAATAAACAGAACCCACTGATGATGATAATAAAATAAAATGGGAAAATAGATGTGCTGAAGCTCTTGGATCGATTGGGATGTCAATATCTACTGATTTGCGATTCCACATATCTAGAATTGATGAACCTGATAAAGCTTTGGAAAAGTTCGAATCTGTTTTTGGTAAACACAATGAAATTCGAGGTCATAAACTTGAGAATGAGTTGATTTCTTTGAATACAAGTGATTTTTCTGCATTCAAGATTATTTATCTAAGTATAAAACTCTTAGACTCTTATGTGAAGAATGTGAGATTAAGAAATAAGACAAACAATGTATTTATCATATTCTTTCAAAACTTGGACCTACATATTCTATTTTGTATCTACATTTTACTCCATGAAAGAATCCTTGACTGCAGCTAGCTATCAAGAGCCTAGTCTTGAATCCTTTCGTGATTCCTTAATTAGAGAGCAAGATAAACTCATTCATCTTGGAATAATTAACAATGCAGATACATCTGGGAAAGCCTTATTGTCCCAACAGAAAGAAAATTCCAAGCCTCCCAAGAAACATAATTTTTGCAATAATAAGCCAAACAAGGGTCCCAAACCCTCTCAGTCATCTCCTTCTTTAAAAAATGACAAAGGATCCAAGCCAAAAGGAAAGAAGACTGAGCGTCATTGCAATTTTTGTGGGAAATATAATCATGATGAATATAAGTGTTTCAAGAAGATGGCAGCCTTGGAAGCAACAATCAATAAGCACCACATTAGCCTAGATTCGTCTTTAGAATCTACCTCTCATGGACATGCACTTTGTGCTTCTGGTTACTGTTATACTGCATCTTCTTCTTCTACTTCAAATGAATGGCTCATTGATTCTAGAGCATCTTATCATATGGCTAAGGATAAATCCATCTTTTCTACTATGCATGAATGTAACACCAAACAAATATTTGTTGGTGATGATAGATCTCTAAGTGTTGTAGGATCTGGAACAATTCCAATAGAAAATGGTCATTTTAGTGATGTACTATGTGTTCCAAAAATTTCCTGCAATTTTTTATCAGTCTATCAAATTACTCATTCAGGTGAAGGTAAAACTGTGATATTACAACCTCACCAAGTTGTAATCAAGGATTTTAAAGATCCTCAAAATGTCCTTACTACTGGAACTGTTGATGATATTACCAAGTTGTACAATTTTAAGAACTTTAGGTCATCACATTTTCCTTCAGTTTTTGTTGCTCATAGTGATAACTTGAGAAAACTTTGGCATGAGTGAATTGGTCAATTAAATTATCACTCATTGCAACAACTATGTAAAGACAATATGGTGACTGGTCTTCTGATGGTATCTTGCAAGGATGGTGTTCATTTCGGTTGTGTACTTGAAAAACATCATTGGGATCATTTTGAAAAACGTGCCTCTTGGCACGCCTTGATTCCATTAGAGCTTGTGCATAATGACTTATATGGTCCTCTTCCATCTGCTTCATTTTCTGGTTTCAAATATTTCTTAACTTTCATTGATGACTAATCCAGATGCACTTGGGTTTACTTCCTAAAAATTAAGAGCGAAGTATTTAACATGTTCTTGGCCTACAAGGCCCTTGTTGAAAAACAATCCGGTCATCAAATTATTAAGTTAATATCTGACAATGGAGGAGAATATGTTAAGAAAAATTTCACTACTTTTTGCACTGAACAAGGAATCCAACAACAACACATTGTTCCATATGCATCATAACAAAATGGTGTAGCTAAACAGAAGAACCGTGGTTTAAAAGAAATGGCTAATTCTATGATCCAATCTAAGGGACTAAGTCTTCAATAGTGGGCCGAGGCCATAAATTGTGCAAATTACATAGTTAATCGTACACCCACTAAAGTTTTACAAGGTATAACACTAGAAGAAGCATGGAGTAAAATTAAACTAGATGTAAGTCACTTCCGTGTGTTTGGTAGTGAACCATGGGCTCACATTCTGGATGAAAAATAGAAAGCATTGTAGCCCAAAAGTGAAAAGTGCATATTTGTTGTATATTCAAAAGATGTAAAAGGTTATATACTTCTTCAACCACATTCTCATGATATAATCATTAGAAGAAATGATAAATTTGATGAAAATCTCTTGGCCTGCGAGATAACTTGGCGAATGTGCCATCTTTGGCCTATGAGCCTGATTCGAAGATTGTGCCTTCTTCTACTTCCAACTTCCTTAGCAGTTTTCCAACTCCAGTTTTAGATGATGAAAGTGAGGATGAAAATCCACCTCCACCTGCTCATGTTCCTCCAGTTGCACCAACACCAATGCTTCCTCTATGGGTTCGTTCAACATGTGAAGCAGCTGGTGATCTTAATGGTGATCCTAGATATCAACATCAAACACATTCTTAGTTTCAGCAAGCGTCTTCTCTTTTGTCTCAAGTTTCTGAGAATCATGATCTAGAAAATTTTGCAGAAGCTTCAGGAAATCCAGATTGGGATGAAACTATGGATGAAGAATATCATTCCTTAATGGCGAATGATGCTTGGAATCTTGTTCCTCTTCCAAAAAGAATAAAACTTGTCAGATGTAAACGGGTCTACATAACTAAGTATGCATCAGATGGAAGTGTTTAAAGAATTAAGGCAAGGTTAGTTTCCAAAGGTTTTTCCCAAGTTGAAGGGATTGACTACAATGAAACCTTTGCTCCTGTCACAAAAATGAACTCCATCTGCCTTGTTCTTTCCCTTGCAGCCTTACACAACTGGGAAGTCCATCAAATTGATGTCAAGTCTAGCTTCTTACATGGTTATTTACAGGAGGAAATTGGCATGGAACAACCTCCTGGATATGTTCAGAATAACTCTAGCTTTGTCTGTCACCTTAAGAAATCCTTATATGGCCTTAAGCAAGCTCCTAGAGCTTAGTATGCCAAAATGGATAGCTTTCTCCTTGACACTGGTTTTTCTAGATTCCATTCTGACCCCAATGTATATACCAAGAAAGTAGTAAACCATCTCATCATACTTGTTATTTATGTTGATGATCTTATCCTTACTAGTAGTTACCCTAAACTTTTAACCCATGTGAAATCTAGTCTTAAGAAATTTTTTGAAATGTCAGACTTAGGACATTTGCATTATTCTCTTGGTCTCCAAGTCTTGCAAACCAAAGAAGGAATATTTATTTCCCAGTCTAAGTATGCTTGTGACCTTCTTCATTGCTTTCACATGGAAGATTGTAAACCAGCCCCTTCTCCCTTTCAGTCTGGAGTCAAGATTTCTGCCACTTGTACTTCCCCTAAAGTAGATGCCACCTTGTATCGCCAGCTTGTTGGTAGTCTATTATACTTGACTCATTCCCATCCGGACCTTTCCTTTGCCATTGGTAGTGTTTCCTGTTATATGAAAACACCTCATGAAAGTCATTGGAAAGCAGCAAAAAGAATACTTCGATATATTCGAGGTACAATTCAGTTTGGGATTCATTATAGTACAGGGGGACACCTTTGTTGGTTGGTTTCATTGATTCAGATTGGGCCAGCAATCCTGATGATTGAAAGTATACTCTAGGTTATTTTTTCAGTCTGGGATCTGGAACTGCCACTTGGGATTGTAAGAAACAACAAGCTCTTTCTCTTTCTTCAACAGAAGCAGAATATTGAGCCACAATTAATGCTAGTTAGGAAGCTTTATGGCTTCATCAGATCCTTTCAGAGTTTGGATTCGAGCAACAACAACCTACTCCACTTTGGTGTGACAATCAAAGTGCCATCAAGATTGCAAAAGATCTAGTTCAACATCAATGCATCAAACACATTGAGCTACACATGCACTTCATCAGAAATCTTGTTCATGATTGTGTTCTTGAAATGCTCTATTTCCCTACATATGATCAAGTTGCAGACATCTTCACCAAGTCTCTTATAGAAGTGAAGTTTTCTAAACTTCGATCTATGTAAGGAGTTCAGGAATGTGTCATTAAGGGGGATAGGCTCTAATGCCTCCTTCCTTCTCCTAATAGTGTCACTTTTGTAAATCCTTCAAAACTATCCCAAGTTGTTCTTAAGGGGGGATGGTAGGATATTTAGACACTTAGGAGTTAGTTAAGATCAACTTGTGTAATATATCCATTAGGTAAAGTGTGCTTCTTTAGTATGCATTTATAAATATTATAATCCGACGGTCATGATATGTTATAGACATAAAGTGATCCGACGGTTCAACTTCTCTTACATCATACCTACCATTGATCTGTGGCTTAACACCCAATTGGTCCATGATCTCTATTTAAAGAGCATGGAGGGTCCTTGGCTAGTTGATCGATTATGAGAAGCTCATTTGTAACTTTCTTTCTTTGGAATAATAAATTTCTCCAAGTATCTATTTGGCTGGGGCAATGGACTGTTTCCATCTTGAGGGTTTTAACCATGTGACAAACGTCGATGTGTTGATATGTTATCTATTTGTGTGAAGTGGTTGCTCTAGGTGTTCGGTCTTTTGGGAGTACCCTATGTACCCTCACAGGGCTCTCCCTTTCCATCCATATTTAACCAACAATATTCCAATGTAGCTGATTTGGCTGACCACAGATATTTGACAAACAATTGTTCTGCACTCAAATGATTGTTAACACTGGATTGATTAAGAGGCTCCCCTTCTTGAACATCCTATTCTTGAGTGAATTCTGTTACTGGAAAATTCTCATCAAAATTCGTTGGTAAGGATGTTCTATCAATTGGAGTGGTAGAATGCTTGAGTCTTTCAATTTATTGCTTGGGAATGATAGTAGAAGGTGTCCTCCCTTGAGTATGTCCTCCTCTTATTGTACATCCTACACGATTAGTACCTAGGGGTATCATATGCATATACAAGCCTACCTGTAGTATCTCTTATTCTATGCATGAATGATGTGCATGATCCAGGATCACAGGGACTTGTGGTAGGAAATATTATAATGAATTTGTTTGTTCGTTTTACTCATCCCTCCTCTGAAATCACACCAAACTATTTTTAGAGAAAAAATTGTCATACACAATCCACTCTGTTATCACTCCAAGAAACTCCTCTAGGTTGTAGCTCGAGGATGCCTGGTAACTTAAATCTTTTTACGGTTTTCTAAGTGGATCAAGTCAGGTGACCTATAAGCCTCACAATCTCAAGACATGCATGAGAATCAATCAGGGATAAGGCTTGTAATTACCGTTGTTCAGGACAATATGGTGCAGGGATGGAGGACTTATCATGCTTGCAGAATCATACATAAAACAGATACATATAAATGGCTAAATCATGACAAGGAAAACACTTATAATTCAAATCACATCAACATGCCAATAGGGTGACAGCTATCATACATTAATTAACTTGAATATAACCTGAATAACACATTCAAGCATAAGCACAGAAAAGACAGAAGTGGAATCCGAACATATGATAATAAAAGAGCTTATATTAGGTCATGAGCAAAATGAGAAGCTTGACAATAGAAATGGTCTACAAGTCCCCGAAGTCAAACTTTTTCTTCAAAATAAGTCTTAGAATTTATAGCCTTTACAAAAATATTCAAATCCTGAAAAATTGGATATGTTTTACTAAAAATAGATAAAATTAATGCTTTTTGCAAAATTAGGTTAGAAACCCTAATTTAACTACTAGTCTATCTAATGCTAACTCTTGTTTACTCATTAAACTTTTTGATGACTACAGTGAGCACTGAACTATAGCTTTAACCTGTCATCTGATAGATAAGCCACTGTTGGTAAAAAATAGGTAGGGTTTGTGACCCTTTTCTCCATGGTTGTATCCTCAAAACTGGAACAGACTTATCCCAATGGTCTTTTCCAATAAATTTCAGCTTTATATTTCATCCTTGAGGTAGTTGTACTAGCCAAAACTGGTTTTGGATGAAAAAACATATTTTTTCACCCTTTCATGCTTTCAGTGGTTAAGGAGACAGAATCCTGGGTCTGTTAGCTGCCGAAAGCTCTGCTTGTAGTGGCTAATGAATAGCTACTGCATTCACCTAAGGCATCGAAAGCTCTATTTTCTGAAAATTTTTATTTAGCCTTTAAATTAGACTTTTACACTTTACTCTCATCCTTTTGGTACTTTCTCAACCTACATAAGATTTGGAATATCGGCAATATCATGGGCTACCTCTGGATTCTGAAGGGTAATAGCTGCCTCTGCTAGGGTTTCTAGCGCAAGGTGTGTTCTAGGGTTTGAATCTTTCTTCTGCAGCCTTGACCTTCTTATCATCCTGTAGAGTGTGGATTTATCCCTCATCAATCTAATATTTCTTCAACCTATATAACATCAGCATCATGGGATGCCTCCGGATCTTACAAGCTTGCTACTACCTCTGCTAGGGTTTCCAGCGCAAGATGTGTTTTAGGGTTAGGGTTTGGATTTTCCTTCTAAGACCTCTAGTTCATGTATTTTCCCTAATAGCTGATTGATTCTATAGGACCTAGGTTTGACCTTTGAACTCTTCCACATCTACAACAAATTTTCATGGAATTATACATGAGGTCGAAAATCCCGGGCCTGGAGGACTGATAGGTCATCTTTTGCCCTAAAACTTTGGCCAAACTACCGAAAACTGGGGCTCAGAGATGGATTTGTTCCTTGAAATATGTGACACTTGTGTATAAACCAAAAGAGGTTTTTGTAGAATTTTTTATTGTGAGAAAAAATGTCTCTTAGGTTTTTGGAATTAATTTTAACTTTCTCGGGATATGGATTTCAAAAACATGTGTCAAACAGGAAATTCTGAGATCTAGAAATTAGGTATCAGAGATGGATTCGATTCTCCCAATATGAAACACCTGTAGGAAAAATGAGAGAGGTTATTGTTCTTTGACCTGTTAGGAACAAACGAATCTGATATTTTTGCAAAATGATTCTCCAGCCGCTCAAAATCATTGTTTTAAAATGATTCCTTTTCATAGTAAAACGCCACTTTCGGTGGCTTGGAGCGCCCTGAAATTTTGGTCTTAGCTATCGAAAGCATGGATTTCGGTGGCGAATGAATTGTTGGTATGTTTTCCTAAGACACCGAAAGTCCCTTTGTGTAACGAGCATAAAATAATAATTAAATAACTATTATATAATTAATAATAACTATTAAAATCAATATTAATTATTAATATTAATACATATTGATATTAATGATCAATAATTAATAATTAATAAATAGTTATTAGTAAACAATTCTAAAATGACACATCCTTTCATGGATATTATCCAAAGTGCCTTTATGATTAATATATATATATATGGCACTCACTTTGTAATCTATCATCATATCTATTTTATCATCAATTTATATATTAATATGGTTTATTTAATATTCCAAGTCTTTTGGTGATATTATTTGTGTAAGCAAACAATTATTCGCTTCAAGTGGTATCAAAGCCTCATAGGCTGATCTGGGCCTTTGGCCTTAATTATTAGACCTTGTCTGATTTTTGGCTTGTAGCCTTATTTTAGGGTTTCCCTAAAATATTGGACATTGTCCAAAAGAAAAAAGAAAAAAAAACGTAAAAAAAAGAAAAAAAAAGGAAAGAAAAAAAAGTTTAAAAAAAAGAAAAGATAAAAGTAAAAGGGAAAAAAGAGAGAGGGTAAAAGTGAAACCACACCTGGTTTCTTAAAGTGGGTTTGAGTTTAAATATAAAAGTGCATAATAATTACTAGTAAAGAGCAAGTGAGATTTGAACTTAGGTGGGGAATATAACACTCATTCCTCCCAACCACCCAATCTACTCACATTTTACAAAACTTAAGGGAAATAAAAAATAAAAAATGTGCATAATAATTGCTACTAAAAAGTAAGTGAGATTTGAACTTAGGTGGGGAAGGTAACACTCATTCCTCCCAACCACTCAATCTGCTAGCATTTTACAAAACTATTTTCATTTTTTGATTATTTAATTATAATATTTCAAAACCTTATTTTATTATTGTTAGAATATAATCCGTTAGGGATTATAATATTGTAAATAAATAAATAAAGAATAGGAAGCTGAACAGTTACGTAGGAATATGGATAGGCCGGTTAGAATCTCAACTACCGCCTGAAATGTATAAATATATGCATTGGCATTGGAATAACAATGAATCGGGAGTTATACCTAACAAGTGGTATCAGAGCTTGGATATTTGCCTGCCATAACTCCTGGCTGCATTGCATGCCTGCCATTCTGCCTGTGTTATCAGAGCGCTGCCATTCTGCTTGCCAGTGCATTGCCAGACCTACATTCTGCCCTCTGTCCATTCGTTGCCAGACTGCCTGCCCATTGCCAGTGTTCCCTCTGCTCTTCCCTCTTGCCAGTGCATTCATTGCATGCGTTGGAGATAGCCTGGGTTGCTGCATGACCTAACCCTAATTTCTGGAATATACATTTTGGAGCCTAATCCCATGAGCGCATTGAAGAGCTGAGTGCTGTAAATTATTTTGGATCACATTGTGAAGGTATTATTCTATGTGTAGAAGCCTTGCAGATGACCTTTTTGTCCCTTTTGAGAATAGACAGACTCACATCGTGACTGTCTGAATAGTGCTATCTCATTACCTGCTCACCTCAAACGGCCTGTGTTTTACCTTGTGGCCATGATCTCTCAGACTTCTCCAGTAGCTGTCGAATCAATGAGACTATTCACTTCATCCCTATAAGAAATAATGCACGTTCTGTCCGAGAAAACCAGTGTAGGTTAAACAGATAAACAATAGCCCATTTTGACGCGATGGAGCACGTTGGATGGTCACGATCCAACAAGAATTACCGTAAAATGGTGACTAGAGGAAAAGAATTAGGGTTTTCAGAGGGAAATGCTCATGCAGTGAGACTTCACGATGCCATTCCACTTGTCTGTATCTTCTTTGTGGGATTGAAAGAGTAGTCTCTGCTTTTCACAAAAATCAATATTTGAAGCCGAAACAATAATTTGTTTTGTGAGCTGCCTCCACCATATCTGACCCTGTGTGGAGCTACATTGAAGAGCTGCGTAGAGTACTAATTTTTGACCAAATTCTTGCTATTGGAGTGAACGCCCTCAGGCATGAGCTTATGGAGTTTTAAATTGAGGATTCTGGTTAGATGTAAGAGTGACTTTACACATTTTGATGCACTATGGAAAGCTAATTTCTGTGTGAACATGTTGAAGACAGCGTTGGTGTGGCTGTGTTGAAGCCTGAACCCTAACTTCTGTTGAGTTTTTTGTTGAAGAATAATGTATGCTGGAGAGCGCTGCGATTTTTGCTGTGTATTTGTTGCTGAAGACTGATATATTGTATGCTGCATATTTGAAGACCGATCTCAGAGATTGAATACTGAGACTGATATATTGCATTGAGATACTGAGTCTGATATATTGCTAGTGACTGCTAGTGACTGATATATTTTGTATTAAAGAAGCCTGTGTATGGCTGATATATTTTGTATTGACTGATATATATGCTATAAACTTGCATTGTATTCACCTTGGAAGAGACTGTAGACCTGCAAGGTTATTACTTTTCTATTTCTCTTTAAATTACACTAATAGTTGTAAAATTGCAATCTATAGCATCTATAGTCAGTGCCACCCTCACTGGCAAAGACACTTATCTAGAATGGTGGAGGAAGATCATATCTGCCTTCATCTACAACGACCTTTGGGACGGCATTTGCGAAGGCAGCACAATAGAGACAGAAGCTGAAAAGCCCATAACCATAGACCCAAGACCTCCACAATCTGAGAAAGAGAAGGCCATTTGGAGAACAAAATACAAGAAAGCTTTAGCAGTAATCACTGCCACAGTCAGTGAAGAGGTGAGCCAGCACATATTGCCTGCAAAATCATGTTTTGAAGCACTAAAAACATTAAAAGAACTGTATGATTCACACTCTGAAATGGAAGTTATTCAACTAATGTTAAAATTATTCAGTCTTGAAGTAAAAGACAATGATCCTATGTTAGTTGCCTTTGAAATCAAAGCTATCATGCACAAGATTCAATCCTCTGGTATGAAACCAGATCTTCCTCTTGCAGCATTTGTAAAATCTTTGTATCCTACTCACTCCAACTATCTTGAGTCATTGCAAGCTAGTGACAAGTTCAAATCGCTAACATTTGACACCTTGGTAGAAAAGATAGCTGACAGAGAGAAAGCCTTTGGTAAGAAGACAACCGAGCCTACTGGAGAATCACTTTTATTTTCTCAAAAAGCAAAGAACCACACCAAATACCAATCCAAAGATCATCCCAAAGGAGAAAGCAGCAAAAGAGGCAGAGGAAGAAGAAACTTCATAGGCAGAGGGGGCAGAAATAACTTCACCAAAAGATCAAATTTGCAATGCAAGCGTTGTGGAAAGACTGGACACACATCAGATCAGTGTTGGGCTTCATGGGACTCCATCAAAGACAAGCACAACCAAAAGAAAGATGATAATAAACATCAAGATGCTAGTAAATCTTCTGATTCTGCTCATTGTATTGTTGCACATTGTAATATTGGATTTAATGAAATGACTTCTCTTTCATCTTACAAATATTGTTGGCTACTTGATACTGGTGCAACATCACACATGCGATTTAGAAAAGACTGTTTTGAAGAACTTAATGAAACAATAGATGGCATAGTTTACTTTGCAGATAAGTCAAGTATTAAACCAAAGGGAATGGGAACCATTCGACTGAATATGCCTGGATTCCTTAATTTCTTGTTGAAGAATGTTCTCTATCTTCCAGAGTTGCAGAGAAGCCTGCTGTCCATGGTGGAGATTTGACAGCAAGGCCATTCCATCCACATGTTTGATGGAATCGTTGAAATAAGAAAGTCCTCTGACAACCAAGTCATCATGACTGGATATGAAGATGGGAAGCTACTGAAGCTCAAGGGTTCATCTGCAAGATTTCAGAACTATGCCTACCTCTCTCAGCATGGAGAAGGTAATATGTCATCTAGCTCATTATGGCATGCAAGATTTGGTCATCTAAATTATAACAGTCTTCGTTTGTTGAGAAAGAATGGTGTATTTGGTTTTCCCACCATTCCCAAAGAGAAGAACAAATGTGATGCATGTATATTAGGGAAACATAGTAAGCTGCCATTCCATGAATCTAATTTTAGAGCAAGTAGGAAATTAGAGTTAGTGCATTCTGATTTGTGTGGCCCAATGCCAACTCCTTCAGTAAATGGGAATAAGTATTTTATGACATTTGTTGATGACTACTCATGAATGTGCTGGATTTATTGTTTAAAGACAAAATCAGAAGCATTTCAAACATTCAAAGACTTTCATGCATTGATAGAAAAACAAGCACAATAAAAAATTGGTGCACTTCGTACTGATAATGGGAAAGAATACACTTCAAATGATTTTGAAAATTATCTTTGCCAACATGGAATTGCACATCAGACTACCATTCCCTACAATACTCAACAAAACGATGTAGCAGAGAGAATGAATAGAACCATAATGAATATGGTTCGCTCAATGATGTTTTTCAAGAATGTAAAACTAATGTTTTGGGGTGATGCAGTAAAATGTGCAGCATATTTGAGAAATAGATGTCCCTCAAATGCTCTTGATAACAAGACTCCACATGAAATGTGGTTTGGCCATCTCCCTTCAGTCAAGCATCTCAGAGTTTTTGGTTCCACCTATTATGCCTTGATTCCAAAGGAGTAAAGAAACAAGCTTGGTGCTAGCAACAGAAGATGCATTTTCCTGGGGTACGAAGAATACTCCAAGGCATACCGTCTATATGATGAGGTAAACAAGAAATTTGTTATTTCCAGAGATGTCATTTTTCTTGAGACTAATAAAAATGACTAGTCCATTGAAAGACAGCTTGATCATCTGGAAAATTATCCTCATCCAAAGAACTATTCTGAAAATGAATATGAAATTCCAAACCTTGAAGGGGGGATTCCTATTCTGGATCAACCTTTGGAATTTCCATATGAAGCACCAACTCCCCCGCATGAAGAAGTTCCTGCTACTTCACTTGAACAAGAGTTTCAACTGGATGATGTGATTGAGAGAATTGAAAGACTCTCAATCAAGTGTCTTTGTGGCCCATTTAGGAATCTTCCGTGATGGTCCTAGTTGATCAGCTGTTGGTGTATGTAGATGATATTTTGATGACAGGGAACA